>CAWUFW010007615.1:600000-986921 GCA_963921515.1 Calotriton arnoldi
TCTGGTGCTGCAACAACTGACACCGCCACAGGGAGGGAGGAGGACTCTGGCGGAGAGTCCCCTGCACCGCAGCAGCCTGCACGTGAGGGTCCCCCCACAAAGAAGAGGGGTCGTCCGAGGAAGGAAAACTGAGAGGTTGATGGCCACGTACATCCCCCAGGAAGCCAACACCTGTTCCGGAAATTCTCCTTTGTGTGCAAACGTTTCACCCTGTCGAATGCAACACTACTTTCCCACATGACATGGGGAGTTCAAGTTGGACTAATGTATCATATGACTGTGGACTTCACTCAGGACATTTCTGCTACCAAGACTTCCAACTCATCTGGGAACTTTGGATCACAATCACAATGTACAGCACCCACCATCCTGTGCACTATACACACACACATTTCTGTAAATAAAATCACTAGTACACCATACTTGCCACTGTTGTTATTCAAATGTGGATACTGTTATGGTGATGATGTTCTGCTAAATTACACTGTGTATGCTAACTGCTACAGCAAGTACAACACCGTCGTGTGAGTCATGGTGACGTGATACATATGAGGGAGACACACCACTAGGGCTACACAACACAGACACCAGGGCCATCGGACTCATCGCCCACAGTGATGTTGCCAGGAAATACAGTGGAATGCACAGACACCACACCTATTCAGAGTCTGTGTCAACTAGCCCACAGGTGCAGTAAGCAAATGTCAGTCAGATGTGTGACCACAGACAACGCACATCCCAAAGTGAAGCACTGGTTTATTACACATTTGTAACATGTTGTTACCACTACAAATGCAAGTTAATCCCACGTGGCAGTGGCCACACAGTCAACAAGTGCAGAAGATATGAAGTCCAGGGGTGTGTGGCACATCACCTGTAGGGAAACGACTGCTGCCACCCTGAAAGCTGAATCATGGTGTTGGGGGATCCAAGTTGACCAAACAACTCTGTAAGCACCCTGTGAAGGACAGACATGACACACAGTCAAAACCACTGAAGAACAGGACAGAACTGCAATACTCATGCCCTAAACATGTCACAAGATACCTACACAAAAGCACGTTTGCATGTCAACACTGTTGGGGAGTACAGACTACCTGTAAGGACACATCGCTGCACGCATCCAGTCAAGTGGCACATGGCCACACTAAAACAGCACCAGGGCACCACCCACACATATCATGCAAACTCACATCATTCACATTGCATCTCCCTGGATACTCACATTCAGCTGAAGAAGTTGGTGATGAGCTGTGTGCGGACATCACCACCATCATCATCATCATCACTGGCATCGTGGTCCAGGCCAGGATCCTCCACAGGTGGCGGACGTTGGTCATCGTCATCCAGGATGAGAGGCAACTCCTTCCGCACTGCCAGGTTGTGGAGCATGCAGCAAACGATGACAATCTTGCACACCTTTGCTGGGGCATATGGGAGGGCCCCTCCTGTCTTGTCCAGGCAGCGGAAGCGGCTCTTCAGGAGACCAAAGGTCCGCTCGATCACTCTCCTGGTCCGACCATGTGCCTCATTGTAGCGCATCTGGGCTGGTGTCACAGGGTTCCTGAGGGGTGTCAGCAACCACGGCATGTTGGGGTATCCGGAGTCACCTACAGACAGACAATTGCACATTAGCTGAGTTCAAAAAGTGGGCGGAATACAACATAGCAGAACACACACAATGGTACAAAGTCAGTACACACCGACAAGCCAGGCACGCTGGTTCGGCATCTGTGACATCATCCTCGGGATGCGACTACTCCTCATCACGTAGGCATCGTGAGCAGAACCGGGGAAACGGGCACACACATGTGTGATGGTCATATCTGCAAGACATACCACCAGCGCATTGATCGAATGGTAGTGTTTGCGGTTACGGTAGGCCTGCTCATGTGCCTGTGGTGGTACCAAAGCCACATGTGTCCCATCAATGGAGCCAATTACATGTGGCATCCTCCCCAGGGCATAAAAGTCACTCTTAACGTCAGTGAGTTGTCGACGTTTGGGGAAATAGATGAACTGGTTCAGGTTCCTCAACATAGCCACCAAAACATCGCGTAGCACACGGCTGAACATAGTCTGTGACATCCCACCAGCAGTCGCCACAGTGTGTTGGAAGGTACCGGTGGCAAAGAAGTGTAGGGCTGCCATTACCTTCACCTTGGGTGTCAGCGCCGTAGGGTACGGCCGGCCCGGTTGCAGATGTGGTGCCAAGCGCACTGCCAAATCCTCAATCAGCTGCCTGGTGAAGCGGTACCGTCGGATGCTGTCACGTTCCACCATCGTTGCCAGGTCAGGGAATGGTCTATGGACAGCTGGAGCCCTGCAGTGCATAGGATGAAGAAAGAAAGATTGTCAGTCACCCCACAGATGTGCCTTTCACCATACTCAATTTCACATGATACATCATTACGAGACACAAGTACTTGATGTGTGTGCCGTTCTGTTCGGACATAACTCGCACCTACATGGCCATCATCTAAGTTCTCAGTACAACATGTGTGCACAACAGGTACCAGGTTGTGCTATGGGAAACCATTAGGCTGTATCACAGTACCCATTTACTGCTGTCACGTTCCACACACACACCACAGTGACATGTCTGGACAGATGCGCCACAGGCATCACAGCACATTGACAGGTAGATTCCCAGGGACCCTGTCTTGCCACATGGACACTGGCATGACATGGCGTATCATGTACACGTCAGAAAAACAAACATGACTCCCACAGGTAGTGGCCCCTGTTGCCTCCGCAGGACAGACATGGACGTCAGTGACACACACACGCACAACATCAAAGTCCATGCACAAACAACGTTGCTGTGGAGACTGTCTCCCATCGTGCACATGGAATCAGAGACATCGGAAACACAACATGCACACAGACTGTGGAGGGACATCACTATTGTGGCAATGGGTCATCCTGTTACGTACATGCCTTCCCCCATGGGACCCTGGGGGTATGTGACATGTCACACACATACACAACCTGGAAATGTGACCATGCCACATGCTCTGAAATGAACTGTTGCACATCACAGTGGTCATGTGCACAACACACAAAGGACCCTGTCCCCATGAACACATGCACAGCCTGGGTGTGGATGCCCACCAGTGCCACCACAGAAACCACATGTCAACCCCCATACACAGAAAAGGTAATGCAGCCTTACATGTCTTAGGAAACAGTGTGGAGTGGGTGTGGTGTTGTAGGTGTGCCCCTGTGTCTCTGGCAGGTATATGTGGCTGGCATATGTTCACCAGTGACAAGCATGGTGACATATGCGACTGACCTGTACAGGTACGCGTTGTACAGCAATGGACCGATCGGTGTGCCCGGCCGGCCCATTGCATGTGTTGTGTGCGGGTACGCGTTGTACCCCGAAATACGCGTTGTACAGCAATGGACCGATCGGTGTGCCCGGCCGGCCCATTGCATGTGATGTGTGCGGGTACGCGTTGTACCCGAAATACGCGTTGTACAGCAATGGACCGATCGGTGTGCCCGGCCCATTGCATGTGTTGTGTGCGGGTATGCGTTGTACCCCGAAATACGCGTTGTACAGCAATGGACCAATCGGTGTGCCCGGCCGGCCCATTGCATGTGTTGTGCGCGGGTACGCGTTGTACCCCAAAATACGCGTTGTACAGCAATGGACCGATCGGTGCGCACGCATTGGCTGGGACCTGGCATGGCAACGGACGCGTTTTCGTGGCTCCAACGAGTCTGATGCAGTGAATTCAGTTGGCCAGCCACAACAATGTCATGCATGAAATCATGGATGTCATGAATTTGAAGATTTGAAGGATGCTGTGGGCGTGTATTAGTGCTGCTATTCCATGGATTGGTCAGATTCAGAAGATGCAAACGACTTGGACCTATCACTTTGGACACATGGGACAGTATCTGCCTCTGCAGCACACATATAATGCTGGCTGTTCCCCTGAGAGCTCACTTGCCTGCACTACATGCTCCAGGACGACATCTGCCAACAACACTGCTGCTGTCTCTGCATCCTCTGGCTACTGCAATGGCACGTACTGTGGATAGAGCCCCAGCCTTCAGCCTTGAGGAGAACCAGGCCCTGCTGGACAGCCTCCTTCCACAGTACAGCAAGCTGTATGGGAAACCAGGGGAGCAGGTGAGTGTGCTGTCCACTGCCTTACCAATTGTGCATGTTGTCTGACTAGCAGGACTTACAGTGTGCACACCACTGGCTAGCATGCTCACTGAGTAGTTGTCACACCCCAAAGTGTGTAGTTACATGCACTGAACAGGTACAGTGCAGTAACAGTGCATTCCAAAAGGTTTACTCCCCATGCAATGACACCATGTAGTGACTGCTGGCAAACTGTTCATAGCCATTGTTGCACTGCCTATGTACATCATATGCCCCTGTGATTGAGACATGTATATCCAACTGTGTGATGCACGGATATGTTGCATGTGTAGTAATGTCCTTTTTCACTTTGTCATCCTCACAGGTCGATGCCCACCAGAAGCAGGAAATCTGGCTGACCATCGCCCGGAAAGTAAGATCCGTGGGGGTCTACAGGCGCAGGATCCGCAACTGCCAGAAGAGGTGGCAGGACCTTCGTGGCTGGACCCGGAGGATCGCAAGGGTCCAGCTGAAGCTGTCGCCTCCTCGCAGGAGGGGCGGACACCGGACCCTGACCCCCCACATGCTCCGGATCCTGGCGGTGGTCTTCCCTGACCTGGATGGGCAGCTGAAGGCCAGACAGCAGCAAGGAGGGGTGAGTCCATGACTGCACTGTGCACTTTGTCTGACATGCTATGTGCCCTCCTCTGGCCTGGTTAAACTTCCACAGTACATCAGTCATGTGGTCCAGGACCCATGTCCCTCATTTGTGACATGCCCACTTCTCCTCTGATACGCATATGTGTGGCCCTTACAGTCAGGAAATTGTGTCACTTGGGGACTGTGTCATTGCATTTAGCTTCGCTCAAGGTGGGGGACAGCATTTGTTCCCGTGACTATGTTGTGGGATTCATGTGTGGGTCAATTGCTTACACAATGCCTAAGTTCTGACATGTAATCTGGGTGTAACTTTGATATGTGGTCCACTTGATGATCTGAATCACCACATGTCCCTGGGGAATTTGGCACACACCCATGCTGCCGGTGGGAACAATGTTTGGGCCTCAGGAGTATGTGTATCAAGTGTGTCACACGTGCTCAGCCACATGCCTACTGTCCAGGACTCATTCCTCTTACAGGTGGAGCTGGACAGTCATGCCTACTCCAGGGCATACAATACACTCTGTACTCCCACTCCCGTGTACCATCTGGCATGTTGTGATCAGTGAAATGTTCCCTCAGGTGTCTGCCTCTGTGTCATTGTGCTGTGTCCTCGTTGTCAGGACTACTGGTATGTTTATCGGTTAGGGCTCAGCATGCCAGCGGAGATGTGACCATGATAGACGAAACTTCTGTGATTTTTAGGTGTCTGATCACTTGACTGTGCACACAGGTGTATGCGACTGTGACTTTCAGGCAGCTGTTTCTCATTCACAGCACACTGTGAGGTGCTCATGTTCAGAGAGTTGTGTTTCATGTCCCCCATATGTCCAATTGGTATGACGTGGACAAGTAGTAGTACTGATGATGTGGTTTTTGGGGGATGGACATGTGCACTTGTCAGTTACATAACTTGCATTCCCCATGTCCTAGGATTGTGACACAGTGCAGACTGTTGTTGGCTGGCTGCCATGCCCATGTGACTGGAGACAGTGATGTATGACTTTGCACGCATGCCTGTGTCATGGCATTAAACTTCCTAAGAGTGATCCTGCAGGGGAGTGACATGTGCAACATGCACCCCATTGTGGCATTGACTATCCGGACATGGGTGCATCATGGTGTGTGGTGCTGGTATGCATCACATGCATTTCTATTTAGACTCTGGCCATCCCTTCATCCGGACACCTGCACTGACTTAGTGGCAAGAGATGTGTTGTGTGCATGTTCACATACTTCACCGTGTTCCCTGCAATGTCCAACAACTGTGTAGGTGGTGCATGTGTCCACACTGGGGTCTTACCATCAGACAGGCACCAGACAGATGGGTGCAAGGGCAGGAGGGGTGTGAGTCCCATGGTTGACCATCAGACTGACAATTGGCTTCCACAAATCTGTGTGAGGACTTTAGGCAATGTTCAACTAAGGATGCCTGGGCTGGCTCTGTGATGTGCTGTACTTACTGTGGTGTGTGCGTTCAGTGCAGGTGACTGATGTTTGTCTGTTTCCCTAATTGTTTGCAGATACATCCACGGCCACAGGAGGGGACAGCTCCACGGACCAGGAGGAGCAGCGGAGCCAGACTGGGTCAGCGTCCGACGAGTGGTCAGAGGGACCCAGTGGCACGGAGGGCGAGGGGAGCCACACCGAGGAGTCCTCAGCACCATCCACCTCAGCTGAGGACCACAGCAGCTCGGAGGATGACTCCCTTGTGGAGGCGGGTGTCAGCAGCCACCAAAGTCAAGCTAGTCTGTCTGGCCGCCACCACCACCACCACCACCGCCCTCCCATTGGCTCCCATTCCTGAGGTCTGTGGAGGCTCCCGTGCTCGGGAGCGTGTCTCCTTCATGCCAGGCACCGCACCCCCTGCCCCTGTGTCCCCTGCTGCCCTGAGTGAGGAGTCTGTGTACCTCCTTCGGCAGCTCCATGTAGGGCAGACAGCAATGCTGACTGTCCTCCATGCACACACCACTCTGTTGACACAGCTGGTGTCGTTCATGGAGGGCATCTCGACGGGTATGTCTGCCCTACAGAGGAGCAATAGGTCCATGGACTCCTCCCTGACGGCAGCAGTGTCCCTCCTCCAACAGTCCCTCACCCCTCCCACCTCTGCCCCATCCACACTTCCTGCCACCCTACCTGTCCAAAGCACATGCACACCTGCACAATCACCCAAACACACAGACACGAGCAGCACAGACACACCCAAGAGAAAGGCAAGACGTGCACACAAGCATCCTCAGGGGACTGATACCACAGACACAGAGGATGGGGAACACCACACACACACAGGCATCCACAGTCACTCCGCAGTCCTCCAAATCCTCTCCCTCCAAGACCCCTTCCCTTGCCTCACCTGCTACCCCACATACACAGCAGCTCTTCCTGTGTGACCTCGGCCTCTTCCCCTCCAATCCTGCTGATCCAGCATACCGGGGGAAGAGGAAGTCCACCCACACAGAGGGAGTGCCCCTCGCCCCCGGACACCCTCCCCCAGGCGCAGGCAGACACAGGACCCCATTCGGAAGTCCCCCGGACCAGAAAGAGCAAGACCCCACCACCACCACCACGCAGCTCCACCACCCAGTCTCTCTCCTCCATCCCCCAGGCCACCACTCCACAGGTTCCCCCGCCACACCCTGCTCCAGGTTTCCCCACACACCGATACCGCATCCCCAGACTGCTTAGGCCCTCCCCCCTGCCACTTGCTCTTCCACACCCAACCCAGACGCTCTGCCTATTAGTGCCACTGGTGTGGGGACCGGGTCCCCCCCTCTGTCCTGCCCACCTCATCTGCCCACCCTTCTACTCCCTTGGAGTTATGCACTGCAGTGGAGTCCACAACCACCCCATCTGACTTGGGCACTGCAGTGGGGACCCAGTCCACTACATCAGACCAGCCCACTGCAGTGGTTGCAGCACCCACACCAACTGACTTGTTTAGCACGGTGGTGCTGGCCCCCTGAGTCAGACACCTCCACTGCAGTTGCCGGTGACACTCCTGCACCCACCACCCCTTCACTGCCTCACTCTGCCATCCCCTGATCCTGTCCCTGCGGTGCCTGGCCTGCCCCTTGTATGCCCCTCCAAGGGGGATGTCCCCTGTCCGTACCAGTGCAGGCAAGCAATGGGTGACCAGTTGTCACTTGTCACCCTGTTGGGACATGGATTTTGGACTGGCCATTGGCCTTAGTTTCTTTTGGACGTCAACTTTTAATTTTACATTAGCTGAATAAAGCCTCTTTTTGTTTAATTGAGGTGTTTCTTTTGATGTACATGATGTAGATGAGTAGCATCCTGCATTTGCAGTAGTTATAGTGTTCAGTTCAGGAAAATGAAGTGTTGTTGTGATGGACTCCATGTGGTCCATGGGATATGTGTCCTGTTCTACTCTGGATCTATGGCATCCTTTGCTGCAGTCTGAGGGTGTAATGTTCAGCATTTGACACAGGGATGTACGTTTTGCATTTGTAAAGGAACATCTTTGTCTTACACTGATGCACATCTGGTGGGCTTACCACTGTTCAATGTTCCGATTTCACTGACTGTGTGCCCATCTCCACTGGACATGCAGTTTTGCACATCAATGTTGAAGGACTCATCTGTGTATACAGTGCAACTGGCTTGACACGTGTTTTGGGTGTATGCAGATGACTGACGTGACACTCCCGTACCCAGGCTGATGTGAGCAGAGCCTTCTGTGTGTTGTAGTTGTTGACTCACTGACGGAGTGTCCTGCTGACATGTTTGAGTCGTGCACAGACAAGGTTTGGCACAGCGGACATTCCACAGGAGTGGAGTGCCCTCATGGCAGTGTGTAATCCTGTGACATTGCGTGTGCCCATGTTGTGTGTTGTGTAAGCATGTCTGTGCGTGTTCCCTTCCCTTTTCCTACACAGGCTGTGTCCCTAGGGATTTTCCTGTTTGTGTTGCTTGCAGAGTTGGTCTGTGTTCATCCAGCATCTTGGACCTGGTTTCTCTGTGATGTGGTTGCATGGCAAACTAATGTTCATGAGGTTGTCATCCCAGGTTGTCTTTGTTGTCAGGGCTGGGGATGTGGGCAAACGGTGATGGGACACATTCTGGATTCCCCTTGGCACTTGTTGTTTACACAAGTCATGTGAATTTCAGTTTGTGGTAGCTTTCAGTGATTGTGACACGGTGTGTGTGTGACTGCTGCCACTCCTCAGGGTCAGAGCTGCAATGTTGGAAGTTGTGTACGTGTGTTCTTTGTGTGTCAACTTGGCTTCTTCGTAGGTGTGTGACTATGGCCAGGATCCCATTGATTGTGGTGGATTTCACATCATGCCCATGTGCGGCGTACTGTGCTGTGTGTCAGACATTGACGAATCTTATTGACTGGCCATGTGTGATGGGTATCTGCACCTTAGTTCCCCCCACCACCCCTGGAATTGTCATGGGTGCATGTGCACTGTCACCAGTCCATGTGAGCTTCACTGCTGCACATTGGTGGAGATCAGGGTGTGTGGTGTTGAGTGTGCAAATGTGAGTTGTTGCACGGCTAGACCCCTACCTCCATATTGGCCTTGTCTGGCAGGCCGTGCTGATTGATTGGAGCTTGTGTAGGTGTGATGGTAGTTTGTTGCTCAGGACACATGGCTGTGGTTCACAGTGTGAACGACATCACAGTGGGATTGTCATGCAGGCTAGTGTCAGCACAATGTGGGGTCCCTGGGGGTAGTGCTGTGGTGGGTCTGTCTCTTGCTGTGTTAGTTGCTGTTCCTACAAGCTTGTGTGACATGTGTAATTTGGCCTCCCTCTCAGCTGACGAAGCCTGATTGCCCACATAGGGGTATCCGATCCATGAGTTCAGGCCTCCTCATGTGTTGTGTGGTTGCCTGGGGACACTGGCACACCCCCCCCATCACCTGTTGTGTTTGAAATGCAGTGTGAGTCTGCCTGTTTGTGTTTGTGCATTTGCACCACTGCATTGGCATTTCTGTAGAGTGCCATTGTCTGTATGTTGTTTGTTTGGTTTCCCCAGCTGTCCCTGGGACTCCTAGGACATCAGTCAGCATAGTGATCATGGTTTGTATGTCCCATTGATGCCATGCTATGGTATTTGTTCACCTGACATCGACAGTCTCCACAGGATATCTACATTTGTGTGTCCATTGGTGCAGATATGTGGCTCAGCATTATGATGGTCACTTCTGTCATTGTGTTATTTGTGAATATTGACAATGTGGTCCCCCATGGGTGATGTTTGTATGCACATGGCCAAAACGATGTTTCTGTGACACTGCACTGTTTGCCCCACCCAATCTATGTTGCTATGGGACACAAGCACTACTATGCCACTGATGTGTTTGTTGTTGTGTGACCAGGATTCATCCATACAGTTTGGCTTTCGCAGCTTTTACCATGACTACACTTACCTTATGATCACCGTGGTGATGGGGCTTTAGGCCCCATGGCCACACTGTTCAAGAGGTGCATCAGCTATGGACCCCACACTTACCTTTTGGTCACTGTGGTGATGGGGCTTTAGGCCCCATGGCCACACTGTTCAAGAAGGTACATCAGCTATGGACCCCACACTTACCTTTTGGTCACTGTGGTGATGGGGCTTTAGGCCCCATGGCCACACTGTTCAAGAGGTGCATCAGCTATGGACCCCACACTTACCTTTTGGTCACTGTGGTGATGGGGTGTTCGACCCCATGGCCACAGTGGTCATGGTCTGCTTGCATTGTGGAGGCCACACACATTTATGTGTGACACATGTGATAGTGGGTCACATTGTATGTTCAATGTCATGTTCAGTGTTGTAGGCATTGGACACAGACTACACACGCTTGTCATGGTGTTGGGGGATGTAATTTTCTGTCATTCCTTATGTGGGAGTATGCTGGTTGTGTCATGCATTACCCGTCCTATGAGTAGGGGTGGTGGTAGTGGCAGGCATCCAGCCCCCTGAGTAGGGGTGGTGGTAGTGGCAGGCATCCAGCCCCCCTGGGTAGGGGTGGTGGTAGTGGCAGGCATCCAGGCCCCTGGGTAGGGGTGGTGGTAGTGGTAGGCATCCAGCCCCCTGAGTAGGGGTGGTGGTAGTGGCAGGCATCCAGCCCCCCTGAGTAGGGGTGGGGGTAGTGGCAGGCATCCAGCCCCCCCTGAGTAGGGGTGGTGGTAGTGGCAGGCATCCAGCCCCCCCTGAGTAGGGGTGGTGGTAGTGGCAGGCATCCAGGCCCCCATGAGTAGGGGTGGTGGTAGGCATCCAGCCCCCCTGGGTAGGGGTGGTGGTAGTGGCAGGCATCCAGCCCCCTGAGTAGGGGTGGTGGTAGTGGCAGGCATCCAGGCCCCCATGAGTAGGGGTGGTGGTAGTGGTAGGCATCCAGCCCCCTATGGGTGGGGATGGTAGTAGTGACAGGCATCCAGGCCCCCATGAGCAGGGGTGGTGGTAGTGGTGGGCATCCATCCCCCTATGGGTGGGGATGGTAGTAGTGGCAGGCATCCAGCCCCCCTGAGTAGGGGTGGTGGTAGTGGTAGGCATCCATCCCCCTATGGGTGGGGATGGTAGTAGTGATAGGCATCCAGGCCCCCATGAGTAGGGGTGGTGGTAGTGGTAGGCATCCAGCCCCCTATGGGTGGGGATGGTGGTAGTGACAGGCATCCAGGCCCCCATGAGTAGGGGTGGTGGTAGTGGTAGGCATCCAGCCCCCCCTGAGTAGGGGTGGTGATAGTGGCAGGCATCCAGCCCCCCCTGAGTAGGGGTGGTGGTAGTGGCAGGCATCCAGCCCCCCCTGAGTAGGGGTGGTGGTAGTGGTAGGCATCCATCCCCCTATGGGTGGGGATGGTAGTAGTGTCAGGCATCCAGGCCCCCATGAGTAGGGGTGGTGGTAGTAGTAGGCATCCATCCCCCTATGGGTGGGGATGGTAGTGGTGACAGGCATCCAGGCCCCCATGAGTAGGGGTGGTGGTAGTGGTAGGCATCCAGCCCCCCCTGAGTCGGGGTGGTGGTAGTGGCCGGCACCCAGCCCCCCTGCGTAGGGGTGGTGGTCGGGGCAGGCTTCCAGCCCCCCCGAGTAGGGGTGGTGGTAGTGGTAGGCATCCATCCCCCTATGGATGGGGATGGTAGCAGTGGCAGGCATCCAGCCCCCCCTGAGTAGGGGTGGTGGTAGTGGTAGGCATCCATCCCCCTATGGGTGGGGATGGTAGTAGTGATAGGCATCCAGGCCCCCATGAGTAGGGGTGGTGGTAGTGGTAGGCATCCAGCCCCCTATGGGTGGGGATGGTAGTAGTGACAGGCATCCAGGCCCCCATGAGTAGGGGTGGTGGTAGTGGTAGGCATCCAGCCCCCTATGGGTGGGGATGGTAGTAGTGACAGGCATCCAGGCCCCCATGAGTAGGGGTGGTGGTAGTGGCAGGCATCCAGCCCCCCCTGAGTAGGGGTGGTGGTAGTGGCAGGCATCCAGGCCCCCATGAGTAGGGCTGGTGGTAGTGGTAGGCATCCAGCCCCCTATGGGTGGGGATGGTAGTAGTGACAGGCATCCAGGCCCCCATGAGTAGGGGTGGTGGTAGTGGTAGGCATCCAGCCCCCTATGGGTGGGGATGGTAGTAGTGACAGGCATCCAGGCCCCCATGAGTAGGGGTGGTGGTAGTGGTAGGCATCCAGCCCCCCCTGGGTAGGGGTGGTGGTAGTGGTAGGCATCCATCCCCCCCTGAGTAGGGGTTGTGGTAGTGGCAGACATCCAGCCCCCCCATAGTAGGGGTGGTGGTAGTGGTAGGCATCCAGCCCCCTATGGGTGTGTGTGGCATTGGTGATGCCCATCCCACCCCTATGGTTGTGCTGTTGCTAGTGTACGTCATTTGTGCATCCCTATGTGTGTGTGACATATTTTGGGTACGTGTAGTTTGTTTGTATTGTTGGTGTTTGACTTACCGTCTGCGCCGTACGCGTCCGTACCGGTCCCGGTAATAGATGTAGAGTATAGGTAGGACCCGCGCGATGGGATTCATGGTTGGGTCATCTCGTTCGGGTTTCTCATGTCTTCGACTCGTACTCGTCGCTGGCTTGTTCGTCTCGTAGCCGTGGATCGTCTTGTGGCGCGAAACGGAGCTTATGTGCGGCTCTCCCGGATCCTGAAACGTGCCGGACGTAGCGACTGGTTCGGCGCGTACGGAGCGTGCATCGTACTAGTCCGGCTGGAAGGTGCTGTGTATTTGGGTCCGTGCGACTCGATTCGGCGTTTACGGATCCGGCTCGGGCGGGGAACAGGAGCTGGATTGGGTGAGTACGGCTCGCTCGGGAAATGGGTTGTTATACGCATCGTACTTGTTCGTCCGGACGGGTGTACGAATCGGTCGGGAAACACGCATTCGGCTGGGTTTTTTTCCAGACGAATACTGTTAGGTGCCCTACCGGCCGAGATCGGAATCGGCCCCTGTGTCTTCGTACTGCTAGGATGGAACTTGCCTTCCTGCATATGACCCTTCACAATCGCACATGCAGCGCTGTATTGTTGTTTACTTCCTATGGCCGGCTGAGAAGATCCGTCAGTGTAAATAATATATTCATACTGATCTAGAGGCATTATTTCATTTGGGAGAAGATATTCTTGTTCATATTGCAGGAATGCTTGCGTTTTAAGTGTAAAGTCAAATTTGTAATCCACATCTTTTGCAGTGAGAGAATTAGGCCATTGTATCCATCTTGGGTGTAAAGCTTTAGCATTTGGAATGCTTGCTTTTGTGACAGCCTCTAAGGCCAGTACTGGAGTCACGACAATAATTTGTTTACCCTAGCCAGTGCTCTTTCTCTCACTACAGCAGTCTGTACTGCTGTCAGAATTTTTTCTATGGAAGCAAAACGCATTTCCGCGTTTGTGTATAAGTTTGATTTATATGCTTTAGGTACTGTTTCACCTTCTTTGAAGGTTAGGTACGTATACCCGGATTGACCCGCTATAACACGGATCACCAAATTTGTGGTATTTACATGTGTGTGTGTAGGTGTTTTGAAGCTTCCATGTCAGCTTGTAAGGAACAAAGGATATCTGTGTGCTCTTGTCACCAATGCCTAAATGAAAAATCAGGTCTTATTAAGTCGTAGAAAGGTTTCACTTTTTCTGCATAATCTAAAATGCAAGTTCTGCCAAAATTTAAAAATCCCAATATGGATTGTAAGTTTTTCAATTATTTAGGAGGTTGGAGCAGCGCACACTTTTCTAAAAAGTTAGCTGCCAGGCTTTTCCCTTCACTTGAAAGCTCATATCCTAAAAATAGGACATTGAGGTGGGCTATTTTTAGATTTTTTGAAATTGAATTTGTAGCCCTCAGAGGCGAACCCAAAAATTATGTTGCTAACCCCGGTCAAATGATCCATTAAATCATCATCCATCAGATAAATATCATTTACAGAGGACAATACCTCTTTATCCAAATTCTGAAGTAACTCTGTTATCCTAGCTGAGAACAACCCAGGGCTCTTCTCATACCCTTGGGGGAGTCGACAGAATTGACCCTGAGAACAAAGCGCTGAGAATGCCGTCAAATATCTGCTTTCAGGCGCTATATTCTGGCAGAAAAATCCATTTGAGATATCTAATGTTATTTTGTATTGTTTCCGCACAATGGGTATTTATTAATGCGGCACTGTGTGCATTCTGTACTGCAAATGTTTTAGTGCATGTGTTCAGATGTCTGTAGTTTAAAACTAGACGGTATGAATTATCGGGTTTCGTCACAGGAAACAAAGGATTATTCATTGAAGAGGTGCAAGTTTCAATTACACCCTGGTATTCAAGTGGATCTAAGATCTCCCTGACTTGCTTTTTCGCTTCTTGTTTAATAGGATATTGTGTCTGTGGAGTATTTTTTACTGGGATTACATGGTGAGGTGACTCAGCATCCCATCCAACATGCTTGCGATATAATGCTGGAGCAAGTGCTATCGCCCACTCCTGCGCATATGAATGTTTTAAGTATACTGGAACGAGGTCAGAAAAAGCTGGTAAAATTACTGTTTCTCCCTTTTGGCTCTCCATAACAATTTCAGGTGGCCAATCTTTTTCAGCCAAAAGAATGTCATATCCATAAGTCAGATTCACCCAAAAGAGACCTTTAATTTTTCTATGTTTGTCCCCCTCCATTTGGAGTGTTATTTCATGCAACTTATGCAGGACACTTACCCTCGTATCAGGTGTCTCCACCGTGATATGTTCATTCAACTCTGCTGTCACCAAAAATTCCATCAGTTTCTGGCGAGCTATTGTTACTTCTGCTGTGCTGTCTCGCATCGTCAGAGCCCATTCCCCGTTCAGAAGTTGAGTCCTCAGAATTCTGGGCATGTCTGACTTTAAGACCTGCTACTTTCTTCTTCTTAAATTGAGGTTTTGATTTTGGTTTCTCTTCTCTTTTGGAAGTATAGTCTGAAGCGCGTTTCGTGTCTCTAGACTTTGTACGCTCTGCTTGTCTGTGTTCTGACCGTCCTTTCCTCTCTTAGTTTTTTGATGAACCCTGAAAGGAACGAGAGAAACATGTATCAGTATCCTGATACCTGTCAGGTTTTTTAATGTTAGCTCTATTCCTAAGGTTGTACCTCCTTTCGGAGGGCTACTGTTTAGGAGACCCACCCCTGGATTGTGACCCATTTTATCTAGTCTTTTGTTTTTATTATTATCCCGTTTCTTCTTGGAAGAATCAGGTGCTTGCTTGGTGTTTTCTTTTTCAGGACCACCCATGAGTTGAGGTTTTGTTGCTCTAGCTCCCAAACTATCTCTACCTAATTCGGCATAGGTATCTTCAATAATTTTAGGTAATTCATGTTCCTTCTGTAAAGGAGTGAAATCCCTCAGGTGTTGACGTATTGTCACTGCTTCCTCCCCTTTTATGTTTTCTAATATAATAGTTGATACCTGGGCAAAATTTCCTAACAATTTCATCTCTAAGTTCAGAGCAGGTTCAGCTCCATACTCATTCTACATTTGTCTTAATACATATGGTATTACTGCTATTGAAGGGATACCATGAGTTCTGGTATATATGGCAGCAAAAACTGTACCCCAAGAGGTACAATCCTCTATCTGGGGAGCTATCCCCATTGGCAAGCAGATTGTTAGCATTCTGTGTTTTTCTTGAGGGCTTGTGTGTGGAAACACTGCCTCTAACTGTGAAATTTTCTGAGCTATCCAGAATGGCATTTGCTCACGTCTAGTGGGCATTTTACCCATAAGTGCATGTAGTATTTGTGGAGTTATTTTAGTTGTAGATCCCTGAATTTGTCCTGTAGGTATAGCCCTTGTTGGCTGAAGTATGAGTATTCTCATTACAGATTGTGTCAGATTTCTGTAAAGTTTTATTATTTCTTTATGAAGTGGACGTAAGTCTGCTATTGGCATTGTGTCAATGTCTGGATGTTGTGTGTAAGCCGCTAGGACTGGCCAAGTTGCTCCATCTCTTCCGAGCGGACCGAGTCTCACTTTTTCTTTTGTATGTGAGAGGGCACCTTTAAACCAGTTTATGTGCTCCTGGTAGGTGAGCAGAATTTCGAATGTCCTAATACGGACATTATTCATTTGGTGTTTCATCTTCAGTGTAAGAATGAAATGTATTTGTGCGTGCATCCGCTTGTGGGAATTTAACCCATGAATAGAATACCTCTGTTCTGTATGACTCGTGTGCCTCAATCACGAACGTTACTGTCCCACCCCTAGCTGTGACTCCATAGTCTGCTAATTTTAAAGTAAGGGCAGTTCTGACATTTTCTGATTTTTTTTTTTTTCACCTTCCTGATCTTTTTCTTCTACTGCGTTCACACATAGTGCTGGTGCAGCGTCTTCTTCTTCAGTCATTGTTGAAAAGGTTTCAAGGAAACTGAGATAAGGTTTTATGCACAATAGGGAACTGTTTGTCCTTCAAGCTTGAATTAACCTACAGCCAATACATAGGATATGCATACTCAGCTGTGCCAGATTGTTCCCTTCCCACTCCACACGTCTCTGGATAAAATGTGAGTAGGGGTCTCTGAGAATAGCACAACTGAACTACTCAGATTTGACCGTTAAATAAGTACCAAACCTACGTTGGCGGCGCCATGTCATGTAGTTCCTATAAATCTATATAGGATCTGCACATTTAGACAACATAGACTGTGGGACTGGTGTCCAGACTGATTCCAGACACCCCCACCGGGTATGTTCGCCTGTATACCATCTAGCTTGCAGTGCCACTGTAAACTCCTCTTACCAAGTAGAGAATAGTTCTTGGCAACTATCGAACTTGACAACTCTGTCCCATCAGGGATCATTGAAACAGTACACTACTTTTCGCTAAGTCACTTGTGCTCACTTTGTCTCAGAGAGATTCACAGAATAAACGGTTGGGACGTTTTCAATAAACATTTATTGAACCAGTGGCATTCTAGTGTAAAATAGGTGTGCTGAAACAACCATAAGACAGAAACAGATATAAATGATTATAAGCACCAACCGAGTAAAAGGATGGTAGATTCCTACCATTGTGCTAAAACAATGAATACAGGCAGGTATATAGATACATGATGGTAATAATGCTTACTCCTACGATGCATCCCTAACTAGATGTACCTAAGTGTACCTAGCATGTATGTAGGTGTAGAGCCAAGAATCCCCCTAGGCTGAAGCCAACCCAATTACCTGAAGTGAGAGACTGTGGGACCCCGTCTTGGTCTCGAGATGGACACCCCACGAGGGATGTCAGAACACTGCGAGCTGGAGTGTCTGCGTGCAGGAACCTCAGCGTCTTGCGTCAGTTTGTCAGCATGGAAGTCCTTTTTCTCTTCTCTCCGCCTCAGCAAAGATATGGTGTTTATATACCCAAAGTGGTACCCTCAGGGGATCTACCTTGCTGTGTCATGTTGGACTAGGATGACGGAAGGAATGACCCTTATACATAGTTATTATGCAGGAGATGATAGTCCTGCTGAGATTCCAAGAATCCTCATGCATAATGAATGAGGCTAGTTTTCGGAGAAAACCCCACATCATTTAAACAGTACCGTAACTAGGTAAAAGGTCAGTACCAAGAACCGTTATGTAGTGTAATGGCAGGGGATATATAGGTGAAAGGTCTGGTTACTACCTGAGCCTATATGCCTATATCGGGGAACCTATATGAAACATAACACACTCCCTCACTTACAAAAAAACCACATGACAGGCCAATATGTGATACCATGCCTTGTAGCACATATGTGCAATAAATGATTCAGCCAGGATCTGGTAGGAAAGGAGTGGTTGGTGTTGCGATTACTGCTGTCTGCTCTGTCAGAATACATCTTATTTTTTTCTCATTCATTCTATCCTTGCTCTTTTTTTGCCCCACTCTCCCTCCTAACCTTTTCACTCTTTACTGCTTCAAAATTATTTTCTTTTGTTATACTTTTTTTTACATTTTTATGTTTGTGGTTGTTTATTACATTTTCATGTTTTCATATTTACTAAGTTTAATTTTTGTGTTATTATACTTTCTCAGCAAAATTGCAGATCAACACTGCCTGTGAGAGTCCTGTCCCTTCTCAAGATGCATGACATCTCTGTGGGAAGGCTGCCGTATTTATTTATTTTTAGCTGTAAACTTCTTCCCCGTATTTTTGCAGCAGACAGCAGGCATAAGAAGGGCTACCACTTAATTCAGCCAATTTTAAAGGATCTGATAAACCACTCTGTCACATCTGGTAGACAGATCGAGCAGGATCAGGGCTGCATGTTGTTTGTCTCAAGCTGTGAGGAGGTCCTCATGGGTGTTTGTTAGCCTCAATTCTGTTCCTCTTACATGTTATTGATTGTAAAAAAAGGTTATTTTTCATTTGCACTTGGAGTTGCTTAGTGACCTCCCTTCCAAGATCTTGCTTAGGAATGGCAGAAATGAGAATGTCTGTAATTGACTAGAGCCAGTGGGGCACAAGGTGGTAGTGGCTTGACTACCTCTAGCTTCTATGGACTGGAATTAATCCCTGTAGTAACATGGCATTGATCCGGCCTGTTTATTATATTTTCCTTCCTTTCAATCAGTATTCTGTCAAATATACCTTAAAATGTTCTTGGTGCAGTCGTTTAAAGGTTAAAACAACACCTTTTCATACTATCCATATAAAAGATTAGGGAATCCTCCCAATTTCATTGCTCTCCTGCATTTGCAGTGAATGATAATGTCACTCCCACTTTTTTATGCTGCTCATTGAATTTCTTTCTTTCGTCATTTCATTTTTCAACCATTATCATTAAGATGTTACTGTTTTTACTACAGAATATATCATCTTCCCCAATTCATTTTGACGTAGGCATCACATCCTCAGAGGGATTACTGTTCAATTCAAATGACATATTTTCTGAACAGAAAATAATCTCTATTTTCAATAGGTTTCTATTAACATTTACAGTGAATCTTCAGTAATACTTTCAGACCTTACATATTTCTAAACGTGTATTTCTTACTACAAATGCTTCATTTGGCATTCTCCTTCCGTGGCAACCCACAGCTTCTTTGATTCCTTCATTCAGTTACGCTAAGAAAGTATAGACTTTCTTCTTTGTTATCTGTTTTCAGTGATATAGTCTGTTATTCATGTTTAGTATCATCTTCCATGTGACAATATTAAGTGTGTTTCCTGTTTTTTTGGTCACAAACACTTTATGGTCCTATTTTTTTTTTAATTTACAGAAAAAAACAGCTTAAATCTTGTGTCTCTTTAAGACATTTCCTGAGTGCAATTCCCCTAAGTGTATGGGTAGATTGAACTAAATAACTGCAGCACACCTTTCAAGGAAATTAATCAGTTTAGTCACATTTATTCCATCATATATGTTTGCATTTTCAAAACAAATTCATCCCATATATCTTAAGATTTTGAAATGAAATGGCCCCACATATTTCAGGATAGAATCCCTTCATCAGGAAGACAATGGATTTCTAAAGACAAACAAACGGACAGATTCAGATTAACAGCAACTTAATCTACAGACATTAAAACACAGTTTCTTTGAATTCATAAATGTTCAAAAGGTGTCTTTTACCTGACATAATCAGCGTTCGTCTTCTGCAACCGCAGAGATGCCTGTTGCACTTATCCCCGTTAGCTTTTCCAGCTCAGAGAAACTTCTCCTGTCTGAAGTAATTGATTTGAAGGCATACATCACTCTTTCACTAAGTAATTAAATGCGACTGGAAATACATTCAGAATGAAGCATTGCTCAGTGTTCGATTGCAAATGTACATAAAAAAAATCACAGTTTTACTAATAAGCCCCATCTGAACAAAAACAATTTTAGTTTCATATTCCGATACCTGTGATTGTAGCAAACACTAAAGAAAGACTATAATCCGTGTTTTTGTATGGTTTACCTGATAACTAACATTTTTAAGACAAATCTTTTAAATAAAACATAAGTTCTGTTTGTCATTCAGTCATAAGGGACATTTAATTTGTAAACAATTAGTCCACCACTATTCTCAAACCAAAGGTTTAATTGTAGCATCCCCCCTCTATTCAGTGGTTTAAACACTGGCCAAACTTGAACTTCCCGATGAATGTCAATGCAATTGGTTTAAAAACAAGTGGCTGGATCCGCTTGATTTTCTTATACAATATCGCTGATTGCCCAACAAAGCCTTTGCCATACGGACATGTTAATAGGTAAATGACACCTTTGGTGGTGCTTGTAGCATAATCATTTAAAGACATCTCTTTCCCAGTTCATGGAGGACAGATGATTGGAACTTTCACAATGCGATTGCATACAGAACAGTTTAAGTCTGGAAATGTTTCAGCACTGTTGGTTAATAGTATGGTATGTTCATCCATCTTTTGCATACATACACAGATAATGGTTTATCCAAATTCCTGCATCCAAATTAATTATCACTAGAATAAGATTCCAAACTTTTTGTGTAAGGAATTAGTCATTTTACATTATTAATTTACATTATTCTCTTGTTCTTTGTAACTTCCTTGTAAAGCTTCAGCTGTTGTTATGGTTTTTATCTTGCTTACTGTAGATTCTAAAGGGTGTTTGGATATTTTTTATCCACAAAATGTTGAATTGCTTCTTGGCAACATGTTTGAAAAAACCATATCATTCCAAACTATTCTTCTGACCAGTAAGGGATGAGTGTATAGATGATTTTCAGTCATTTTTCATGGATGAAAAATTGTGCTTCTCAAAACACTGTTACGATCAGTGAATTTTCTGATGCCATCAGTATTAGTACTTTCTTGAGAAAGAGTTATGGTGGTCTATAAAATGTTTGAACTGGGTTATCTTGTATAAGGATGAGTTTGATTGTGTGATGACATTCAGATACATTTTTTAGATTTTGAGTTGATGTTTACAACCATTTCACATACCAAATACATCATTAATGAGTCTCCAACATTGTTTAATGTGGTGTTTCCATAATGAATCGCTGCTTCCTGGCCGCCCCGAAGCGCACCCACGGAGCTTTCACCTGCCGGAACTGCAGCTTCACAAGCATCCGCCCCACCATGCCGCCGACCAGGAAAGATCCCAACCACCTCAGATGCATCCTTCTCAACACCCGCTCCGCCCGCAAACACGCCGTTGAACTCTGGGACCTACTCGACTCAACCTCCCCAGACGTCGCCTTCCTGACGGAGACCTGGCTGAACCCCGCCTCGGCACCCGACATAGCCATAGCCTTCCCGGAAGGCTACAAGATCACCCACAGGGACCGCAACAACGGAGCAGGAGGAGGAATCGCCATCGTCCACAGGAACACTCTCAGAGTCTCGACCAACACCGATGACACCCTCAGCACCGCCGAACACCTGCACTTCCAGATCCACACCGATCCCAACACCACCCTCAGAGGAACCCTCGTCTACAGACCCCCCGGACCCCGACCACAGTTCAGCGACTCCATCGCTGACTTCGTCAGCACACACGCCCTCGCCTCCACGGACTACATCCTCCTCGGGGACCTGAACTTCCACCCAGAGAACAACAACGACACCAACTCCACCACCCTGATCGACAACCTAGCCAACCTCGGACTCAGACAACTCGTCACAACACCCACCCACTCCGCCGGTCACACGCTTGACCCCATCTTCTCCGCAAGCCCCCACGTCTCCTTCAACCACACCACCGAACTCCACTGGACCGACCATCGCTGCATCCACTTCACCTTCAAGAAACCCACCACGCACCACCGCACGCAACAGATGCCCCGCCGCTGCTGGAGCAAAGTCACCGAAGACCAGCTAACCACCACCCTCGCCCAGAGCCCACCCGCCGACCCCACCGACCCCGACACCGCCGCCCGCAACCTCAGACAGTGGATCAACGACTGCGCCAACACCCTCGCCCCGATCAAGAGACCCTCCAACAGTCACATCAACAAGAAAGCCAGCTGGTTCACTGAAGACCTCCGGGCCTCCAAGCAAACCTGCCGAAAGCTGGAGAAGATCTGGCTCTGTGAACGAACACCGGACAGCCATGCAGCCCACAAGAACGCCACCCACAGACACCATCACCTCATCAGATCCGCCAAAAGGGCCTCCTTCAAAGACCGCCTAGACAACAACGCGCACAACAGCAAAGAGCTCTTCAACATCGTGAAGGAACTCTCCAACCCCAGCTCCAACACCAACGACGTCCCACCGTCGCAAGACTTGTGCGACTCGCTGGCCACCTTCTTCCACCGCAAGATCGCAGACATCCACGACAGCTTCAACGCCACGACCGCCCTGACAACCACTGAGACCTCCGCCCCCACGACCACCATCCGCACCAACCGCCTGCTCTCCTGGACCAACATCAACGACGACGACACCATCAAGATCATGAACACCATCCACTCCGGATCTCCGTCAGACCCATGCCCACACCACATCTTCAACAAAGCCAGCACAGCCATCGCACCCCATCTCCGGAAAGTCATCAACACCTCCTTCGAGACAGCAACCTTCCCGGAGAGCTGGAAGCACGCCAAGATCAACGCCTTACTCAAGAAACCCAAGGCGGACCCCAAGGACCTCAAGAACTTCCGGCCCATCTCCCTGCTCCCGTTCCCGGCAAAGGTCATCGAGAAGACCGTCAACAAACAACTGACCCGCTACCTCAAGGAGAACAACATCCTGGACCCTTCCCAGACCGGGTTCCGCAGCAACCACAGCACCGAGACTGCCCTCATCGCCGCCACCGATGACATCAAGTCCCTGCTGGACAACGGAGAAACGGCGGCCCTCATCCTCCTGGACCTGTCAGCCGCCTTCGACACGGTCTGCCACCACACACTACGAACACGCCTCCACAATGCCGGGATCCAAGAGAAGGCCCTGGACTGGACCACCTCCTTCCTCTCCGGCAGAACACAGAGCGTCCGCCTTCCCCCTTCCGCTCCGAAGCCACCGAGATCATCTGCGGCGTACCCCAGGGCTCTTCCCTCAGCCCAACTCTGTTTAACATCTACATGACACCGCTTGCCCACGTCGCCCGTCGGCACGACCTCAACATCATCTCCTACGCCGATGACACTCAGCTGATCCTCCCCCTCACCAAGGACCCCCACACCGCCAAAACCAACCTTCACGAAGGAATGAAGGCCGTCGCTGAATGGATGAGGAACAGCCGACTGAAGCTGAACTCGGACAAGACGGAGGTCCTCATCCTCGGATCCACCCCTTCGGCCTGGGATGACTCCTGGTGGCCGACCGCACTGGGAACCGCCCCAACACCCACCGACCACGCACGCAACCTAGGGGTCATCCTCGACTCCACCCTCTCCATGACTAAACAGGTCAACGCTGTCTCCTCCGCCTGCTTCAACACCCTCCGCATGCTCCGCAGGATCTACAAGTGGATCCCCACTGAAACGAGAAGAACGGTCACCCAGGCCCTCGTCAGCAGCAGGTTGGACTACTGAAACGCCCTCTACGCAGGAGCCTCGGCCAAACTCCTGAGACGGCTCCAACGCATCCAGAATGCCTCTGCACGCCTGATCCTCGACATCCCTTGCCGCAGCCACATCACACCCCACCTGAGAGACCTTCACTGGCTCCCGGTCAACAAGAGGATAACCTTCAAACTCCTCACCCACGCACACAAGGCACTCCACAACACCGGACCAACGTACCTCAACAGACGACTCAGCTTCTACACCCCCACCCGCCAGCTCCGCTCCGCCGACCTCGCCCTCGCCACTGTCCCCCGCTTCCGAAGAGTGACCTCCGGTGGCAGATCGTTCTCCCACCTCGCCGCCAAGACCTGGAACACCCTCCCCATCCACCTACGGCTGACCCAAGACCTGCTGACCTTCAGAAAACTCCTCAAGACCTGGCTTTTCGAGCAGTAGCAGCATTCCCCACCCCAGCGCCTTGAGACACTCACGGGTGAGTAGTGCGCTTTACAAATGATATGATTGATTGATTGATTGATTGATTGATTAAATGTGTTCTCTTTCCCAGAAGTCAAAATGGTTGAGTATGTAGGGGCTCCGTTCCTTCTCATGGGCACCCCCTTAGTGAACAGGTAATTTCATTCCATCAAATTGAAAGTAATTGTGAGAAAGTGTCAGATGTAAACATTTCAATTAAGTTCACAATAAACTTCTTGAAAATCTTCCTCCATAAGTAAAGTTTCCATTGCTTCCAAGCTCTCAATGTGAGGAATGGTGCTTTATAAGTTTATTGTATCATAAATAATAAGTACATGACCCTAACTTAATCATGTTTGTTGCAATCTTAACATGAAATTTACATTATAGTTTAATAGATGTGGGGTCTTTTGTAGCATTTTTTAAGGTATTGATCCAAACATGTAGCTATTGTTTCAATTATAGGATTTATGTCACATACGATGAGCCTTAATGGCAGGTTTCTAGAACCCTTATGAATTTTCAGTAATCCACATAGAATAGGTTTAAAAGAATTTTGAATGATCAAAACCAAAGTAGTTTCTGTGCACATTCTGCCACAGGTCGCAAGCTGTATCTCACGGAGGAGGCCTAAGTAGGCCAAAACTGGTCCAGGTTGCTTGTCTTCCCACCTGGAGGGGTTCAGATCTGAGAGTTCGGGCTGTACTGTTTCAATTGGAGCAGGACCAAGACTGATTTGCATGTGGCTGGTCTCTGTTAAGAGTTGCATAATGCGTGAAAAACAATGGTCTGGTTTGTGGCCCAAGCAATTGCCTTTGATTGAGATTAATTGACACATTGTCACTTTGTTTTTTGTTTCCTCATGTCAAAATCCTCACAGGGTGTGGGCACTTTAATGGTGTACTGTTTGTGTAGGGCCATTGTCAGGCATTTACCTAGTGTCTGTAAGAGTCTCCTATATTAACATTGCCTGGAACTTCCACCCTAACCCAAAGTTGTAACCATGCTGTCTCTTATGCTAGATTCCATATCCCTGACTTTCAGAGTATCCATGCCTGGCATTTTCTGAACAAATATGAGGCTGAGAACAATGGAAACTGGTCAGTATGCATATCATTCTGGGCTCTTTTCTCTCATTGCAACTTACAATTTCTGCCAGGGGTCTTCTCACTAGAACCTTCTTCCGAAGGGGGATTTGAAGGTGGTCAGGTAATTTGCTTTTATTTTTCTTGGGGAGAAGATGCTGAAGAAGAAATTATGCTACTATTCGTGTTCTGTTTGCTGGGGTAATTCTGTCTCACAATCAACCATGACTACAGTCACCGCAGCACTGACAGGAAGGTACTTTTTCTCTGAGAGATCACTGATTTTGCTGGTGGTACATTTTCTCTACAACCCCTTCTAGTGACTTGCTGGCAACAGGAGCATGCACATAATTTTTAGTACATTTGCCAAACAATGCAGATGTTTTGATGCCAGGCTGTGCATTGTTGGTGCTCTGTTCAGAGGTGTCAGGCTTCTCACTGGCTTCTTTCACTCAAGAACTATTTTCTTGGGTGCCATCTTCAATTCTTGGATAACTGAAAGGTCTGCATTCTGAAAATTCACCAAGATAAAAAAGATTTGACTTTGTCTTAGATGTGCCTCACATGCATCTGGGCAAGAAAAAATAAAAATCAGACTTTAAGATTTGTAATGTACTAAAGACCATACCCCACATAGCACATAATAATGATAAAGTGCAGCAGTCAGACAGGAATGCGTCATGAAATGGTGAAATTACAGAAGAATTCAAAAATGATTTTCAACAGTTAAAATTGCCTTCATTGTTTCTAACCAATAAGCCCTAGCTAACCCAACAAACCCACAGAGGTCTCTGTCTAAGAGCTAAGATAGCCCAGTATAAGTTAACAGGAAAGTGCAAAGTAACTAGAATCCATACACCTGTGCACAATGACAAAATTGAAGCATTCTCAGGAGCACAGCCAAACAGCCAGGGGGCATGCATACTTTATGAAAAAAAAACTAAGATATTTTGAAGTCTGGGAATAGTGTCCTTGGAAACCAACCTCCCAAAGGTAAATAAAAATAACCTGAAGAAACCTGCAACTATGTATTGTAAGAATTTATGGTTTGCCTTTTTAAAGAGTCAGCCTAAGAGAGGGGGCTGGAGGTATCCCTGTAGGAGGGAGGTGCCTAAGGAAAAAGCCCATCTGCTTCTGTCCAGCAGGGCAACTGGTCAGAAGAGCATACTGGCCACTCAATAAATTGCCAACTAACACCATGATCTATCATACACTGCCCAGAGCTATGGTGAGCCCCCTGTCACTCTGGTGCAAGTCCCCTGTTATCTTCATTGGACCTCAAAGATTATCTTCCCCATCCAGGCCAGGGAGCAATCGTAGTGTTGGCCTACTTGGACCAAGAGAGAAACATTGAATGAGACTACACCAGCATGACTGAAGTGAGTCTTCCTGTGCCCCATGCTCGAGGTGCACTGTGTCAAGAAGTGAGATCGTGCCAGGTTGCTACACCTGATAAATTAACTGCAATCAAGAAGTATGTGGCTCCAAAAGGATAGGAATGAACCGCTGTCCATGGTTGTCACTGCAACCCAACTGTGCTGATGCTGGTGTTGAACCCTGTGATCTTGACTCATTCATTCTGTAACGATGATCCTGGAGAATGGGATCCTGGTGCCATCTGTATTTGGGTGGAGGGGTTCTTTATGCATTGTGACCCATAATGGCAGCCTCTTGGGTAAACCACTCATTCCTGGAGGAAGGGCCAAGACACAGACTTGAACTCCAGGGCAGATACTTTGTAATTGGGATACTGCTGCAATACTCAAGTTAAAACAGTGGGTTGAGTTCTTAAGCCCAAGTGATTATATAGACTTTATCCGTAGGTTGAGAAATCCACTAAATCAGGACACATCTGCCCAGCAACATGAAGCTGTTGACTACTAACACAGTAAGCCAGCACCTGTCCAGTTTTTCCACTTAGGCCCTGATTACAAGTCAGGAAGAGTAGGATTATTGCATGGACAATCACCTGAGATTTTGACTTCTGCAGCCTCATTCCTTGTTATTTTTCTGATGAGGGGAGCATGAAATGCTACCCCCACCAGAAAATATCTGCCTCATCCCTCTCGTACTACACTGCCCACCTTCCTCACCTGTCCACCCCTCACAGAGGCTGACACATACATTTACCACCTATTTTAGGCAGGTGGTAAATGCATGAATTAAACCCCATGGAACTGGGAATTTCATTTGGTTTAATATGACCAGAAAAATCAGTCTCACATAGAAATTCTCCATTCCTGCGGGTTTAATTCATATTTGGATGGTACAAGGGTGGATTTACCACAAGGTAACAGTAAAGTTTTATGCAAATGTACCACTACCTCAGTACAGTTCAACTCATAATCAGAGCCGTAATAGCTTAGCATTGCCATTCAGTACAATCAAATTAGTAGCCCCGGTGTCCCTGCCCAGATTTTGTTTCCTATTGAGTAGTAGGTGAAATAAGGTACTTTCTCTGACTGGATATTCTGACTGGATGTTCCTTTATTGTGGTATATTATGTTGATTACTGGGTTCTGTGTCTCTACCTCACAATACCTCCCTGAGGAAGCCTTGGATGGTTGCCCACTTTACCCTGAGAGTGAAGTGCAAACGAGGTGTTCTTGTTGCTCCCTTATCCATGCCCATAATAGGGCAGGCCAAAGGACATCAGTGGTAAATGGACTCAGCCCCAACAATTGAGGTCCTGTACACTCTGTGTGCAAGGGAACCACTTAATCAGCTCTGACATAATACATTCACAAAAACTCGAGCACTTCTGAGAATAGAATGTCTATGTCTTGAGCAAACTGCATTCTTGGCCAAGCAAGGAACTAGAATCAGAAATGTGATGAATAGGCACAAGCATCAAACAAATCATCATGGCAAAGTTTCACTGAAAGTATTAATCCCTCAGAGAAAATCAGTAGGAAATCGATATTCTGGGTGCTAGTTATTTACCTAGAGCACAAAAGGATACTTTTATAAAGTGCATGCTGTTATATGTTCATGTCTAATTATTCAAAAATGGTGATTGATTAGAGCGAAATTAGATATTATAGGTAATTTGTTTTTAACAATATTGATTTTTATGCTAATACGTAGTTCAAAGTTGTAACACAATCTGAGCTACGGGAAAGAAAGATGATGAAAAGAGAATTGTAGGGAAAACACACTAAAAGTGAAAAAGTCAATAGTAGGACACAGTTAAAAAAGGAAAGATGTTTAAGAAACAATGTTGAAGCAGCTTGGAAATGAAGGGTATTTGAGGTCTTTAAAAAAAACTCCAGCCAGGGCCTCCCACTCCCAAGGAATACAATTTGAGCATCAGATGTTTGAATTACAAATACTGGTGTAAATCAGCTTGATATTTTTACAATGCAAAATGATACACTTCAAAGCACAGTATTATCTGGTTGATCTCATCTCAAAGGAAAACAGAATTCTTGCAGCTTCTTCATGACATTTCAGCTTCTTTATGAAAAGGATTATTTTCAACAGAATGTAATATCACTTTGATGATTCATTTTTTAAGGGTTATCTGAGGGGGATTTACTTTCAAGTTCAGGCCACTAAGCAGTTCTAAACCACTAGATTGACTCATTTCCTGTAACAGAACTGCTGCTGATCTCCAGTCAATTTTTGACATTGGAATGAAGTATAGTATAGTAGTGTCACCTATCCCACTGGTTCTAATCATAGCTTGATGCCAGTTTGAGGTTCGTCCTTGAAAGGATGAGGGATTCCTGACCATCAGTAGACACCATGTTGGTGGTGCCAGCCCATAGGAAGTTGTGACACCCTCTTTGGGAATCTCCTGAACTAAGGCATATATATATATATATATTATCTACTGGCGGTCGCCAGTAGATAGTTATAGTTACAACCTATTATCCATAGGAAATCCGCGACATTCTATTTGAAATAATTCTCTTGCCGGTTGACGTATCTTCGTGAAATTTTCAAACTTTGTGGCCCGCTCCGGTCCGCTCCTACCCTGAAAGTCTCGGGGGGATTCGTCAAGCGGGGGCCGAGAAAAAAGGGGGTCCCAAAACGCGTTTTCCCCATGCAATTTTCCATAGGAAACTTTAGACACGGCTACAGCCCGAACTGCTGAACGGAATTACACCAAATTTGGCAAAGAGGTAGTTCTTGGTTCAGAAAGAACCCTTTTGTTAAATGGTGTAAATCCGTTCAGTAGTTGCTGAGAAAATCAAAAGTAAAAAGATAGTGATATCTATGGCCGAGTAGGGTCCACGTACCCTCCCGATCACGAGCTGCATGTTAATTGGCTGTCAGCTGGCTGTCAACATTCCGATTCAGGAAATGTTGGCAGCCATTTTGTCCTCGGTAGAACCGAGGGACAGAAACAAGTGCGCAAAGCGCACAAAGGGAGCAGGGTAGAAACACCCTGACCCCTAGGTTTGCTCAGGGGGTCCCACAAGGACCCCTGGGCAAAAAAAAAAAATTTTTTTTTAAATCGGCAGGATGCGCTCAGGGTGCGCGCAGCTCTGTGGCGCTTTTTGGAGGTATATGGTGGGCTAGTTGGACTCCGGGGACCCTCAGGATTCAAGGGGACTTAATCCCCCAGCTTAAAACGCGCCACGGGGCGCGTTTGCACAGTGGTGAAGGGAGGGGCGGGGCTTCAGGTGACATGTGTGCAAACAGGCCCCGTGGTGCGTTTTAAGATGGGGAATTAAATCCCCTTCAATCCTGAGGGTCCCTGGGGGCCAACAAGCCCAACAGGTACATCCAGAAAGCGCCACAGAGCTGCGTTGCAGAGAGGTGTAAAAGGGGTGTGGCCTCTCTACACGTCTCTGCAACGCAGCCCCTGGCGCATATTGGAGGTTCCTGGTGGGCTAGTTGGCCCCTAGGGACCCTCAGGATTCAAGGGGACTTAATCCCCCAACTTAAAACGCGCCACGGGGCGCGTTTGCACAGATGTCACCTCAGGCCCCGCCCCTCCCTTCACCATTGTGCAAATATTCTTCTAAAATCATCCGAAATACGAATTCCGATTTACTCACCTGTTATCAGGAGAGACCTCAGTGCTGTATCTTTCAGCCCAGTACTGGTCCTGAAAAGTAATTTTAACCGTACTTACCAGTAACTTGAATTTCCTTCCATAGGCTAACATTGACTGGTTTCACTTGGAAATTCTTCTAAGTGTGGAGTTTTGGAACTTTAAAATATTCCTCTAAAATCAGCCGAAATACGAATTCCGATTTACTCACCTGTTATCAGGAGAGACCTCAGTGCTGCATCTTTCAGCCCAGTACTGATCCTCAAAAGTAATTTTAACCGTACTTACCAGTAACTTGAATTTCCTTCCATAGGATATCATTGCCTGCTTTTTGCTGAAAAAGTTTCTAAGTGTTGATTTTGAAACATACAAATATTCCTCTAAAATCAGCCGAAATACGAATTCCGATTTACTCACCTGTTATAAGGAGAGACCTCAGTGCTGTATCTTTCAGCCCAGTACTGGTCCTGAAAAGTAATTTTAACCGTACTTACCAGTAACTTGAATTTCCTTCCATAGGCTAACATTGACTGGTTTCACTTGGAAATTCTTCTAAGTGTGGAGTTTTGGAACTTTAAAATATTCCTCTAAAATCAGCCGAAATACGAATTCCGATTTACTCACCTGTTATCAGGAGAGACCTCAGTGCTGCATCTTTCAGCCCAGTACTGATCCTCAAAAGTAATTTTAACCGTACTTACCAGTAACTTGAATTTCCTTCCATAGGATATCATTGCCTGCTTTTTGCTGAAAAAGTTTCTAAGTGTTGATTTTTGAAACATACAAATATTCCTCTAAAATCAGCCGAAATACGAATTCCGATTTACTCACCTGTTATAAGGAGAGACCTCAGTGCTGTATCTTTCAGCCCAGTACTGGTCCTGAAAAGTAATTTTAACCGTACTTACCAGTAACTTGAATTTCCTTCCATAGGCTAACATTGACTGGTTTCACTTGGAAATTCTTCTAAGTGTGGAGTTTTGGAACTTTAAAATATTCCTCTAAAATCAGCCGAAATACGAATTCCGATTTACTCACCTGTTATCAGGAGAGACCTCAGTGCTGCATCTTTCAGCCCAGTACTAATCCTGAAAAGTAATTTTAACCGTACTTACCAGTAACTTATATTTTCTTCCATAGGAATCCATTGTCTGGTTTTCAGCAAAAAAGTTTCAAAGTGTTGATTTTTACAAACTACAAATATTCCTTAAAAATCACCTGTATGACTTAAACGCATTCTTTCAACTGTTTACAGGAGATGCACCAGTGCTGGATCCAGGATCCAACACTGAGTAAGAAAAAGTAACGATAACAGTTTTTACCTGCTAAGTGAATTTCCTTCCATAGGATAACATTGGTGATTCTATGAGAAAAAGTTTCTAAGTGTCAACTTTTAAAATACAATAATATTCCTTAAAAATCACGACTGTAACCAAAACGCTTTTACTCAACTGTTTACAGGAGATGTACCAGGACTGAATCTAGGATCCAGTCCTGTGGTTAGAAAAGTAATCCATAAAGTAACTAATTGCATTTAACTAGAAATTCACATTGAGCTGAATGTTGCATTGTGTTTGAAAATGTGTTGCCCATTGCAACAACTGTAACTACTGTACTTAAAAGTCTATTGCCTATGTGCAAAGTATTTAAACTAAAGTAATTCATTCTGAGAAAGTATTTTTGTAATGTAATGTATAATGTAATTACAATGTAATTTAAAAAATAAAATCTGTAAAAAAAAATTGTTTTTAAAAATGTAGTAAATCAGTATGAAAAAAATTAATATAACAATTAATACATTTAAAAATTGTCATTTACAAAACCTTTGAAATTCACTGAAAAAACCGTAGGTTTCAGGCACGTTATAGTTAGAAATTAGCATTTAAAAAACCTTTGAAATTCACTGAAAAAACCATAGGTTTCAGACACGTTATAGTTACAAATTAGCATTTAAAAAACCTTTGAAATTCACTGAAAAAACCATAGGTTTCAGACACGTTATAGTTACAAATTAGCATTTAAAAAACCTTTGAAATTCACTAAAAAAATAATAGGTTTTAGGGACAGTTATAGTTACTTGGCCATTGCACTCGTACAAAACCCGTGAAATTCCCCCGTTATAGTTAGTTCAGCTAACTATAACTCGCGCCCCCGCAATGCACTGCTGATGACGTCACATATTACATCACTCATGACATGGTCAGTGACATCACTGATGACATCACTGATGACATCTCAAATGACATCACTGATGACATCATCCACGTGATAATCTGATGCACCTCCTCACACCCTAATATAATCTTTGATACACCCACTCTAAATTACAGACTGCCATTCGCAAAACCATAGACACTCCAACACCAATAACTACATACCCACTCACTGATTCTTAGGTCTACACACACACATCCACTCACTCACCCGTACAGTCACTCATACTTACGGTCACTCAGTACAGGACTATCATATGCACTCTTACTCCTATATAGACACTCAAACAACGCCACTCATCCATAGAGATACTCAGACACCTAGTCAGTCATGCAAATAATTAAACACACTGCCATTTACTCACCTATACAGTTATACACACACCAGCTCACTTACTCATACAAATAGTAGCACATTGTTACGCTCTTATACAATCACTGATACAAGCACACACTCATCCATACAGCCACTATCACAATCACTCACTCTTGCTTATAGCTATTTATATACTCCAACACACATATATACTGCCTTTCACATATGTAGTTACTCACACATGTACCACTGGGACATACATTCACTCACTAACACACTCTTACACACACTTACCCACCCATACAGTCTATCACAGATGCACTCTTGAAACCATCCACCCAGTGAATCACCCACTCACACATCTATGCACAGAGTTGCACACACCCTCCCACACAAACACTCAGGCACCCATACAGATACTCAGACAAGCATTCAATAACTCATATAGACACTCATTTAGCTATTCACAAACACATGCAGCCACTTACACAGCAACAGACAGATGGATACAGACATTCACCCAGTTTAGTCACTAACCCATGCATTCAGTAAGATACGTTAAATCACTCACTTATAGAGTCAGTCACGCACCTACTAAATCATCCATACAGACACTTACACACCCACTCATTCTTCAATACGTCTTTTCCTATATATATTAAAAATATTTAAACTTTACAGAAACACACAGTCACTGGATGATGTCATCAGTGATGTCATTTGAGATGTCATCAGTGATGTCATCAGTGATGTCACTGACCATGTCATGAGTGATGTAATATGTGACGTCATCAGCAGTGCATTGCGGGGCGCGAGTTATAGTTAGCTGAACTAACTATAACGGGGGAATTTCACGGGTTTTGTACGAGTGCAATGTCCAAGTAACTATAACTGTCCCTAAAACCTATGGTTTTTTCAGTGAATATATATATATATACATCACTCATGACATGGTCAGTGACATCACTGATGAAATCACTGATTGACGACATCTCAAATGACATCACCGATGACATCACTTATGACATCATCCTGTGACTATGAGTGTTTTAGAAAGTTTATGAGTGTTAAATATATATACCAAGATGTATTGGTGAATCAGTGGGTGTATGAGTGCCTGTATGGATAATTCAGTGGGTACGTGACTGACTGTATAAGTGAGTGATTAGGTGTCTCAGTGAATGTATGGGTAAGTGACCGGGTGTGTGAATGTCTGTATTTGTCTATCAGTTGGTGTCCAACTGGCTGTATGGGTGGGTATTTGAGTGGCTGTATTGGTGAGTGATTGGTTGTCTGAGTACTTGTATGGTTGTCTGAGTGTCTGTGTGGGTGGGTGAGAGTGTGTGTGTGTTTGACTTCCTATATGGATGAGTGAGTGGTTGAGTCAGTGGCTGTATGGGTTAGTCAGTGCGTGTTTGAGGGGCTGTATGGGTGAGTGAGTGTGTGTTTGGCTGTGTGGGTGAGCAATTGGATGTTTCAGTGGTGTATGGGTGAGTAACTGGTTATGTGAAAGGCAGTATAGGTGAGTGGTGGGGTATATGAGTGACTGTATGGGTTAGTGAGTGAATGTGAGAGTGGCTGTATGGGTAAATGTGTGCTTGTGTCAGTGACTATATAGGTGAGTGCATATGTGTTTGTATCTGTAGGAGTAGGTGAGTGGGTGTGTGTGTATTTGTATAGGTGAGTAAGTGTCTGTGTGATTGATGGGTGTATGAGTGGATATGTCAGTGGCTGTATTAGTGACTGAGTGGGTGTATGAGTGGCTGTATGGGTGAGTGAGTGAATGTGTGTGTAGATCTTTGAATCAGTGAGTGGGTGTGTAAGTACCGGTATGGGTGTGTGAATGGGTTTATGAATGGTTGTGTCAGATTGGGTGTATGAAGGGTTCTATGGTGTGTGAGTGTGTGCGTCAGTGATTCTGTGGATGATGTCATGAGTGATGTCATTTGAGATGTTATCAGTGATGTCATCAGTGATGTCACTGACCATGTCATGAGTGATGTAATATGTGAGGTCATAAGCAGTGCATTGCGGGGGTCGAGAGTACAAGTACTCTTGGCTATTGAAGGTCCTACGGGATCAACTACCCCTCCTGTTACCGCCAGTAAGTCCCAGACAGCAAGATTGCTGAGAGGTTGTCGGAGGCCACACCCCCTCTCTTCACTAGTCTGCAAATGTACCTCCTGGCGTACTACTTGTAGGGGGATGAAGTCCTCTTGGCTATTGATGGTCCTTGGGGGCCAACTACCTCTCCTGTTACCTCCAGTAAGTCCCATGCTGTGGGTTTGCTTAGAGGTTTTATCCATTTGGTATATGTCTGTGAATGGGTATGTCAGTGGTTGTGAGGGTGTGTGAGTGGGCAGATGAGAGGTTGTATGGGGGTGTGAGTAGTTGTGTGAGTGGTTCTGTGGATGATGTCATCAGTGATGTCATTTGAGATGTCATCAGTGATGTCACTGACCATGTCATCAGTGATGTAATATGTGAGCCACGCCCACTGGGGCAGGTGTTTATGTTTATAAGGTACATTTAAACTGACTTGTTGTGCCCGTTATGTTTGCGCCCATTGAGAAAGTGCAGGAGCACGAACCGCGTATGGGCTGAAGACTTTATCAGTGTTTGGGCAATTTATTCAGGACTCATACGGCAGCCTCCAATAAATATATGAAGCAGGATCAACTTGTTGTGGGCCTTTCCTTTGTGGGTAACTTTTGTGATGCAATTGAACGGCTAACCCGAGCCGTGGCTTGTGCCCCGCTGCGTGTAAGCAGACCCACGGTGCCGCCAACTGGTGGGATCATTATGCGGGACAAGAGCGTCTTTGGAGGCAAAAAGGTGCTGTGGAGAACTCGAAAGGTGCCTGACAACCCACTTGGGATGAAATGTGTTTTTATGGTTGTAACGGACACACGGCAACTCACTGTAGTAAGAAACAATGTACTGCAAGCACCAGCATGCCGTGCGAGCGGCCACGCCCAATGGGGCAGGTGTTTATGATTATAAGGTACATTTAAACTGACGTGTTGTGCCCGTTATGTTTGCGCCCATTGAGAAAGTGCAGGAGCACGAAACGCGTCTGGGCTGAAGACTTTATCAGTGTTTGGGCAATTTATTCAGGACTCATACGGCAGCCTCCAATAAATATATGAAGCAGGATCAACTTGTTGTGGGCCTTTCCTTTGTGGGCAACTTTTGTGATGGAATTGAACAGCTGACCCAAGCCGTGGATTGCGCCCCGCTGCGTGTAAGCAGACCCGCGGTGCCGCCAACCGGCGGGATCATTATGCGGGACAAGAGAGTCTTTGGAGGCAAAAAGGTGCTGTGGAGAACTCGAAAGGTGCCTGACAACCCACTGGGGATGAAATGTGTTTTTATGGTTGTAACGGACACACGGCAACTCACTGTAGTAAGAAACAATGTACTGCAAGCACCAGCATGCCGTGCGAGCGGCCACGCCCACTGGGGCAGGTGTTTATGATTTTAAGGTACATTTAAACTGACGTGTTGTGCCCGTTATGTTTGCGCCCATTGAGAAAGTGCAGGAGCACGAAACGCGTCTGGGCTGAAGACTTTATCAGTGTTTGGGCAATTTATTCAGGACTCATACGGCAGCCTCCAATAAATATATGAAGCAGGATCAACTTGTTGTGGGCCTTTCCTTTGTGGGTAACTTTTGTGATGGAATTGAACGGCTGACCAAAGCCGTGGATTGTGCCCCGCTGCGTGTAAGCAGACCCGCGGTACCGCCAACTGGCGGGATCATTATGCGGGACAAGAGTGTCTTTGGAGGCAAAAAGGTGCTGTGGAGAACTCAAAAGGTACCTGACAACCCACTGGGGATGAAATGTGTTTTTATGGTTGTAACGGACACACGGCAACTCACTGTAGTAAGTAGCAATGTACTACAAGCACCAGCATGCCGTGCGAGCGGCCACGCCCACTGGGGCAGGTGTTTATGATTATAAGGTACATTTAAACTGACGTGTTGTGCCCGTTATATTTGCGCCCATTGAGAAAGTGCAGGAGCACGAAACGCGTTTGGGCTGAAGACTTTATCAGTGTGTGGGCAATTTATTCAGGACTCATACCGCAGCCTCCAATAAATTTATGAAGCAGTATCAACTTGTTGTGGGCCTTTCCTTTGTGGGTAACTTTTTGTGATGGAATATATATATATATATATATATATATATATATATATATATATATATATATATATATATATATATATATTCACTGAAAAAACCATAGGTTTCAGACACGTTATAGTTAGAAATTAGCATTTAAAAACCTTTGAAATTCACTGAAAAAACCATAGGTTTCAGACACGTTATAGTTAGAAATTTGCATTTAAAAAACCTTACAAATTCACTGAAAAAACCATAGGTTTTAGGGACAGTTATAGTTAGTTGCACATTGCACTCGTACAAAACCCGTGAAATTCCCCCGTTATAGTTAGTTGAGCTAACTATAACTCGCGCCCCCGCAATGCACTGCTGATGACGTCACATATTACATCACTCATGTCATGGTCAGTGACTTCACTGATGACATCACTGATGACATCTCAAATGACATCACTGATGACATCATCCAGTGACTGTGTGTTTCTGTAAAGTTTAAATATTTTTAATATATATAGGGAAAGGCGTATTGAAGAATGAGTGGGTGTATAAGTGTCTGTATGGATGATTTAGTAGGTGCGTGACTAACTCTATAAGTGAGTGATTAAACGTATCTTACTGAATGCATGGGTTTGTGACTAAACTGGGTGAATGTCTGTATCCGTCTGTCTGTTGCTGTGTAAGTGGCTGCATGGGTTTGTGAATAGCTACATGAGTGTCTATATGAGTTATTGATTGGTTGTCTGAGTATCTGTATGGGTGCCTGAGTGTTTGTGTGGGTGGGGTGGGTGCGACTCTGTGCATAGATGTGTGAGTGGGTGATTCACTGGGTGGATGGTTTCAAGAGTGCATCTGTGATAGACTGTATGGGTGGGTAAGTGTGTGTAAGAGTGTATTAGTGAGTGAATGTATGTCCCAGTGGTACATGTGTGAGTAACTACATATGTGAAAGGCAGTATATATGTGTGTTGGAGTATATAAATAGCTATAAGCGAGAGTGTGTGATTGTGAGAGTGACTGTATGGATGAGTGTGTGCTTGCATCAGTGATTGTATAAGAGCGTAAGAATGTGCTAGTATTTGTATGAGTAAGTGAGCTGGTGTGTGTATAACTGTATAGGTGAGTAAATGGCAGTGTGTTTAATTATTTGCATGACTGACTAGGTGTGTGAGTACCTCTATGGATGAGTGGCGGTGTTTGAGTGTCTATATAGGAGTATGAGTGCATATGATAGTCCTGTACTGAGTGACAGTAAGTATGAGTGACTGTACAGGTGAGTGAGTGGATGTGTGTGTAGACCTAAGAATCAATGAGTGGGTATGTAGTTATTGGTGTTGGAGTGTCTATGGTTTTGCGAATGGCAGTCTGTAATTTAGAGTGGGTGTATCAAAGGTTATATTAGGGTGTGAGGATGTGCATCAGATTATCACGTGGATGATGTCATCAGTGATGTCATCAGTGATGTCATTTGAGATGTCATCAGTGATGTCATCAGTGATGTCACTGACCATGTCATGAGTGATGTAATATGTGACGTCATCAGCAGTGCATTGCTGGGCGCGAGTTATAGTTAGCTGAACTAACTATAACGGGGGAATTTCACGGGTTTTGTACGAGTGCAATGTCCAACTAACTATAACTGTCCCTAAAACCTATGGTTTTTTCAGTGAATTTGTAAGGTTTTTTAAATGCAAATTTCTAACTATAACGTGTCTGAAACCTATGGTTTTTTCAGTGAATTTCAAAGGTTTTTTAAATGCTAATTTCTAACTATAACGTGTCTGAAACCTATGGTTTTTTCAGTGAATTTCAAAGGTTTTTTAAATGCTAATTTCTAACTATAACGTGCCTGAAACCTATGGTTTTTTCAGTGAATTTCAAAGGTTTTTTAAATGCTAATTTCTAACTATAACGTGCCTGAAACCTATGGTTTTTTCAGTGAATTTCAACCTTTTTAAATGCTAATTCCTAACTATAACATGTCTGAAACCTATGGTTTTTTTCAGGGAATTTCAAAGGTTTTGTAAATGACAATTTTTAAATGTATTAATTGTTATATTTATTTTTTTGATACTGATTTACTACATTTTTTTAAACTATTTATTTTTAGATATTTTATTTTTTAAATTACATTGTAATTACATTATACATTACATTACAAAATATACTTTCTCAGAATGAATTACTTTAGTTTAAATACTTTGCAAATAGGCAATAGACTTTTAAGTACAGTAGTTACAGTTGTTGCAATGGGCAACACAATTTCAAACACAATGCAACATTGAGCTCAATGTGAATTTCTAGTTAAATGCAATTAGTTACTTTATGGATTACTTTTCTAACCACAGGACTGGATCCTAGATTCAGTCCTGGGACATCTCCTGTAAACAGTTGAGTAAAAGTGTTTTGGTTACAGTAGTGATTTTTAAGGAATATTATTGTATTTTAAAACTTGACACTTCGAAACTTTTTCACATAGAATCACCAATGTTATCCTATGGGAGGAAATTCACTTAGCAGGCAAGTAGTGTTATCGTTACTTTTTCTTACTCAGTGGTGGATCCTGGATCCAGCACTGGTGCATCTCCTGTAAACAGTTGAAAGAATGCGTTTAAGTCATACAGGCGATTTTTAAGGAATATTTGTAATTTGTGAAAAACGACAGTTTGAAACTTTTCTGCGGAAAACCAGACAATGGATTCCAATGGAAGGAAATACAAGTTACTGGTAAGTACGGTTAGAATTACTTTTCAGGATCAGTACTGGGCTCAAAGATGCAGCACTGAGGTCTCTCCTGATAACGGGTGAGTAAATCGGAATTCGTAGTTCTGCTGATTTTAGAGGAATATTTGTATGTTTCAAAAATCGACACAAACTTTTTCAACAAAAAGCAGGCAATGATATCCTATGGAAGGAAATTCAAGTTACTGGTAAGTACGGTTAAAATTACTTTTCAGGATCAGTACTGGGCTCAAAGATGCAGCACTGAGGTCTCTCCTGATAACAGGTGAGTAAATCGGAATTCGTAGTTCGGCTGATTTTAGAGGAATATTTGCACAATGGTGAAGGAAGGGGGTGGGGCCTGAGGTGACATGTCTGCAAACACGCCCTGTGGCGTGTTTTAAGTTGGAGAATTAATTCCTCCTCAATCCCGAGGGTCCCTAGGGGCCAACTGGCCCACCAGATAGCTCCAGTATGCGCCAGAGAGCTGCGTTGCAGAGAGGTGTTCAGAGGCAACGCCCCTTTTTACAACACTCTGCAACACAGCTCCGTGGCACTTACTGGAGGTACCTGGTGGGCTAGTTGGCCCCTAGGGACCCTCAGGATTGAAGGGGATTTAATTCCCCATCTTAAAACGCGCCACGGGGCCTGTTTGCACACATGTCACCTGAAGCCCCGCCCCTCCCTTCACCACTGTGCAAACGCGCCCCGTGGCGCGTTTTAGGTTGGGGATTAAGTCCCCTTGAATCCTGAGGGTCCCTGGGGTCCAACTATCCCACCAGGTACCTCCAGTAAGCGCCACAGAGCTGCGTTGCAGAGAGGTGTAAAAGGGGCGTGGCCTCTGTACACCTCTCTGCAACGCAGCCCCTGGCGCATACTGGAGGTTCCTGGTGGGCTAGTTGGCCCCAGGGACCCCCAGTATTCAAGGGGAATTCGTTCCCTCTGCAAACGCGCCAGGGCGCGTTTGCAGAGTGGTAAAGGAAGGGGGCGGGGCCTGCGGCACGATCGGTTTTTTTGGGGGGGTTTTTTCCAAGGGGGGCTGTGTGGCCCCCCTTCCTTTTTCCTTTTTTTGGGCCCTGGGGACCCCATCCCCCAGGGCCTTACCCCTTTTTTTTCATTTAAAAAAAAACAAAAAAACGGGAAGGGGGCCGCCTGGCCCCTCTCCCGTGGCCGATTCCGGCCCCGGGGACCCCATCCCCCAGGGCATGGCCACTCTTTTTATTATTTTTTTAAGGAGGGGGGCTGCGTGGCTCCCCTCCTCATGCCTCCTTTTGCCCCGGGGACCCCATCCCCCGGGGCAGGCCTTTATTTATCTTTTTTTTTAATTCTTTTTTTGGGGGGAGGGGGGCCGCGTGGCCTCCCTCCCGGGCCACTACTTGCCCGGGGACCCCATCCCCCGGGGCTGGCCCTCTCCGTTGGGGACCGTGGGGGGGTCCCCAATCCCCCCACGGTCCCAGCCGGCTCCCCGCGTCCCTCGGGAGCCGGCATTGCTTTTCCACATGGGGTGCTGCTGACATGCATCTCCCCATGTGGAAAAGCAATCTGCTTTGCTTCATTGAAGCGATAGCAGGTTTCCCTGCTCTCGCTTCAATGAAGCAATGCAGTTTGCAATGGCAGGACGGAAGCCGCGAGGCTCTTGTCGTGTCATTGCAAACTACAGTGTCCCGGGGGTAGGCACCCCGGGACACTGCAGGAGCCGGCCCCAGGGCCATCAATGTCTCCAGGAGGGGGGCTGCGCGGCCCCCCTCCCATCCAAATGCACAGCCCTGGGGAGGTGGTGGTCCCCGGGGCGTGTGGGGGGGCTCGAGCCCCCCCACACAGGTTATGTCAATTAAAAAATAAAGAAGCCCCGGGAGGGTGGCAGTCCCCGGGGCTGCGGGAGGGCAGAGAGCCCTCCCGCACCATTTTTTTTTAAAGCCCCGGGGGTGGCGGTCCCCGGGGCTTGGGGGGCCTTAGAGGCCCCCCACATAAAACATAAACCCACCCCCGCATGCCCCCGGGATTTGGCCCACCCGGGGGCAAAATAGCATCGAAGCGCGGGAGACCGCGCTTCGATTTTCTTTTTATTGGCTGGATCCGCGCACCCAACGCGTTTTTGCCGATTTTTTCAAAAAAAATAATAATTTTTTTTTGGGCCTTGGGGGTCCTTGTGGGACCCCCTGAGCAGGCCTAGGGGGTCAGGGTGTTTCTACCCGGCCCCCTTTTCGCGTTTTTCACGTTTTTCTCACTGCTTTCTAGTGCCTCGGTTCTACCGAGGGACAAGATGGCTGCCAACACTTCCTGGTTTGGAGTGTTGACAGCCAATTAGCATGCAGCTCGTGATCGGGAGGGTGCACGTATCCACCGCGGCCATAGATATCAAAACTTTTATTTTGGATTTTCTCAGCAACTACTGAACGGATTTACACCATTTTTAAAAAGGTGCTTTCTGAATCAAGCACTACCTTTTTGCCAAATTTGGTGTAATTCCGTTCAGCAGTTTTGCTGTAGCCTTGCATAAAGTTTCCTATGGGAAATTGATTTTTTCACTCTTATTTTTGGAATTTCTCCGCAACTACTGAACGGATTTACACCATTTAAAAAAAAGGTCGCTTTCTGAACCAAGCGCTACCTTTTCGCAAAATTTGGTGTAATTCCGTTCAGCAGTTCGGGCTGTAGCCGTGGCTAAAATTTCCTATGGGAATTAACATGGAGAAAACACGTTTTGGGACCCCCTTTTATTCTCGGCCCCCGCTTGATGAATCACCCCGAAACTTTCAAGACAGGAGCGGACCGGAGCGCCCCACTAGTTTTGAAAATTTCGCGATGATTCGTCAAACGACACCAAACTTATTGGGAATAGAATGTTGCGGATTTCCTATGGATAATAGGTCCAAACTATAACTATCTACTGGTGACCGCCAGTAGATAATATATATATATATATATATATATATATATATATATATATATATATATATATATATATATATATATATATATATATATATATATATATATATATACATATATATATACATACAAAAAACAGAGTTGCCCCCAAAGAGAGAGCCCACACAAGTGGATGACCTTCTTCCTTTATTGGAGGTTGTCAACGTGAGGAACAGAGAACCACCAGTCCATTTAGTAGCCGACGCATTTCGGGATAAACACCCTTTGTCACAGGCATTACTGGAGTCAAAGGCAAACAGCGCACCTGGATTGCTTCTTCAAGTACCTGCCCTTGTGGGCGTGGCCTTCCGCATGGCCTCCTGGTACCTGTAGTGCCGCTGGAGTGTTACTCAAGTGAGTTGTCTTTGCACTTCGCAGCGGACCTGGGTGACGCCAACCGGCGTGCACCGATTGGGACAGTGGTTTCAAGTATTGGAGAAGTTATTTTGGCAGCGTGAGTTGAGCGGAGAGGTCCCCCCAACCCACTTGGGATTTTAAACTTTATTATTCATGAAGTACAAAGACAATTCACTTGAGTAACACTCCAGCGGCACTACAGGTACCAGGTGGCCATGCGGAAGGCCACGCCCACAAGGGCAGGTACTTGAAGAAGCAATACAGTTGTGCTGTTTACCTTTGACTCCAGTAATGCCTGTGACAAAGGGTGTTTATCCCGAAACACGTCGGCTACTAATTGGACTGGTGGTTCTCTGTTCCTCACGTTGACAACCTCCAATAAAGGAAGAAGGTCATCCACTTGTGTGGGCTCTCTCTTTGGGGGCAACTCTGTTTTTTGGATTTATGACGGCTGGCCCAGCCGTGAAAGAGCCCCGCCGCCTCGCAGCGGACCTGGGTGACGCCAACCGGCGTGCACCGATTGGGACAGTGGTTTCAAGTATTGGAGAAGTTATTTTGGCAGCGTGAGTTGAGCGGAGAGGACCCCCCAACCCACTTGGGATTTTAAACTTTATTATTCATGAAGTACAAAGACAACTCACTTGAGTAACACTCCAGCGGCACTACAGGTACCAGGAGGCCATGCGGAAGGCCACGCCCATGCCCACAAGGGCAGGTACTTGAAGAAGCAATCCAGGTGCGCTGTTTGCCTTTGACTCCAGTAATGCCTGTGACAAAGGGTGTTTATCCCGAAACGCGTTGGCTACTAATTGGACTGGTGGTTCTCTGTTCCTCACGTTGACAACCTCCAATAAAGGAAGAAGGTCCTCCACTTGTGTGGGCTCTCTCTTTGGGGGCAACTCTGTTTTTGGATATATATATATATATATATATATATATATATATATATATATATATATATATATATATATATATATATATATATATATATATATATATATATATATATATCAAAACACACCACCGTTCTCTGCACTTCCGTTTCAGGCGACCAGAGAAACACAAGCCCAGCAAATATATGGCATTGATTTTTATTCCTCAAGAATGACGCGTTTCGGACAACTCGTGTCCTTGCTCACATATATATATAGTTGTTATAGTTAGGTACACTTTATGTGTTCTTTCTATACAAACCGAACCTAAACTTATCAATGCATACAAATTCGAAGCTTATAGTTGTACTTTACCTTTACAATTTACGCACCTACTTTAAATTACCATAATTTTCTTTATTCTTTAGATACAAACCAAACTAAAACTACACAAAAATTACAAATTCTAAACTTATACTTATACCTTTAATTTATAATTTGCGCAACACCTTCAAATTATTTTGATTGGCGCACCTCCTTGCACAGTGTATTCAACTCGAAAGCAACAGTACATTAACTATAACTCACACCTTCTCCATGCACTGCTTATAGTATTTTAAATTATATTACTTATACCATCTAAAATAATAGCATTTACAATAAAACGTATAACGTCGCATATCCCAAAATTTGTTAGAACACAGTGCATGGTAGAGTGGCGAGTTATGGCACAGATCACTGGGGTTCATTATCCGAAAATGCAATAGTTTCTCTGTCATGTGTTCATCTCACTAGTCTATTAGATTTCTTGAAGCCACTTTAATCCAAAAACTCTATTGTTGAATACAGTTGAAGGTTTTCAAGCATGTTTAGAATATTGTCCCCCCTGCATCTGCCACAGTTTCAATCTTATAACCATCCCCAGTACACCTCTCGATGCTTGCACTACCCGCAGCCCACACCCGTGTACATCGCACCATACTTTTTATTGAATACACCAAAGAGATTGTCGGGATCACACCCCCTGAATCTCACAGACTAAGATAAACCCATATATATATATAGATGTATAGTAGGTTTGAGGGCCCCCGTTCCTCCCATGCCAGGAGTGGTAGTGTGCACAAATCTGGAGGTTTGTTCCTTATGTACGGTGGAACTGCAATGCCCTCTTGTTCAGCTCTCATGCAGGGTTATTGGACTAATTGTATGGATGTTGAGGAATACAAAACTGAAGGGTATCCTAGGACGTTAAAGCCCCAGAGTGAAATCAAGCAAACCATTTCCACCGTAGTAGTGGACCATACAATGAAAATGCTTCTGGTGTTTAGATCTTCAGACGTAAAAGGTGAAATGCACCACCCTTGAACAAAAGTCCTATTGACAAATAATAGATACGTGTGAAATAGTGGAAGCTAAACAAGTAAACCATGTAGTTACTCCAAGGTTAGCTTCTCAAATACACCTATGATAAAGGCTGACACCATCCCCCAAAAATTGAATGGCTAGAACACACTGCATTTAATATTACTCCTGGCCTGTCATGAGACTATCTTTGGCAGGTACAACTTAAAAAAAATTGGCCTCATTTACCATTTTTTGATGCACAGCAAGCCTTCTTGCTGAATAAAAATCGAAGGGCAGCAATATGCTGTATCTACAAGATACAGCGTATTCCTGTCCTCCTCCCCTGTGCCGGTGCACAAACAGAATCCTTGTGCCAACGCAGACACCTTTGCGCTATGGTGCAAGGGTGCCTGCATTGCAGGGATGATTGTTTATGTGCAGGAAGGTGTCCCTTCCTGCACATAAGTATTCATTAAAGGCGATTTGCTCCTTCAATGTGTGCTGCATTCGGCTGCACACAAAGAAAGAGCAAAAAATTAGGAGAAATAAAAGTATTTCTCCTAACTGCGTCACTACTACGCCTCCCCTGGGGAGACGTAGGATTCTGACGCATTCCCAGGTTTACAACACTTTGCAAATCTGGCAATGTGTCAGGTTTCATGGATGTTGCGTGGTAACACCCACAGCAACAGCCATGGAACGCCCCTTTCACACAGAGTAATACATGAAAGGAGCCCATATTTACAAGGCCATTAAAGGTCACACAAGGCGACTTTACGTGGCCTTGTAAATATGGGCAGGCACACTGCGCCGCCAGTGCATCTAAAAAAGTGACGCACACGCGGCGCAATGGCTTGTTCATTAGGCTTAATACATGTAAAATGGAAGCATCCAGGGTTATTCGAGCACGAAGAGTGCTTATTCACAAGTAGACTTTGTTAAATCAACTACACTCGATCATCCAGTTGAAATAGAAGGATTTTTAAATAAATGTGAGGCGGCCCAAGGCAGTGAAATGGCATCAGAAGCAAAACAAAACAAAAAACGATTTCCTGGGGTTAGGTGTTTATCAGGTGCAGTTAAAACCTCTGATTTCTGATGTAGTTAGAACATTGGAATGTTGAGAGCTCCATTGAGGACAATGCCTTTAATGCTTTAGCGGGTCTTTAATGCCCGGTATAGCCGGCTACGGCAGGCTATAAAGCTGTAAGATGTGCTTACTGCAATTATTTCGACATTTACCCGACTGTTTCTTCACATTTTCACCCAAAATATTCTAGGCAGATCTGACCAACTGAAATTTGTCTGTGAACATTTCAGAGGGGCAGTGTTTACCTGAGAGCTTGGAATTAAGATCCCAGTGCAAACTCCTGCTGTTGCAGGAATTGACTAGAAATCAGGACCATAATGTCGTACAAGTAATACACAACCAGGATTTTTGCTCTCAGTAAAGGCGATGTATATACGGCACAGCCTCAGTTCTTCAAGCTCGCCACAGATGACCTCATCTCATCATTTCAGAACTCACAAATCATTTTACATAGATATTAGAAGACAAGACAACTATCCTTGGGAGATATAAAATATCCATGCTTGAGTGAGTATGCAATGCAAATTGCACTTTAGGATGTGCTGTTTGGGAAAAAGCTGTATGAGTTTTGAAAACCTAGTCCCTGTATTCCTCGACTTTGGGCCTAACTACCAGACTGGATAATGTGTGGCTCATTTGAGCTTCACAACACTGTCTGCTGCAGCATCCGTGTAGGCCTCCTCCCCAGAGGAGTCGCCTCCACCGAAGCTCAGGTTGTAGCATTAGGCACTGGAACAGCTGGCGCTGACATAATGCACTCCACTGCCTGCTGCAGGGGAAATGACTTGCCGCTCCATCATAAAAATAGCACAACATCAGCGGCTTTCCGGTGGAGCAGCCTGCCAGTCTGCTGGCTAACTCCCTCGGTCCAGATATGTCCCCCGTCCAAGTTATACATAGAGATGGGTCTCTCTGGATTTGCAGGCAGAGGTGAACTGCAGTGTGGCACAACGCTTTAAACAGCAAAGGGTGCTAGAGGAATCATAAGTAAGGTCACTGGAATTATGTGGCAGGCTTCACCAAATTATGTGGCAAGCAAAGGCAAATTATGTAGCGTCACAGGTTGTGATAGTATTATGTAATTATTCTGCATTTTTTTTCACTTGTTAAATTTGTCTGGGCATAGGTTTCACCTCATTAGTACAAGTTTAACATCAAAAATATAGCAATAAGCAATAGAATCGTGACCAGTCAACCTTTGCTAAGGGCCTTCCACTGCTCAGCAATATGTGTCTGCACGTTTTTAACTTTCGATTCATTGAGCTAGAAACATTTTTTTTGCTAAAATCTGTATGCTGTAGTATGCTGCAGATGTGGCAAAGGTTTCACGTCCATAATTATACAGAAAACACTGCAGCCAAAAATCACATCATTCCAGTGAACCTGTCCAAACACAACTCCATCCTGACAAACTGAGAGGAACTGACCCTCCTGTAAGCCAGTATCCTCAAATTACGAATTTCTTGTGTTCCTTGCAGGTGGTATAGTAAAAAATGCAGTTGGTTTCGCGCAGATTAAAATGAGAAAACAGAAGCCGTCCAACTCATACATAAATTACAAATATATCTCGAGGTATACAAAATATGCATATAAGGAATGAAGTGCAGTGGGGCTGATGCAGAAAGAGAGTTTTTGATAGCTGAGAAGGAAGGCCTTTTTTCCAGAAAATTGTTGCCTGCTGTCATCATCGCCTTCTGAGTTTAAAAGCGCATTCCTGAGGGTCTGAGTATGCGACAAACATAAAGGAATTATTCTTTGTATGAACCGCATTCCTTCTATTCATGTGAATGAAAATGCTGAGGTGTTTTCGTAGCAAGGATAACAAAACAAAGCCCTTCATTGCCTAGAAAACTGGTTTTGCTGTGCTTCCAAATAACAAAAATCCACAATAATGTAAACGTAAATGGCTTATACATATGTCTGTATGTTGTATATGTATAATTGGAGCAGGTTTGGGATGGCCCTGCTTGATAAGAAAATGTTGTTCCAGAATAGATTTCCATCATGTTTTACTTTGCATATTATTCACTTCTTTTATACATCTAACATACATGCATGTTTTCTAGCTCATTAAAGACAAGCAACCAGTATTATATGTATTTGCACCACATGCAATCCACAGGCTGCAAAATTAACTACCACTCACTGTACCAGACGCTGTTCTCATTTCCCACGGGAACAAAATTGTGGATTGGAAAATGCACTCTAAATAAAGGAGGTGGTGGACAAGAAGCTAAATGAAGGTCCAGTACCCGTGCTCCCAAGTAATTAATAAACCAAAACAATGGGTCACTGTTCCTAAGAGAAGACAAGAGGTGTTGTTTTAGAAAAATGTGAAGGAAAGTCAAAGTGACTTTTACATGGTTCCCTCACACATCCCAAGGGATGTCATGCTTCATCATAGGGCGGTACTCCTTGTCAGGCCGGTGCTGCAATGCCCAACGGGTCCCCTGAAGGGTCACTTTAGCAGAGATCTTTTGTTTGTACGCCGTATGATGAGTGCGAGGTAGTAATTGTGAAGTGGTGAGTGAGTTTAAAAATAGCTATAGGATATCTGTGCTAGTCAAATTTAATGAAAAGATTCCTCTGTCATAAATAAAAAACCAAACAGGTTGTGGCTGCTGAAGGGTTATGATGACACTAAGTAGCTATGATATATAAGTATGTGAATGAAATTGTGTATAGGTTAGGTCGACATGTTTCGCGCCCTTGATGGTTTTAGGAGGAGATCCCTAGCGCTTCTTCAGGACCAAAGTAAAAAGTGAAAAGTTAGACAAAGTAGTGGTGTATTGGCGATGGCCTCCTCAAATTGAAGTGGTGCCACCAGTAGGACCCTGGTGGTGGTCCAACCTAAATAGACTAGGGAGGGTACAGACAGACAGTACATAGAGACATAATTAGTCATGTCTCTGGTGTATAATTCCTGATACAACTAGATTGTCCCTTATATGTGGCCCATGATAATGTTCCTGGCCTTTGAAAGGTGGCCAGACGTAGTCACTGAGTTGATTGATCAAATAGAGCCGTATTAAGACTGTGCATAATGTTAAAACCAATGGTGAGGAAGTCATGATTAGTAAAAACAGGCATACGGGTATGGATACCCCAATACGTTATCATAATTAGTTGCGAGGTAAGTATATCATAATGATTAATATGTACATCAACTCTGTAGAAATTCTTATGTCATATACCAGCATAACGTATAAGAAATATCAAGATAGTTCAGCGTTTTGCAATATAGGTAGGCTCTGAGTAATTGTCAATCAAGCGTTATCGTTGTTTGCCCCATTAATGGCAAAACCTTTACATAAAGGTGATTCGTGCCCAGGATGGGGGGGCAAGGAAAATGAGGGACCTCTTACCTATAGGACATAGGAGGTAGTCCCCTTGGGTCAAACAGGAGGGTGCATTTCATCACAATTTGTATTCAAAAATTGCAGTTACCATTGTGCACATTTCGGAGCATGAAGTGCTTGTATCGTCAATCCAGGAAGGTACTCATGGTTTTGGTGAAAGGCACAAGTGGCTGCACCTATCCATCCTCTCTATTGCCCGTAGATGTTTGGGGCGGATTGTCTCCCAGTGTTATAGTGCACGGCTCCGAGCAATCACTTCCGGTGTCACCGAAAGAGAGGGTGATATGAATGTCAGAGGCCGCCATCTTGGAGTGGTAAACTAGTGCCTTGTCAGGAAGCCAGTAGGCATATTATTCAGTCCCATAAATTTGGGAATTCACCAACAGAATTTGTAATCAGTGAACGATGTAATAGTGGATAGTGGAATGGGCAATTAAATAAAAAGGTGGCTGGTTGCATAGTCCCGACAGGATTGGTAAAGGAGTAACGGCCTGTTGATATGGTAAGGATGCCCATCAAGAGGCCGGTGTGCATATAATTACTCAGTCCAATAAATTGGGAATTCACTGACAGAATTTATAATCATTGAAAGATGTACTAAGGGATAGTGAGCAAAACGGACAATTCAATTAAAAATTAAAAAGTAGCTGGGTACACAGTGCCGACCGAATCGGTAAAGGGTGGCCGCCATGTTAGGATGGTAAAGATGTTGTATAAGGAGACTGACATATGAAAGAACGGAGGTGCAAGTTTGGTTAGGTACAGATAGATAAGAGTCTGTGTGGGGTGTGTGCAAGGCAACAATGTGTCTACAAACAGACATCACAATGGTGTGAGCTCGTACTATTCCTTGAAGGAGTATTCGCAAGAAAATATATATGAGCTTTCACCATATAAGTTTAAAGGGGTTATCTCTATTGTATGTTAAAGGAAGACTCTGTGTAGTCTGGAAAGTGAGATACAGTGTGAGGAGACATTTATTGATAGAGTATAGAGCAACATGGTGTATTATGCAGACACACCCATATGGAAAGTGCTATTGTAATTCAATCCCAGGTATATCATCGTTCAGACCATGTATTTGTGTATGAAGGTGGAACACCCAATGTTGTTCTTTTGGGTTGGGTTAGCCTCTAAAATAGTCCAAGTCAGGTTATCAGTGGTTTGTTGGAATTCAATGAAGTGATTGCACATTTTTGTAGCGCTGCGGCTGCAGGGGATGTTGCTTTTGTGTTCACTGATCCTAGTTTTGACTGTCTTGTGGCCATGCCCACATAGTGTAGGTGGCACAGACACGTGATACGGTATACACAGTTCTTCATATTACAATTAGTATGTTGTTTTTGTGTTCATCTGAAATTTCCTATCTCAAGGGTTTTAGTATGACGTGTCGAAGCACAGACACTGCAGCTGCAACATGGATAGTGGCCTTTCACTGCTGATAAGTTCCAAAGTGTGGTTTGTTGTGTCATGGTCTGGAAGCGCAGTCTTGTATGTACTAGGTGTAAGAAAGTGGCTCTGTATATACTGAACCAAAGTAAGGTTCAGTGTGCACAGAGTCCACAGTCCCCAGAGGTTTGGCAGAGGCTAAAGTTAGATATAACCTTACTCTCTAAAGGGGTTAGCTTGGACGAGCGGTAAGGCAGTATCAGAGGTCAGTGTAAAGCATTTGTTGTACACACTCAGTCAGCAAATGGTCTCACACACTCAAGAACTGAACTCTAGGCCAATTGTTTTGTTTATAAAAATATATAGTTGTTTTATTTTAGAACCAAAGATAGCTATCAAAATACTTTCTCAGAATAAAATGCTGTAGTTGTATACTTTCAATAAGCAATAGACTTTTAAATGCAATAGTTACAGTTGTTGCAATAGGCAACACAATTCCAACACAATTATAACATTGAGCTCAATGGGAGTTTTTAAGTAAAGGCAGTTTCAGTTACTTTGCGTATGATTTTCTTACTCAGGGTTGGATCCTGGATTCAGCCCTGGTGCATTTCCTGTAAACAGTTGAAAGAAATCGTTTTTGTTACACAGGTGATTTTTAAGGAATATTTGTATGTTTCAAAAATCGACACTTAGAAGAATTTCTGGCAAAAACCAGGCAATGTTATCCTATGGAGGAAAATCAAGTTATCGGTAAGTACAGTTGTTATTACTTTTCAGGGTCAGTTCTGGGCACCAAGATCCAGCACTGGGATCTCTCCTGATAACAGGTGAGTCATTTCGTTTTTGTTGATCGGGCGATTTTTAGTGAATATTTTAAAGTTTCAAAACTCGACACTTAGAAGAATTTCCAAGTGAAACCAGTCAATGTTACCCTATGGAGAAAATGTAGGTTATCGGCTTTCAGGTAAGTACTCGACTGGCAGAGTTAAGGTTCTGGGCATAGACTCAGCGGTCTCCCAGGGTCAGGTAGGTACAGTTGGTACACCCTCAGCGGCACAGGGGCAGCCGGGTGCAGAGTGAGTTAGGCCCAATGTTAGCCTATGGCGGGCAGGGGCCCTTGGTTGGTGGCTGCTAGCAGGCAGGCCACGCGGCTGTGGGAGCTGGGATCCTGGTCACTTACACAGGGCAAGTGGGGAAGTAGAATAGGTTAGGTGTTGCACTCCCAGGGGCACTCAGGCGGCTGGTTGCAGGGTGCTTTTGAGCCGTCGGGCGCTCAATGGATTTCAATGGAGAAGTTACCAGATGAACAAAGGCTGCAAGCTCGGGGACGGAGATTCTTCAGGTGCGACCACCACTTTGAGAGGTAAGCTGGGAAGCTGTAGGTTAGGTAGGCACCCCGGAGTTGGGCACAGGGGGCCGCAGGGCGCCGGGTGCAGCGGTGTCTTTTCGCGTCGGGAAATCTTACCCTCTGCTGGTCGCGGTTGGAGGGGTCCCTGGTTCTGAGGCTGCAGGCGTCGTCAGGAGCGTCGAGGAGGGTCCTTGGGTGCTGGATTCTGGGTCACAGTCGCCGGGGGACGTCCTCGTGGTCTTTGTCCACTCAGGCACAGGCCGGGCTCGGTGGGTGCAAAGTGTGCAGGAGTCGCGGTTCCTGGCTGGCACCAGGGGTTTGTTACTTGCTTTGAGCAGAACCACTGCTCGTGGGAGTCCCAGTCATTTAGAGTCACAAGGCAGTCAGGTCCTCCGGGGTTTTCGAGGTTGCTGACCACTGGAGATGCCGGGGTTTAGCAGGAGCAGGTTCGAGGGTTGACAGGCCTGTAGGGCTGGGGCCAAGTCAGTTGGTGTCTTCCTCTTGTTAGCAGCTGCATGGCAGGTCTTCTTTCTTCTTGTTCTTCTTGCTTGTTTCGGATTCAGGATCTGAGGAAGGAAGGTTCAGGGTGCCCCTAAATACTAAATTTAGGGGCGTTACAGGTAGGTAAAGGGCAGGGACCAATGGGTCCCTTCCCTGGGGTGGGTATACCCCCTATCCTGCCACTCTCCAGTGGGAGGGTGGCAGGAGCCTAGTCCTGATTGGGCAGGGCTCCCCATCTTCAAGATGGCGGGGACTCGAGGTTGTGCTTCACCTCGCCTCCACCACCCTAGGGGTGGAGTTGGCAGAGGTGGGCACACCTCTCTTCCTCACTCTGTTTTTCCCACCGGGTCTCCCGCCCAAAGGGGGAGGTGGAACCAGTGGGGACCAGTTGCTGAGTACAGCAAGTGGTCTGGAGAGGCTCACAAAGGCGGTATGCCTTTGAAGCTTCTCCTTCGTGAACCCTGCCCATCCTGGGGGAGGAGGCTTGGCACCTCGTCCCAGGATGTGCATTGTTTCAGGACCCCGAGAGCAGCAAGCTCTCGACCCAGGGGTCCAGAAACATGTCTGGGGGTGGCAGCCTCGGCAGCCACTCAGTCAGGTCACTGGGAGTTGGTCGAGTTTCAGGGGGCATCTCTAAGATGCCCTATGTTGTGCATTTTACATTAAATCCCACACTGGCATCAGTGTGGGTTTAATGTGCTGAGAAGTTTGATACCAAACTTCCCAGTCTTCAGTGTAGCCATTATGGTGCTGTGGAGTTTGTAATGACAAACTCCCAGCACCATATACTCTTAATGGCAGCACTGCACTTACAGTGCCCAGGAATGGACCTGGGTACTGTAGAGGTACAGGGCTCATGCACCTGTACCCTCACCACTGGCATAGGGCACCCAGCTAGAGGGGTGACTGATGTATGCCAGGGCAGTGGTTTGTGGGCATGGCACACAGGGATGTGTGCCATGTCGACTCTTCACTTTGTTCTGCTCCAAGACACGCAGTTTGCAAAGGCAGAGTGTGAGTGTCAGTGTACAGGGCCTCTAAGGGTGGCACAATAAGTGCTGCAGCCCTTAGAGGTCTTCCCTGGTCACAGTGCCATGGGTACCTGTGGTACCATTTACCAGGGGCTGACCTGTGGCCAGAGATGCCAATTGGGTACAGTTTTGGGGAAAGAACACAGGCCCTGGGAACCTGATTGGCAGGGACCCAGGGCACATCAAGTCAAAGTGCATCAGTGGTCTGGCAAAAAGTGGGGGTGTTACTGCAACAGAAACCCACTTCCTTACACAAGCCCCCCCCCAGCCCAAAGGCCAGGAGACTCAGCCAAAGCTGGGAGAGACTTCCTAGTCTTTCAGGCGAGGAAGAGCAGAGGAAGTGGTTTGGGAGTTGCAGGGCCTACTCTGCCTTACATCCTTCTGTCCAGGTCAGCCCCTTTAGGGAGCTGGCCTATCTCAACAGTTTCAGGACCTAATTCCCAATGCTCCTTTCCTATCTCTTTAGTGCCTTCACCCCATCTTTTTAGTTTGGGTTCAGAGGTGCCTACCTCTGCAATTTCTAACTTAGCTAGGGCAAAGCCCAGCTTACCCACAGAGGTTACCCACAGCTTGAGCAACCCCACCATGACCAATAAGGTCAGGGGGCCTAACTTGCTATTTGGCAGGGGGCTAGGCCACCATGCCAAGGACAGTGCTGCCATGAAGGCTAACACCCAGCAGAGGCTACTGACAGCTGTCAGTGCCCATAACCACACCTTCAGCTCCTCACTGGTAGGTGAAGGGGCTACCTTACAGGCTTCTTTGGGTTCTGGTTCGCTGTCTGCTGTTTTAGGGTGGGGGGTCACTACACTTGGTAGGGAACACCCTTCTTCCACCCTCTGTTCTGCCAGCTGAGGAGCCACCAACTCAGGCTGGACAGTTGTTTGACTAGTCAGTGGTTTTTGTTGGCTAGGGGGGACTTCACCAGTGCCAAGTTTGGAGTTCTCCCTTGCTGGGATAGAATCTCTCTGGCCCACTGGAACTGTGGCTAACAGTTGCCCACCTTTCCTACACTGTTTCTTCTTTTTCTTTTGGGGCTTAGCTGCACTAGCTGCAGGTTGAGCCCCCCCAGGTTTCTTGGGTGAGGTCTGGCATTGGACCAGTACCTCTCTTTGGCTCAGACCAACCTCTGGGTGGTCATTCCCCAGGAGACAATCAAGGGGAGGTCTTTACTGACTACCACCTTTCTCCATCTAAGGCATCCAGCTACTTCTAGGGGCACTACAGCCACAGGCCTAACAGTGACACCCCCTGGGACAGTCCTTACTCTTTTTGTTTCCCCTGGGACATACTGGTTTGAGAGAACCAACCTGTCATGCACCACAGTGTGACTGGCACAGGTATCTCTCAGGGCAAGGGCTGGGATTCCATTCACCAGTAGGTGGTGGAAGTGTCTACTCCCCTCTGGAATCTCCAGCTTACCTTGTGGCCCAATTTTCCAGTTGAAGGCTATGAGGGCTTCCTCATCTGAGGACCCTTCCTCCAAAGCTACACTGGCAACCCCTGGAGCTACACTAGTCACCCCTGGAGCTGTGCTAGGGACTTTGTTTTTAGGACAGCTAGGGTCCTTGGTGTGGTGTCCTGCCTTTTGGCAGGTGTGACACCATACTCTGTTGGGATCCCAATTCTTACCTTGGTACCCTGTCTTAGTTTGTGAGGTGTCTTTGGGCCCACCCTCCTGGACAGGTTTTTGGGGGCTACCTGGGACTCCTTACTTTTATCTTTAAGGGGTTCACTGTCTTTCTTCTGGGGAGGTTTTGTAACCCCTTTCTTTTGGTCACCCCTAGTGGACGTCCTAGTGACCCTTGTTTTGACCCAGTGGTCTGCCTTCTTTCCCAATGCTTGGGGAGAAAGTGGACCTAGGTCTACCAGGTACTGATGCAACTTTTCATCAATGCAATTACTTAATATGTGTTCCTTCATAAACAGGTTGTAAATTCCATTAAAGTCATGCACATTGTTTCCAGTTAACCAGCCACCCAGTGTCTTCACTGAGTAGTCTACAAAATCAATCCAGGACTGGTTCTGGGTTTTGTGAGCCCCCCTGAATCTAATTCTATACTCCTCGGTGGAGAGTCCAAATCCCTCAATCAGAGTTCTCTTCATGAGGTCATAATACCCAGCATCTGGCCCAGAGAGGGTCAGTAGTCTGTCTCTGCAGTTACCAGAGAACACTTCCCAAAGGAGTGCCCCCCAGAAAGTCTTCTTCACCCTCCTGGCTTCACAAGCCCTCTCAAAGGCTGTAAACCACTTGGTGATATCATCACCCTCCTCATATTTAGGGACAATCCCTTTGGGGATTTGAGGGTCATAAGATTGCTCTGTGTCCTTATTATTGGTATTGCTGCCACCACTGATGGGTGCTAAACCCATCTCCTTTCTTTCCTTCTCTAGAGCCAGGCGTCTGGTCTCTAGGTCCAGTCTTTTGGCCAACCTTGCTAAAAGGCTGTCCTCCTCACTGAGGCTATCCTCAGTGTCCTCCCTGGGACCTGACCCACCTGTGTGGTTTCTAGGTCCCCAGAGGTTGATTCTTGGAGTTAAGGGCATGGGGTCCCTTTCCTCCCTAGGGATGATTGGAGGTGGGTTACCAACCCTGTCATCCTCATCCCTTTCCCACTCTGATTGGTCATCACCATTCTCAGATGGGTGGGCCATGGCATACTCAGCCAGGAGCTCCTGGAGCCCTTGTTTGGTTGGATGCTGGCCCATTGGTATATTTTTAATTTTACATAAGGACCTTATCTCTTTGAAAGACAAATGAAGATAAGGGGTGAGGTCGAGACTCCTCAACCATGTCCTGTATGTCATTATTATTTTCACTAATAGCTGGGTTCTTGTCTTGAGACATTCTAACAAAGAGTTCTAACCCCTCTACCCTTGACTATAGTGACTTTTTATTTTCTAAAATTCTAAAGGGACTTAGGCTAGGCCCTAACAAGTCTTTTAGTAGTTTGGTAAAAAAAAAAATGCCAATTTGAAAAAATCAGAATTCTAAAGGCAATGTAAGAGTTCTGTCGTGTGATCAGATGGTAACCAAGTAGTCCAACAAATGCAAGTTTGTATCCCACCGCTGATCCACCAATGTAAGAAAGTGGCTCTGTATATACTGAACCAAAGTAAGGTTCAGTGTGCACAGAGTCCACAGTCCCCAGAGGTTTGGCAGAGGCTAAAGTTAGATATAACCTTACTCTCTAAAGGGGTAGCTTGGTCGAGCAGTAAGGCAGTATCAGAGGACAGTGTAAAGCATTTGTTGTACACACTCAGTCAGCAAATGGTCTCACACACTCAAGAACTGAACTCTAGGCCAATTGTTTTGTATATAAAAATATATAGTTGTTTTATTTTAGAACCAACAATAAGTATCAAAATACTTTCTCAGAATAAAATGCTGTAGTTGTATACTTTCAATAAGCAATAGACTTTTAAATGCAATAGTTACAGTTGTTGCAATAGGCAACACAATTCCAACACAATTATAACATTGAGCTCAATGGGAGTTTTTAAGTAAAGGCAGTTTCAGTTACTTTGCGTATGATTTTCTTACTCAGGGTTGGATCCTGGATTCAGCCCTGGTGCATTTCCTGTAAACAGTTGAAAGAATTTGTTTTTGTTACACAGGTGATTTTTAAGGAATATTTGTATGTTTCAAAAATCGACACTTAGAAGAATTTGTGGCAAAAACCAGGCAATGTTATCCTATGGAGGAAAATCAAGTTATCGGTAAGTACAGTTGTAATTACTTTTCAGGGTCAGTGCTGGGCACCAAGATCCAGCACTGGGATCTCTCCTGATAAAAGGTGAGTAATTTCGTTTTTGTTGATCGGGCGTTTTTAGTGAATATTTTAAAGTTTCAAAACTCGACACTTAGAAGAATTTCCAAGTGAAACCAGTCAATGTTACCCTATGGAGAAAATGTAGGTTATCGGCTTTCAGGTAAGTACTCGACTGGCAGAGTTAAGGTTCTGGGCATAGACTCAGTGGTCTCCCAGGGTCAGGTAGGTACAGTTGGTCCACCCTCAGCGGCACAGGGGCAGCCGGGTGCAGAGTGAGTTAGGCCCAATGTTAGCCTATGGTGGGCAGGGGCCCTTGGTTGGTGGCTGCTACCAGGCAGGCCACGCGGCTGTGGGAGCTGGGCTCCTGGTCACTTACACAGGGCAAGTGCGGAAGTAGAATAGGTTAGGTGTTTGCACTCCCAGGGGCACTCGGGCGGCTGGTAGCAGGGTGCTTTTGAGCCGTCGGGCGCTCAATGGATTTCAATGGAGAAGTTACCAGATGAACAAAGGCTGCAAGCTCGGGGACGGAGATTCTTCAGGTGCGACCACCACTTCGAGAGGTAAGTTGGGAAGCTGTAGGTTAGGTAGGCACCCTGGAGTTGGGCACATGGGGCCGCAGGGCGCCGGGTGCAGGGGTGTCTTTTCGCGACGGGAAGTCTTACCCTCTGCTGGTCGCGGTTGGAGGGGTCCCTGGTACTGAGGCTGTAGGCGTCGTCAGGAGTGTCGAGGAGGGTCCTTGGGTGTTGGATTCTGGGTCACAGTCGCCGGGGGGACGTCCTCGTGGTCTTTGTCCACTCAGGCACAGGCCGGGCTCAGTGGGTGCAAAGTGTGCAGGAGTCGCGGTTCCTGGCTGGCACCAGGGGTTTGTTACTTGCTTTGAGCAGAACCACTGCTCGTGGGAGTCCCAGTCATTTAGAGTCACAAGGCAGTCAGGTCCTCCGGGGTTTTCGAGGTTGCTGACCACTGGAGACGCCGGGGTTTAGCAGGAGCAGGTTCGAGGGTCGACAGGCCTGTAGGGCTGGGGCCAAGTCAGTTGGTGTCTTCCTCTTGTTAGCAGCTGCATGGCAGGTCTTCTTTCTTCTTGTTCTTCTTGCTTGTTTCAGATTCGGGATCTGAGGAAGAAAGGTTCAGGGTGCCCCTAAATACTAAATTTAGGGGCGTTACAGGTAGGTAAAGGGCAGGGACCAATGGGTCCCTTCCCTGGGGTGGGTATACCCCCTATCCTGCCACTCTCCAGTGGGAGGGGGGCAGGAGCCTAGTCCTGATTGGGCAGGGCTCCCCATCTTCAAGATGGCGGGGACTCGAGGTTGTGCTTCACCTCGCCTCCCCCACCCTAGGCGTGGAGTTGGCAGAGGTTGTCACACCTCTCTTCCTCACTCTGTTTTTCCAGCCGGGTCTCCCGCCCAAAGGGGGAGGTGGAACCAGTGGGGACCAATTGCTGAGTACAGCAAGTGGTCTGGAGAGGCTCACAAAGGCGGTATGCCTTTGAAGCTTCTCCTTCGTGAACCCTGCCCATCCTGGGGGAGGAGGCTTGGCACCTCGTCCCAGGATGGGCATTGTTTCAGGACCCCGAGAGCAGCAAGCTCTCGACCCAGGGGTCCAGAAACATGTCTGGGGGTGGCAGCCTCGCAGCCACTCAGTCAGGTCACTGGGAGTTGGTCGAGTTTCAGGGGGCATCTCTAAGATGCCCTCTGTTGTGCATTTTACATTAAATCCCACACTGGCATCAGTGTGGGTTTAATGTGCTGAGAAGTTTGATACCAAACTTCCCAGTCTTCAGTGTAGCCATTATGGTGCTGTGGAGTTTGTAATGACAAACTCCCAGCACCATATACTCTTAATGGCAGCACTGCACTTACAGTGCCCAGGAATGGACCTGGGTACTGTAGAGGTACAGGGCTCATGCACCTGTACCCTCACCACTGGCATAGGGCACCCAGCTAGAGGGGTGACTGATGTATGCCAGGGCAGTGGTTTGTGGGCATGGCACACAGGGATGTGTGCCATGTCGACTCTTCACTTTGTTCTGCTCCAAGACACGCAGTTTGCAAAGGCAGAGTGTGAGTGTCAGTGTACAGGGCCTCTAAGGGTGGCACAATAAGTGCTGCAGCCCTTAGAGGTCTTCCCTGGTCACAGTGCCCTGGGTACCTGTGGTACCATTTACCAGGGGCTGACCTGTGGCCAGAGATGCCAATTGGGTACAGTTTTGGGGAAAGAACACAGGCCCTGGGAACCTGCTTGGCAGGGACCCAGGGCACATCAAGTCAAAGTGCATCAGTGGTCTGGCAAAAAGTGGGGGGTTCCTGCAACAGAAACCCACTTCCTTACACAAGCCCCCCAGCCCAAAGGCCAGGAGACTCAGCCAAAGCTGGGAGAGTCTTCCTAGTCTTTCAGGCGAGGAAGAGCAGAGGAAGTGGTTTGGGAGTTGCAGGGCCTACTCTGCCTTACATCCTTCTGTCCAGGTCAGCCCCTTTAGGAAGCTGGCCTATCTCAACAGTTTCAGGACCTAATTCCCAATGCTCCTTTCCTATCTCTTTAGTGCCTTCACCCCATCTTTTTAGTTTGGGTTCAGAGGTGCCTACCTCTGCAATTTCTAACTTAGCTAGGGCAAAGCCCAGCTTACCCACAGAGGTTACCCACAGCTTGAGCAACCCCACCATGACCAATAAGGTCAGGGGGCCTAACTTGCTATTTGGCAGGGGGCTAGGCCACCATGCCAAGGACAGTGCTGCCATGAAGGCTAACACCCAGCAGAGGCTACTGACAGCTGTCAGTGCCCAGAACCACACCTTCAGCTCCTCACTGGTAGGTGAAGGGGCTACCTTACAGGCTTCTTTGGGTTCTGGTTCGCTGTCTGCTGTTTTAGGGTGGGGGTCACTACACTTGGTAGGGAACACCCTTCTTCCACCCTCTGTTCTGCCAGCTGAGGAGCCACCAACTCAGGCTGGACAGTTGTTTGACTAGTCAGTGGTTTTTGTTGGCTAGGGGGTTACTTCACCAGTGCCAAGTTTGGAGTTTTCCCTTGCTGGGATAGAATCTCTCTGGCCCACTGGAACTGTGGCCAACAGTTGCCCTCCTTTCCTACACTGTTTCTTCTTTTTCTTTTGGGGCTTAGCTGCACTAGCTGCAGGTTGAGCCCCCCAGGTTTCTTGGGTGAGGTCTGGCATTGGACCAGTACGTCTCTTTGGCTCAGACCAACCTCTGGGTGGTCATTCCCCAGGAGACAATCAAGGGGAGGTCTTTACTGACTACCACCTTTCTCCATCTAAGGCATCCAGCTACTTCTAGGGGCACTACAGCCACAGGCCTAACAGTGACACCCCCTGGGACAGTCCTTACTCTTTTTGTTTCCCCTGGGACATACTGGTTTGAGAGAACCAACCTGTCATGCACCACAGTGTGACTGGCACAGGTATCTCTCAGGGCAAGGGCTGGGATTCCATTCACCAGTAGGTGGTGGAAGTGTCTACTCCCCTCTGGAATCTCCAGCTTACCTTGTGGCCCAATTTTCCAGTTGAAGGCTATGAGGGCTTCCTCATCTGAGGACCCTTCCTCCAAAGCTACACTGGCAACCCCTGGAGCTACACTAGTCACCCCTGGAGCTGTGCTAGGGACTTTGTTTTTAGGACAGCTAGGGTCCTTGGTGTGGTGTCCTGCCTTTTGGCAGGTGTGACACCATACTCTGTTGGGATCCCAATTCTTACCTTGGTACCCTGTCTTAGTTTGTGAGGTGTCTTTGGGCCCACCCTCCTGGACAGGTTTTTGGGGGGCTACCTGGGACTCCTTCCTTTTATCTTTAAGCGGTTCACTGTCTTTCTTCTGGGGAGGTTTTGTAACCCCTTTCTTTTGGTCACCCCAGTGGACGTCCTAGTGACCCTTATTTTTGACCCAGTGGTCTGCCTTCTTTCCCAATTCTTGGGGAGAAAGTGGACCTAGGTCTACCAGGTACTGATGCAACTTTTCATCAATGCAATTACTTAATATGTGTTACTTCATAAACAGGTTGTAAATTCCATTAAAGTCATGCACATTGTTTCCAGTTAACCAGCCACCCAGTGTCTTTACTGAGTAGTCTACAAAATCAATCCAGGACTGGTTCTGGGTTTTGTGAGCCCCCCTGAATCTAATTCTATACTCCTCGGTGGAGAGTCCAAATCCCTCAATCAGAGTTCTCTTCATGAGGTCATAATACCCAGCATCTGGCCCAGAGAGGGTCAGTAGTCTGTCTCTGCAGTTACCAGAGAACACTTCCCAAAGGAGTGCCCCCAGAAAGTCTTCTTCACCCTCCTGGCTTCACAAGCCCTCTCAAAGGCTGTAAACCACTTGGTGATATCATCACCCTCCTCATATTTAGGGACAATCCCTTTGGGGATTTGAGGGTCATAAGATTGCTCTGTGTCCTTATTATTGGTATTGCTGCCACCACTGATGGGTGCTAAACCCATCTCCTTTCTTTCCTTCTCTAGAGCCAGGCGTCTGGTCTCTAGGTCCAGTCTTTTGGCCAACCTTGCTAAAAGGCTGTCCTCCTCACTGAGGCTATCCTCAGTGTCCTCCCTGGGACCTGACCCACCTGTGTGGTTTCTAGGTCCCCAGAGGTTGATTCTTGGAGTTAAGGGCATGGGGTCCCTTTCCTCCCTAGGGATGATTGGAGGTGGGTTACCAACCCTGTCATCCTCATCCCTTTCCCACTCTGATTGGTCATCACCATTCTCAGATGGGTGGGCCATGGCATACTCAGCCAGGAGCTCCTGGAGCCCTTGTTTGGTTGGATGCTGGCCCATTGGTATATTTTTAATTTTACATAAGGACCTTATCTCTTTGAAAGACAAATGAAGATAAGGGGTGAGGTCGAGCTCCTCAACCATGTCCTGTATGTCATTATTATTTTCACTAATAGCTGGGTTCTTGTCTTGAGACATTCTAACAAAGAGTTCTAACCCCTCTACCCTTGACTATAGTGACTTTTTACTTTCTAAAATTCTAAAGGGACTTAGGCAAGGCCCTAACAAGTCTTTTAGTAGTTTGGTAAAAAAAAAAAATGCCAATTTGAAAAAATCAGAATTCTAAAGGCAATGTAAGAGTTCTGTCGTGTGATCAGATGTTAACCAAGTAGTCCAACAAATGCAAGTTTGTATCCCACCGCTGATCCACCAATGTAAGAAAGTGGCTCTGTATATACTGAACCAAAGTAAGGTTCAGTGTGCACAGAGTCCACAGTCCCCAGAGGTTTGGCAGAGGCTAAAGTTAGATATAACCTTACTCTAAAGGGGTAGCTTGGTCGAGCAGTAAGGCAGTATCAGAGGACAGTGTAAAGCATTTGTTGTACACACTCAGTCAGCAAATGGTCTCACACACTCAAGAACTGAACTCTAGGCCAATTGTTTTGTATATAAAAATATATAGTTGTTTTATTTTAGAACCAACAATAGGTATCAAAATACTTTCTCAGAATAAAATGCTGTAGTTGTATACTTTCAATAAGCAATAGACTTTTAAATGCAATAGTTACAGTTGTTGCAATAGGCAACACAATTCCAACACAATTATAACATTGAGCTCAATGGGAGTTTTTAAGTAAAGGCAGTTTCAGTTACTTTGCGTATGATTTTCTTACTCAGGGTTGGATCCTGGATTCAGCCCTGGTGCATTTCCTGTAAACAGTTGAAAGAATTTGTTTTTGTTACACAGGTGATTTTTAAGGAATATTTGTATGTTTCAAAAATCGACACAGAAGAATTTGTGGCAAAAACCAGGCAATGTTATCCTATGGAGGAAAATCAAGTTATCGGTAAGTACAGTTGTAATTACTTTTCAGGGTCAGTGCTGGGCACCAAGATCCAGCACTGGGATCTCTCCTGATAAAAGGTGAGTAATTTCATTTTTGTTGATCGGGCGTTTTTAGTGAATATTTTAAAGTTTCAAAACTCGACACTTAGAAGAATTTCCAAGTGAAACCAGTCAATGTTACCCTATGGAGAAAATGTAGGTTATCGGCTTTCAGGTAAGTACTCGACTGGCAGAGTTAAGGTTCTGGGCATAGACTCAGTGGTCTCCCAGGGTCAGGTAGGTACAGTTGGTACACCCTCAGCGGCACAGGGGCAGCCGGGTGCAGAGTGAGTTAGGCCCAATGTTAGCCTATGGTGGGCAAGGGGCCCTTGGTTGGTGGCTGCTAGCAGGCAGGCCACGCGGCTGTGGGAGCTGGGCTCCTGGTCACTTACACAGGGCAAGTGCGGAAGTAGAATAGGTTAGGTGTTTGCACTCCCAGGGGCACTCGGGCGGCTGGGTGCAGGGTGCTTTTGAGCCGTCGGGCGCTCAATGGATTTCAATGGAGAAGTTACCAGATGAACAAAGGCTGCAAACTCGGGGACGGAGATTCTTCAGGTGCGACCACCACTTCGAGAGGTAAGTTGGGAATCTGTAGGTTAGGTAGGCACCCCGGAGTTGGGCACAGGGGGCCGCAGGGCGCCGGGTGCAGGGGTGTCTTTTCGCGTCGGGTTGGAGGGGTCCCTGGTTCTGAGGCTGCAGGCGTCGTCAGGAGCGTCGAGGAGGGTCCTTGGGTGCTGGATTCTGGGTCACAGTCACCGGGGGGACGTCCTCGTGGTCTTTTCCACTCAGGCACAGGCCGGGCTCGGTGGGTGCAAAGTGTGCAGGAGTCGCGGTTCTTGGCTGGCACCAGGGGTTTGTTACTTGCTTTGAGCAGAACCACTGCTCGTGGGAGTCCCAGTCATTTAGAGTCACAAGGCAGTCAGGTCCTCCGGGGTTTTCGAGGTTGCTGACCACTGGAGACGCCGGGGTTTAGCAGGAGCAGGTTCGAGGGTCGACAGGCCTGTAGGGCTGGGGCCAAGTCAGTTGGTATCTTCCTCTTGTTAGCAGCTGCACGGCAGGTCTTCTTTCTTCTTGTTCTTCTTGCTTGTTTCGGATTCGGGATCTGAGGAAGGAAGGTTCAGGGTGCCCCTAAATACTAAATTTAGGGGCGTTACAGGTAGGTAAAGGGCAGGGACCAATGGGTCCCTTCCCTGGGGTGGGTACACCCCCTATCCTGCCACTCTCCAGTGGGAGGGGGGCAGGAGCCTAGTCCTGATTGGGCAGGGCTCCCCATCTTCAAGATGGTGGGGACTCGAGGTTGTGCTTCACCTCGCCTCCCCCACCCTAGGGGTGGAGATGGCAGAGGTGGGCACACCTCTCTTCCTCACTCTGTTTTTCCCGCCGGGTCTCCCGCCCAAAGGGGGAGGTGGAACCAGTGGGGACCAGTTGCTGAGTACAGCAAGTGGTCTGGAGAGGCTCACAAAGGCGGTATGCCTTTGAAGCTTCTCCTTCGTGAACCCTGCCCATCCCGGGGGAGGAGGCTTGGCACCTCGTCCCAGGATGTGCATTGTTTCAGGACCCCGAGAGCAGCAAGCTCTCGACCCAGGGGTCCTGAAACATGTCTGGGGGTGGCAGCCTCGGCAGCCACTTAGTCAGGTCACTGGGAGTTGGTCGAGTTTCAGGGGGCATCTCTAAGATGCCCTCTGTTGTGCATTTTACATTAAATCCCACACTGGCATCAGTGTGGGTTTAATGTGCCGAGAAGTTTGATACCAAACTTCCCAGTCTTCAGTGTAGCCATTATGGTGCTGTGGAGTTCGTAATGACAAACTCCCAGCACCATATACTCTTAATGGCAGCACTGCACTTACAGTGCCCAGGAATGGACCTGGGTACTGTAGGAGTACAGGGCTCATGCACCTGTACCCTCACCACTGGCATAGGGCACCCAGCTAGAGGGGTGACTGATGTATGCCAGGGCAGTGGTTTGTGGGCATGGCACACAGGGATCTGTGCCATGTCGACTCTTCACTTTGTTCTGCTCCAAGACACGCAGTCTGCAAAGGCAGAGTGTGAGTGTCAGGGTACAGGGCCTCTAAGGGTGGCACAATAAGTGCTGCAGCCCTTAGAGGTCTTCCCTGGTCACAGTGCCCTGGGTACCTGTGGTACCATTTACCAGGGGCTGACCTGTGGCCAGAGATGCCAATTGGGTACAGTTTTGGGGAAAGAACACAGGCCCTGGGAACCTGATTGGCAGGGACCCAGGGCACATCAAGTCAAAGTGCATCAGTGGTCTGGCAAAAAGTGGGGGGGTTACTGCAACAGAAACCCACTTCCTTACACAAGCCCCCCCCCCCACCCAGCCCAAAGGCCAGGAGACTCAGCCAAAGCTGGGAGAGTCTTCCTAGTCTTTCAGGCGAGGAAGAGCAGAGGAAGTGGTTTGGGAGTTGCAGGGCCTACTCTGCCTTACATCCTTCTGTCCAGGTCAGCCCCTTTAGGGAGCTGGCCTATCTCAACAGTTTCAGGACCTAATTCCCAATGCTCCTTTCCTATCTCTTTAGTGCCTTCACCCCATCTTTTTAGTTTGGGTTCAGAGGTGCCTACCTCTGCAATTTCTAACTTAGCTAGGGCAAAGCCCAGCTTACCCACAGAGGTTACCCACAGCTTGAGCAACCCCACCATGACCAATAAGGTCAGGGGGGCTAACTTGCTATTTGGCAGGGGGCTAGGCCACCATGCCAAGGACAGTGCTGCCATGAAGGCTAACACCCAGCAGAGGCTACTGACAGCTGTCAGTGCCCATAACCACACCTTCAGCTCCTCACTGGTAGGTGAAGGGGCTACCTTACAGGCTTCTTTGGGTTCTGGTTCGCTGTCTGCTGTTTAGGGTGGGGGGTCACTACACTTGGTAGGGAACACCCTTCTTCCACCCTCTGTTCTGCCAGCTGAGGAGCCACCAACTCAGGCTGGACAGTTGTTTGACTAGTCAGTGGTTTGTGTTGGCTAGGGGGGGACTTCACCAGTGCCAAGTTTGGAGTTCTCCCTTGCTGGGATAGAATCTCTCTGGCCCACTGGAACTGTGGCTAACAGTTGCCCACCTTTCCTACACTGTTTCTTCTTTTTCTTTTGGGGCTTAGCTGCACTAGCTGCAGGTTGAGCCCCCCCAGGTTTCTTGGGTGAGGTCTGGCATTGGACCAGTACGTCTCTTTGGCTCAGACCAACCTCTATGTGGTCATTCCCCAGGAGACAATGAAGGGGGAGGTCTTTACTGACTACCACCTTTCTCCATCTAAGGCATCCAGCTACTTCTAGGGGCACTACAGCCACAGGCCTAACAGTGACACCCCCTGGGACAGTCCTTACTCTTTTTGTTTCCCCTGGGACATACTGGTTTGAGAGAACCAACCTGTCATGCACCACAGTGTGACTGGCACAGGTATCTCTCAGGGCAAGGGCTGGGATTCCATTCACCAGTAGGTGGTGGAAGTGTCTACTCCCCTCTGGAATCTCCAGCTTACCTTGTGGCCCAATTTTCCAGTTGAAGGCTATGAGGGCTTCCTCATCTGAGGACCCTTCCTCCAAAGCTACACTGGCAACCCCTGGAGCTTCACTAGTCACCCCTGGAGCTGTGCTAGGGACTTTGTTTTTAGGACAGCTAGGGTCCTTGGTGTGGTGTCCTGCCTTTTGGCAGGTGTGACACCATACTCTGTTGGGATACCAATTGTTACCTTGGTACCCTGTCTTAGTTTGTGAGGTGTCTTTGGGCCCACCCTCCTGGACAGGTTTTTGGGGGGCTACCTGGGACTCCTTACTTTTATCTTTAAGGGGTTCACTGTCTTTCTTCTGGGGAGGTTTTGTAACCCCTTTCTTTTAGTCACCCCAGTGGACGTCCTAGTGACCCTTGTTTTGACCCAGTGGTCTGCCTTCTTTCCCAATTCTTGGGGAGAAAGTGGACCTAGGTCTACCAGGTACTGATGCAACTTTTCATCAATGCAATTACTTAATATGTGTTCCTTCATAAACAGGTTGTAAATTCCATTAAAGTCATGCACATTGTTTCCAGTTAACCAGCCACCCAGTGTCTTTACTGAGTAGTCTACAAAATCAATCCAGGACTGGTTCTGGGTTTTGTGAGCCCCCCTGAATCTAATTCTATACTCCTCAGTGGTGAGTCCAAATCCCTCAATCAGAGTTCTCTTCATGAGGTCATAATACCCAGCATCTGGCCCAGAGAGGGTCAGTAGTCTGTCTCTGCAGTTACCAGAGAACACTTCCCAAAGGAGTGCCCCCCAGAAAGTCTTCTTCACCCTCCTGGCTTCACAAGCCCTCTCAAAGGCTGTAAACCACTTGGTGATATCATCACCCTCCTCATATTAAGGGACAATCCCTTTGGGGATTTGAGGGTCATAAGATTGCTCTGTGTCCTTATTATTGGTATTGGTGTCACCACTGATGGGTGCTAAACCCATCTCCTTTCTTTCCTTCTCTAGAGCCAGGAGTCTGGTCTCTAGGTCCAGTCTTTTGGCCAACCTTGCTAAAAGGCTGTCCTCCTCACTGAGGCTATCCTCAGTGTCCTCCCTGGGACCTGACCCACCTGTGTGGTTTCTAGGTCCCCAGAGGTTGATTCTTGGAGTTAAGGGCATGGGGTCCCTTTCCTCCCTAGGGATGATTGGAGGTGGGTTACCAACCCTGTCATCCTCATCCCTTTCCCACTCTGATTGGTCATCACCATTCTCAGATGGGTAGGCCTTGGCATACTCAGCCAGGAGCTCCTGGAGCCCTTGTTTGGTTGGATGCTGGCCCATTGGTATATTTTTAATTTTACATAAGGACCTTATCTCTTTGAAAGACAAATGAAGATAAGGGGTGAGGTCGAGCTCCTCAACCATGTCCTGTATGTCATTATTATTTTCACTAATAGCTGGGTTCTTGTCTTGAGACATTCTAACAAAGAGTTCTAACCCCTCTACCCTTGACTATAGTGACTTTTTATTTTCTAAAATTCTAAAGGGACTTAGGCAAGGCCCTAACAAGACTTTTGGTAGTTTGGTAAAAAAAAATGGCAATTTGAAAAAATCAGAATTCTAAAGGCAATGTAAGAGTTCTGTCGTGTGATCAGATGGTAACCAAGTAGTCCAACAAATGCAAGTTTGTATCCCACCGCTGATCCACCAATGTAAGAAAGTGGCTCTGTATATACTGAACCAAAGTAAGGTTCAGTGTGCACAGAGTCCACAGTCCCCAGAGGTTTGGCAGAGGCTAAAGTTAGATATAACCTTACTCTCTAAAGGGGTAGCTTGGTCGAGCAGTAAGGCAGTATCAGAGGACAGTGTAAAGCATTTGTTGTACACACTCAGTCAGCAAATGGTCTCACACACTCAAGAACTGAACTCTAGGCCAATTGTTTTGTATATAAAAATATATAGTTGTTTTATTTTAGAACCAACAATAGGTATCAAAATACTTTCTCAGAATAAAATGCTGTAGTTGTATACTTTCAATAAGCAATAGACTTTTAAATGCAATAGTTACAGTTGTTGCAATAGGCAACACAGTTCCAACACAATTATAACATTGAGCTCAACTGGAGTTTTTAAGTAAAGGCAGTTTCAGTTACTTTGCGTATGATTTTCTTACTCAGGGTTGGATCCTGGATTCAGCCCTGGTGCATTTCCTGTAAACAGTTGAAAGAAATCGTTTTTGTTACACAGGTGATTTTTAAGGAATATTTGTATGTTTCAAAAATCGACACTTAGGAGAATTTCTGGCAAAAACCAGGCAATGTTATCCTATGGAGGAAAATCAAGTTATCGGTAAGTACAGTTGTAATTACTTTTCATGGTCAGTGCTGGGCACCAAGATCCAGCACTGGGATCTCTCCTGATAAAAGGTGAGTAATTTCGTTTTTGTTGATCGGGCGTATTTAGTGAATATTTTAAAGTTTCAAAACTCGACACTTAGAAGAATTTCCAAGTGAAACCAGTCAATGTTACCCTATGGAGAAAATGTAGGTTATCGGCTTTCAGGTAAGTACTCGACTGGCAGAGTTAAGGTTCTGGGCATAGACTCAGTGGTCTCCCAGGGTCAGGTAGGTACAGTTGGTCCACCCTCAGCGGCACAGGGGCAGCCGGGTGCAGAGTGAGTTAGGCCCAATGTTAGCCTATGGTGGGCAGGGGGCCCTTGGTTGGTGGCTGCTAGCAGGCAGGCCACGCGGCTGTGGGAGCTGGGCTCCTGTTCACTTACACAGGGCAAGTGCGGAAGTAGAATAGGTTAGGTGTTTGCACTCCCAGGGGCACTCGGGCGGCTGGGTGCAGGGTGCTTTTGAGCCGTCGGGCGCTCAATGGATTTCAATAGAGAAGTTACCAGATGAACAAAGGCTGCAAGCTCGGGGACGGAGATTCTTCAGGTGCGACCACCACTTCGAGAGGTAAGTTGGGAAGCTGTAGGTTAGGTAGGCACCCTGGAGTTGGGCACAGGGGGCCGCAGGGCGCCGGGTGCAGGGGTGTCTTTTCGCGTCGGGAAATCTTACCCTCTGCTGGTCGCGGTTGGAGGGGTCCCTGGTTCTGAGGCTGCAGGCGTCGTCAGGAGCGTCGAGGAGGGTCCTTGGGTGCTGGATTCTGGGTCACAGTCGCCGGGGGGACGTCCTCGTGGTCTTTGTCCACTCAGGCACAGGCCGGGCTCGGTGGGTGCAGAGTGTGCAGGAGTCGCGGTTCCTGGCTGACACCAGGGGTTTGTTACTTGCTTTGAGCAGAACCACTGCTCGTGGGAGTCCCAGTCATTTAGAGTCACAAGGCAGTCAGGTCCTCCGGAGTTTTCGAGGTTGCTGACCACTGGAGACGCCGGGGTTTAGCAGGAGCAGGTTCGAGGGTCGACAGGCCTGTAGGGCTGGGGCCAAGTCAGTTGGTGTCTTGCTCTTGTTAGCAGCTGCACGACAGGTCTTCTTTCTTCTTGTTCTTCTTGCTTGTTTCGGATTCAGGATCTGAGGAAGGAAGGTTCAGGGTGCCCCTAAATACTAAATTTAGGGGCGTTACAGGTAGGTAAAGGGCAGGGACCAATGGGTCCCTTCCCTGGGGTGGGTACACCCCCTATCCTGCCACTCTCCAGTGGGAGGGGGGCAGGAGCCTAGTCCTGATTGGGCAGGGCTCCCCATCTTGAAGATGGCGGGGACTCGAGGTTGTGCTTCACCTCGCCTCCCCCACCCTAGGGGTGGAGTTGGCAGAGGTGGGCACACCTCTCTTCCTCACTCTGTTTTTCCCGCCGGGTCTCCCGCCCAAAGGGGGAGGTGGAACCAGTGGGGACCAGTTGCTGAGTACAGCAAGTGGTCTGGAGAGGCTCACAAAGGCGGTATGCCTTTGAAGCTTCTCCTTCGTGAACCCTGCCCATACTGGGGGAGGAGGCTTGGCACCTCTTCCCAGGATGTGCATTGTTTCAGGACCCGAGAGCAGCAAGCTCTCGACCCAGGAGTCCAGAAACATGTCTGGGGGTGGCAGCCTCGGCAGCCACTCAGTCAGGTCACTGGGAGTTGGTCGAGTTTCAGGGGCATCTCTAAGATGCCCTCTGTTGTGCATTTTACATTAAATCCCACACTGGCATCAGTGTGGGTTTAATGTGCTGAGAAGTTTGATACCAAACTTCCCAGTCTTCAGTGTAGCCATTATGGTGCTGTGGAGTTCGTAATGACAAACTCCCAGCACCATATACTCTTAATGGCAGCACTGCACTTACAGTGCCCAGGAATGGACCTGGGTACTGTAGGGGTACATGGCTCATGCACCTGTACCCTCACCACTGGCATAGGGCACCCAGCTAGAGGGGTGACTGATGTATGCCAGGGCAGTGGTTTGTGGGCATGGCACACAGGGATGTGTGCCATGTCGACTCTTCACTTTGTTCTGCTCCAAGACACGCAGTCTGCAAAGGCAGAGTTTGAGTGTCAGGGTACAGGGCCTCTAAGGGTGGCACAATAAGTGCTGCAGCCCTTAGAGGTCTTCCCTGGTCACAGTGCCCTGGGTACCTGTGGTACCATTTACCAGGGGCTGACCTGTGGCCAGAGATGCCAATTGGGTACAGTTTTGGGGAAAGAACACAGGCCCTGGGAACCTGATTGGCAGGGACCCAGGGCACATCAAGTCAAAGTGCATCAGTGGTCTGGCAAAAGGTGTGGGGGTTACTTCAACAGAAACCCACTTCCTTACACAAGCCCCCCCAGCCCAAAGGCCAGGAGACTCAGCCAAAGCTGGGAGAGTCTTCCTAGTCTTTCAGGTGAGGAAGAGCAGAGGAAGTGGTTTGGGAGTTGCAGGGCCTACTCTGCCTTACATCCTTCTGTCCAGGTAAGCCCCTTTAGGGAGCTGGCCTATCTCAACAGTTTCAGGACCTAATTCCCAATGCTCCTTTCCTATCTCTTTAGTGCCTTCACCCAATATTTTTAGTTTGGGTTCAGAGGTGCCTACCTCTGCAATTTCTAACTTAGCTAGGGCAAAGCCCAGCTTACCCACAGAGGTTACCCACAGCTTGAGCAACCCCACCATGACCAATAAGGTCAGGGGCCTAACTTGCTATTTGGCAGGGGCTAGGCCACCATGCCAAGGACAGTGCTGCCATGAAGGCTAACACCCAGCAGAGGCTACTGACAGCTGTCAGTGCCCAGAACCACACCTTCAGCTCCTCACTGGTAGGTGAAGGGGCTACCTTACAGGCTTCTTTGGGTTCTGGTTGCCTGTCTGCTGTTTTAGGGTGGGGGGTCACTACACTTGGTAATGAACACCCTTCTTCCACCCTCTGTTCTGCCAGCTGAGGAGCCACCAACTCAGGCTGGACAGTTGTTTGACTAGTCAGTGGTTTTTGTTGGCTAGGGGGGGACTTCACCAGTGCCAAGTTTGGAGTTCTCCCTTGCTGGGATAGAATCTCTCTGGCCCACTGGAACTGTGGCTAACAGTTGCCCACCTTTCCTACACTGTTTCTTCTTTTTCTTTTGGGGCTTAGCTGCACTAGCTGCAGGTTGAGCCCCCCCAGGTTTCTTGGGTGAGGTCTGGCATTGGACCAGTACGTCTCTTTGGCTCAGACCAACCTCTGGGTGGTCATTCCCCAGGAGACAATCAAGGGGGAGGTCTTTACTGACTACCACCTTTCTCCATCTAAGGCATCCAGCTACTTCTAGGGGCACTACAGCCACAGGCCTAACAGTGACACCCCCTGGGACAGTCCTTACTCTTTTTGTTTCCCCTGGGACATACTGGTTTGAGAGAACCAACCTGTCATGCACCACAGTGTGACTGGCACAGGTATCTCTCAGGGCAAGGGCTGGGATTCCATTCACCAGTAGGTGGTGGAAGTGTCTACTCCCCTCTGGAATCTCCAGCTTTCCTTGTGGCCCAATTTTCCAGTTGAAGGCTATGAGGGCTTCCTCATCTGAGGACCCTTCCTCCAAAGCTACACTGGCAACCCCTGGAGCTACACTAGTAACCCCTGGCGCTGTGCTATGGACTTTGTTTTTAGGACAGCTAGGGTCCTTGGTGTGGTGTCCTGCCTTTTGGCAGGTGTGACACCATACTCTGTTGGGATCCCAATTCTTACCTTGGTACCCTGTCTTAGTTTGTGAGGTGTCTTTGGGCCCACCCTCCTGGACAGGTTTTTGGGGGGCTACCTGGGACTCCTTACTTTTATCTTTAAGGGGTTCACTGTCTTTCTTCTGGGGAGGTTTTGTAACCCCTTTCTTTTGGTCACCCCAGTGGACGTCCTAGTGACCCTTGTTTTGACCCAGTGGTCTGCCTTCTTTCCCAATTCTTGGGGAGAAAGTGGACCTAGGTCTACCAGGTACTGATGCAACTTTTCATCAATGCAATTACTTAATATGTGTTCCTTCATAAACAGGTTGTAAATTCCATTAAAGTCATGCACATTGTTTCCAGTTAACCAGCCACCCAGTGTCTTTACTGAGTCGTCTACAAAATCAATCCAGGACTGGTTCTGGGTTTTGTGAGCCCCCCTGAATCTAATTCTATACTCCTCGGTGGTGAGTCCAAATCCCTCAATCAGAGTTCTCTTCATGAGGTCATAATACCCAGCATCTGGCCCAGAGAGGGTCAGTAGTCTGTCTCTGCAGTTACCAGAGAACACTTCCCAAAGGAGTGCCCCCCAGAAAGTCTTCTTCACCCTCCTGGCTTCACAAGCCCTCTCAAAGGCTGTAAACCACTTGGTGATATCATCACCCTCCTCATATTTAGGGACAATCCCTTTGGGGATTTGAGGGTGATAAGATTGCTCTGTGTCCTTATTATTGGTATTGCTGCCACCACTAATGGGTGCTAAACCCATCTCCTTTCTTTCCTTCTCTAGAGCCAGGAGTCTGGTCTCTAGGTCCAGTCTTTTGGCCAACCTTGCTAAAAGGCTGTCCTCCTCACTGAGGCTATCCTCAGTGTCCTCCCTGGGACCTGACCCACCTGTGTGGTTTCTAGGTCCCCAGAGGTTGATTCTTGGAGTTAAGGGCATGGGGTCCCTTTCCTCCCTAGGGATGATTGGAGGTGGGTTACCAACCCTGTCATCCTCATCCCTTTCCCACTCTGATTGGTCATCACCATTCTCAGATGGGTGGGCCTTGGCATACTCAGCCAGGAGCTCCTGGAGCCCTTGTTTGGTTGGATGCTGGCCCATTGGTATATTTTTAATTTTACATAAGGACCTTATCTCTTTGAAAGACAAATGAAGATAAGGGGTGAGGTTGAGCTCCTCAACCATGTCCTGTATGTCATTATTATTTTCACTAATAGCTGGGTTCTTGTCTTGAGACATTCTAACAAAGAGTTCTAACCCCTCTACCCTTGACTATAGTGACTTTTTATTTTCTAAAATTCTAAAGGGACTTAGGCAAGGCCCTAACAAGACTTTTAGTAGTTTGGTAAAAAAAATGCCAATTTGAAAAAATCAGAATTCTAAAGGCAATTTAAGAGTTCTGTCGTGTGATCAGATGGTAACCAAGTAGTCCAACAAATGCAAGTTTGTATCCCACCGCTGATCCACCAATGTAAGAAAGTGGCTCTGTATATACTGAACCAAAGTAAGGTTCAGTGTGCACAGAGTCCACAGTCCCCAGAGGTTTGGCAGAGGCTAAAGTTAGATATAACCTTACTCTAAAGGGGTAGGTTGGTCGAGCAGTAAGGCAGTATCAGAGGACAGTGTAAAGCATTTGTTGTACACACTCAGTCAGCAAATGGTCTCACACACTCAAGAACTGAACTCTAGGCCAATTGTTTTGTATATAAAAATATATAGTTGTTTTATTTTAGAACCAACAATAGGTATCAAAATACTTTCTCAGAATAAAATGCTGTAGTTGTATACTTTCAATAAGCAATAGACTTTTAAATGCAATAGTTACAGTTGTTGCAATAGGCAACAAAATTCCAACACAATTATAACATTGAGCTCAATGGGAGTTTTTAAGTAAAGGCAGTTTCAGTTACTTTGCGTATGATTTTCTTACTCAGGGTTGGATCCTGGATTCAGCCCTGGTGCATTTCCTGTAAACAGTTGAAAGAAATCGTTTTTGTTACACAGGTGATTTTTAAGGAATATTTGTATGTTTCAAAAATCGACACTTAGAAGAATTTCTGGCAAAAACCAGGCAATGTTATCCTATGGAGGAAAATCAAGTTATCGGTAAGTACAGTTGTAAGTACTTTTCAGGGTCAGTGCTGGGCACCAAGATCCAGCACTGGGATCTCTCCTGATAAAAGGTGAGTAATTTCGTTTTTGTTGATCGGGCGTTTTTAGTGAATATTTTAAAGTTTCAAAACTCGACACTTAGAATAATTTCCAAGTGAAACCAGTCAATGTTACCCTATGGAGAAAATGTAGGTTATCGGCTTTCAGGTAAGTACTCGACTGGCAGAGTTAAGGTTCTGGGCATAGACTCAGTGGTCTCCCAGGGTCAGGTAGGTACAGTTGGTACACCCTCAGCGGCACAGGGGCAGCCGGGTGCAGAGTGAGTTAGGCCCAATGTTAGCCTATGGTGGGCAGGGGGCCCTTGGTTGGTGGCTGCTAGCAGGCAGACCACGCGGCTGTGGGAGCTGGGCTCCTGGTCACTTACACAGGGCAAGTGGGGAAGTAGAATAGGTTAGGTGTTGCACTCCCAGGGGCACTCGGGCGGCTGGGTGCAGGGTGCTTCTGAGCTGTCGGGCGCTCAATGGATTTCAATGGAGAAGTTACCAGATGAACAAAGGCTGCAAGCTCGGGGACGGAGATTCTTCAGGTGCGACCACCATTTCGAGAGGTAAGTTGGGAAGCTGTAGGTTAGGTAGGCACCCCGGAGTTGGGCACAGGGGGCCGCAGGGCGCCGGGTGCAGGGGTGTCTTTTCGCATCAGGAAATCTTACCCTCTGCTGGTCACGGTTGGAGGGGTCCCTGGTTCTGAGGCTGCAGGCGTCGTCAGGAGCGTCAAGGAGGGTCCTTGGGTGCTGGATTCTGGGTCACAGTCGTGGAGGGACGTCCTCGTGGTCTTTGTCCACTCAGGCACAGGCCGGGCTCGGTGGGTGCAGAGTGTGCAGGAGTCGCGGTTCCTGGCTGACACCAGGGGTTTGTTACTTGCTTTGAGCAGAACCACTGCTCGTGGGAGTCCCAGTCATTTAGAGTCACAAGGCAGTCAGGTCCTCCGGGGTTTTCGAGGTTGCTGACCACTGGAGACGCCGGGGTTTAGCAGGAGCAGGTTCGAGGGTCGACAGGCCTGTAGGGCTGGGGCCAAGTCAGTTGGTGTCTTGCTCTTGTTAGCAGCTGCACGGCAGGTCTTCTTTCTTCTTGTTCTTCTTGCTTGTTTCGGATTCAGGATCTGAGGAAGGAAGGTTCAGGGTGCCCCTAAATACTAAATTTAGGGGCGTTACAGGTAGGTAAAGGGCAGGGACCAATGGGTCCCTTCCCTGGGGTGGGTACACCCCCTATCCTGCCACTCTCCAGTGGGAGGGGGGCAGGAGCCTAGTCCTGATTGGGCAGGGCTCCCCATCTTCAAGATGGCAGGGACTCGAGGTTGTGCTTCACCTCGCCTCCCCCACCCTAGGGGTGGAGTTGGCAGAGGTGGGCACACCTCTCTTCCTCACTCTGTTTTTCCCGCCGGGTCTCCCGCCCAAAGGGGGGGGGGGAACCAGTGGGGACCAGTTGCTGAGTACAGCAAGTTGTCTGGAGAGGCTCACAAAGGCGGTATGCCTTTGAAGCTTCTCCTTCGTGAACCCTGCCCATCCTGGGGAGGAGGCTTGGCACCTTGTCCCCGGATGTGCATTGTTTCAGGACCCGAGAGCAGCAAGCTCTCGACCCAGGAGTCCAGAAACATGTCTGGGGGTGGCAGCCTTGGCAGCCACTGAGTCAGGTCACTGGGAGTTGGTCGAGTTTCAGGGGCATCTCTAAGATGCCCTCTGTTGTGCATTTACATTAAATCCCACACTGGCATCAGTGTGGGTTTAATGTGCTGAGAAGTTTGATACCAAACTTCCCAGTCTTCTGTGTAGCCATTATGGTGCTGTGGAGTTCGTAATGACAAACTCCCAGCACCATATACCCTTAATGGCAGCACTGCACTTACAGTGCCCAGGAATGGACCTGGGTACTGTAGGGGTACAGGGCTCATGCACCTGTACCCTCACCACTGGCATAGGGCACCCAGCTAGAGGGGTGACTGATGTACGCCAGGGCAGTGGTTTGTGGGCATGGCACACAGGGATGTGTGCCATGTCAACTCTTCACTTTGTTCTGCACCAAGACACGCAGTCTGCAAAGGCAGAGTGTGAGTGTCAGGGTACAGGGCCTCTAAGGGTGGCACAATAAGTGTTGCAGCCCTTAGAGGTCTTCCCTGGTCACAGTGCCCTGGGTACCTGTGGTACCATTTACCAGGGGCTGACCTGTGGCCAGAGATGCCTGTTGGGTACAGTTTTGGGGAAAGAACACAGGCCCTGGGAACCTGATTGGCAGGGACCCAGGGCACATCAAGTCAAAGTGCATCAGTGGTCTGGCAAAAAGTGGGGGGGTTACTGCAACAGAAACCCACTTCCTTACACTAGGTGGTACCTTAGGTTTTGTGTTCTTTTGAAGGTGAATCTGGGGCGTTCCAAGTTAAGCTCCCCTGTATTGACAATTTTCCTGTGTTTTAGGATGATGTTCTTAATTTTGTTAGACTTCGGGGTAAAGGTTGTTACGCATGTCATTGTGTCATCTTTGGGTTTTGTAAAGGCTTCCAGTAACGCTTCTTGGTGATAGTTACGTGCTCTCTTATTCGCGCTGCTGATCACCTTAGTGAGTTATTGTCTGGCCTTGAGGTTTTTACTCAGATCATCTGCTTGTCGATCGTAGTCAGTGAGGTTGCTGCAGTTCCTCCTCAGGCGTAAACATTGTCCATAGGGTAGATTTTCACATAGTGCCTTGGGGTGATGGCTGTTGAAGGGGAGGAGGCTGTTGCAGTCAGTCTTTTTCTTAAAGGTTTTGGTTTTGAGTATTCCGTTATCCAGGGAGATGAGGAGGTCGAGGAAAGAAATTTCCTCCTTGGATTTGGAGAGGGTGAAATTCAAGTATGGATCCACCGAGTTTATCCATAGGCGGAATTCTTTGCAACTTCCTTCTGTGCCCCCCCAGAAGACAAGGATGTCATCAAAGAAGCATTTCTATTTGATGATATCAGTCTAGTAGGGGTTGGTATTTGAAAAAATAAATGTGGATTCGAAATGGGCCATATAGAGACATGCCAGACTAGGCGCATATGAGCTACCCATTGATAGCTCATGTATTTGGTGATACAGTTGATTTTTGTACTGGAAAAAACAGTTTTTCAAGGCAATACTCGCACATTCTTTGATGAAGTCCACAGGAGTGGGCGAAGAAGTCGTGGATGTCCTGAGGATGGTGTCAATGACCCTGATGGTGGCATTTTGCGGGATGTTGGTGTAAAGAGCCTCCACATCAAGGGTAACAAGAAAAGTAATCTCTTGAGGATTCGGCAAGTCGTTGATGAGGCATAGTGTCTCCTTGGTGTCCTTCAGAAAAGATGGTGTATTTTGTACCAAATGTTGTAAGTAGTGGTCACAGTATTGATTCAGAGGTTCAAGAAGTGATCCGATCCAAGATACTATTGGTCTACCTGGAGGGGGTGTATGTTGTTGTGGAACTTTGGAAGGATGTAGGAATACGGAGTCCATGGAGATGTTTTCACTAGGAAATCAGCTTCCTTTTTAGAGATCCACCCATTGGTTGCCGCTTCGTTGACCATGATCTTGATCCGCGTGGGTAAAGTTTCTGTTGGATCCGTTTCAAGTTTTTTATAGTATTGGTTGTTGGCTAGTTGTCTTTGGCATTCGGTATCATAATCATTCGAGTTCATTATGACTATGGCGCCCCCTTTGTCAGCCGGTTTAATGATAATATTGGAAAATGCACTCTTATACCTGACAATGGAGTGGGAATTTGTTAAGGATGTTAGAGGGGTTGCCCAGGTCCAAAGATCTTGTAAAAACAAATGGAAAGTGCGGTGCATCCTGGACTTCATGGCCTTCGCAGGAGCTCTCAGTCACCTTCCCTTAAATCCAAGGGCAATATTTCAGAAGGTACCAAACACCTTGTTTTCGGCCAATTTTGTGCATGATTGAAGAAGGGATTTATCCTGAGCAATTGTCAAATTTATAAATGTCCACAAGTGTGCTGTCATTGAAATCTTCTTCACATTATTTTCATTCTTGCAATACTCCAGAACCAACATTATTGTAGCCAATCCAGAAACAATGTAACTGTAGGCAACACGTGTTTCGTCTTGTGGAGGGTATCCCACCAACTTCCTCAGGGCTACAGAAAGACAAGTAAACAGCCCATAATCATCTTGGTTATCATCCCTAACTGAAATTAGTATTGTGTCAAACTCAAAATCATACCTCGAAAAAAAGTGATAGTAAATAAAGCAAAATTAAATTGAAAGAAGGGGTCATGATGAGAGTCCAAACAAAGTTAGCAAAGTATAACCTTACTCCTAAAAGATCCCCTTAATGTGTCATCCCTTAGATATCATTCAGGGTAAATGAAAAGGAGAAAAGTGCCATGTGAATAAATAAAGGGAAGTGAGATATTAATCATCCGACAATATGCATAAACAAGAGCCAATTAGCATGCTTCATGTTCGAAGTGGGAAACCACCAAAATAATGGATGTTTCAGCCAACTCACCAAATCAATCGGGTTTAAGGTAAATAATTCAACATGTATAAATACAACCGGAAGTCTCTTCCGACTCCTAGATATGAACTCATAATATTAGAATCCAAACTATGATTAAAAGTCAACACTCACCGGTATCAACTTTATCTTATCATAATAGTACCTCAAAATCCGTGGTCGCCGGTCTGCTTATCGGTGCAAATTTTAAGGTAATAGTGTAATTTCTGTAATAAAGAGGTTCTACAATTACCTCACATCTTACATTAGGGGGAAATATTATAATAAAATCATATAAGAATCACTTATTCTATTTCATTACAGATGGCACACATCATGTATTAAAGATCACAAAGGAAGTGATTATTACATATCAGCCCCTTCAGATATAAGTCTAAGAGCCGGGCTAATCTAACCTGAGTCATCATATAGTTCATGGGTAACATTATAATCCAAAATACCTCAATAGCATAAGACAAAAAAAAAATGTGGTATACTCCATGGCTTTACACTACGTACATTAATGACACTTAGGAAATTACTCATAGCGAGTAATAAGTCCAAATATTGGCCAATCCTTACCTCAATCCTCATGATACCCGGGGAGAATGATCCTTGTAATTGATGGCGTACCGCATATGCATCATCTTGAAAAGTCTATTAATCTCTAAGATCACGTGATCATATTGTTTAAAGGAGAAATTGTAAACTGACTGAACTAAATAGCTCCCTAGTCCGATACTTCATGTGCGTCATCTTGAAATATCAACTTGTCCTCTTAAATCTCATTACTATATTTCTGTTAACAGAAGTTGGTATACACACTATATCTAGTAATCACTCAGCCCATATTTGATGTGACCGACACAATTACATGCCCTATTTATTAAATCTTCTCCCACAGCCGACGTCAACAAGTGTATGCCGATCATTGAAGTGAATTCATATGCACTATATCTAATAATAACTAGGCCCGTTAATGACGTGACCAACACAATTCCATCCCCTATTTGTTGAATCATTTCCCACGGCTGATGTCCTCACGTTTATGTCGATCGTAAAAGTGTATTCATTACTTGAACCTCAGGTCCCTTTGTAATTATGGCCATTGGTGCACCATAAACACCTATCGATAATTTAGAAATTATATAATCCAGATTAATTTCATAAATATAATCCACCATAAAACCAGTACCAGCCTCTATGTTACCTAGATCATGAAGCTAGTAGTGGCACATCCTTAAGTGCCTTTATAAATCATTTCATTAGTAAAAGTTTTGGTTGGTGAGCAGAATAATTCACACTGACACATCAACTAAGTCTGTCAGGCAAGATGCACAATAGGTCATTTAATTAATAAGGGATTGCAGTCCATGAACAGACAATATCACGCTGGCAAGTCAACTAAGACTGACAGGCAGGATGCACAAAATGTCAACATACTAGAAGTGTTTGTAATTCCAATAATCCAACATCAAAACTTTATCAAAAATTACAATTATAATAGCTTACACCACACAAGATCAGAATGTCACCGAAACGGTCCAGTAGTAAACCAAAGTAAATCTATCATGCTCAGGATAGGATCAGCAATCATTAAATACCAAGTTTTACCGTACAGTAATCTCACATTTGTATACTCCCAAGAGGGAAAGGATAGTGATTATTTAAAGATCTATTCAGAAAAGGAGTGTAAACAGGTAATCCGCATGCATGTCAGGTGCACAGAAAATATTGTAGATCATTATCAATATTTAGGCTCTTGTCTACAGGATGTAGCTTCATAATAAAAATGTTCTCTCCAGTAGAGTGGAACATACAAGACGCACCTTAGAGACTAGAAGCACAATCACGGCTCACCTGTATTGATCAATGAAAGATACTGGTTTTTAAAGGTACTTCAGGCCCTATAACTTCGTATACACTTATGAGCATAGATTATTGTGACTGTATACACTGAGCCCCCTCTCTTTATATTTTAAGGAACTTCAATTATTACTCCCTTTTATAACGGTGGCTCCTACGAACGCATTACGACGGAATAGTACCATATTAAAAGGTATGGCATTTGTAATCATTAATGGAGAGGAGTATGGCATATTTGTAGCCACAATTATCATCGCAAAAATCTTAATAAATTCTATTTCTTGCATGTCATCTTAGTATTTTAGTTAATAACATTGCAAGCAAGATCAATATAATTCACATCTTGCATTTCATTGTTACCTTCAGGCTATTCCCACCTGTAACTCTACAGAAGAAAGAAATATCTCCCAATTGATTAAGGGTTGATGACTTTCCTCCTAGTATCATAATAGGTAGGTCTTTAGACAATTAATGGATCATGTGGTGTTGTTGTTGTATTAGTACGCTACAAATGTATTACAATAAATAGATTTAGGGCTGTTAGGGGTAATCAATCAATCTATCAATCAATCAATCACAGAATTTGTAGAGCGCACTACTTACCGGCGAGGGTTTCAAGGCGCTGGGGAGAAAAAAAAAGGGGGGGGGTGCTGCTACTGGTCGAACAACCAGGTCTTGAGTAGCCTCCTGAAGGTCAGCAGGTCTTGGGTCTGTCGTAGGCTTAGTGGAAGGGTGTTCCAGGTCTTGGCGGCGAGGTGGGAGAAGGATCTGCCGCCGGTGGTTGTTATTCGAATGCGAGGGACGGTGGCGAGGGAGAGGTCGGCGGAGCGGAGCTGGCGGTTGGGGACGTAGAAGAGGAGTCGTCTGTTGAGGTAGGCTGGGCCAGTCTTGTGGAGTGCCTTGTGTGCGTGGATGAGGAGTTTGAAGGAGATTCTCCTGTCGACGGGGAGCCAGTGCAGGTTCCTCAGGTGGGGGGTGAAGTGGCTGTGGCGTGGTACATCGAGGATCAGGCGTGCGGAGGCGTTTTGTATGCGTTGCAGTCGCTTGATGAGCTTGGCTGGGGCTCCCGCGTAGAGGGCGTTCCCATAGTCAAGTCTGCTACTGACGAGGGCCTGGGTGACTGTTCTTCTTGTATCTGTCAGGATCCACCTGTAGATCTTGCGAAGCATGCGGAGGGTGTTGAAGCTGGAGGAAGAGACTGCGTTGACTTGCTTGGCCATGGAGAGCGTTGAGTCGAGGATGACTCCCAGGTTGTGTGCGTGGTCGGTGGGTGACGGGGCTGCTCCCAGTGTCGTTGGCCACCAGGAGTCGTCCCAGGCTGAGGGGTTGGAGCTGAGGATGAGGACCTCTGTCTTGTCCGTGTTCAGTTTTAGTCGGCTGATCTTCATCCAATCGGCGACGGCCTTCATTCCTTCACGGAGGTTGGATTTGGCGGCGAGGGGGTCCTTGGTGAGGGAGAGGATCAGTTGAGTGTCGTCGGCGTAGGAGATTATGTTGAGGTCGTGCTGTCTGGCGATGCGTGCGAGCGGGCCATGTAGATGTTGAACAGTGTTGGGCTGAGGGATGATCCCTGGGGTACGCCGCAGATGATCTCGGAGGCTTCGGATCGGAATGGTGGGAGGCGGACTCTCTGGGTTCTGCCGGCGAGGAAGGAGGTGGCCCATTCCAGGGCCTTGTCTCGGATCCCTGCGTCGTGGAGGCGTGCGCATAGAGTGCGGTGGCAGACAGTGTCGAAGGCGGCGGATAGGTCCAACAGGATGAGGGCTGCGGTCTCACCGTTGTCCAGCAGGATCCTGATGTCGTCGGTGGCGGAGATGAGGGCAGTCTCAGTGCTGTGGTTGCTGCGGAACCCTGATTGGGATGGGTCCAGGATGCTGTTTTCTTCGAGGTATCGGGTTAGCTGTTTGTTGACGATCTTCTCGATGACCTTGGCTGGGAACGGAAGCAGGGAGATGGGCCGGAAGTTCTTGAGGTCTCTCGGGTCCACCTTGGGTTTTTTGAGTAGGGCGTTGATCTCTGCGTGCTTCCAGCTCTCTGGGAAGGTCGCGGTCTCGAAGGAGAGATTGATGACATTGCACAGGTGGGGTGCGATGGAGCTGCTGGCTTTGTTGAAGATGTGGTGCGGGAAAGGGTCTGACGGGGAGCCAGAGTGTATTGTGCTCATGGTCTTGATGGTGTCATCGATGTTCACGCTGGCCCAGGCTGGCAGGGGGTCGTGGTCGATGGTGTGCGGCGGGTCTGGTGCATCGATCTTGGTTGGGGCTGTCTGGGTGTTGAAGCTGTCGTGGATGTCGGCGATCTTGCGGTGGAAGAAGGTCGCGAGGGAATCGCACTGGGCTTGCGACGGCGGGATGTCGTTGGTGTTGGAGCTGGGGTTGGAGAGTTCCTTCACGATGTTGAAGAGCTCCTTGCTGTTGTGTGCGTTGTTGTCGAGGCGGTCTTTGAAGGAGATTCCCTTGGCGGACTTGATGAGGTGGTGGTGGTTGCGGATGGCGTCTTTGTGGGCTGCGTGGCTGTCCGGTGTCTTATCACTGTGCCATTTCTTCTCTAGTTTCCGGCAGGTACGCTTGGAAGTTAGGAGTTCCGAGGTGAACCAGCTGGCTCTTTTGGTGGTGTCACTGTAGGTGAGTTTTTTTAGCGGGGCGAGGGTGTTGGCACAGTCGTCTATCCATCGTCTGAGGTTCCAGGCAGCGTCGTCGGTGTTGAATGGGTCGGAGGGAGGGCTGAGAGCGAGGTTTGCCCGTAGTTGGTCTTCGGTGACGTTGCTCCAGCAGCGGCGTGGGATCTGTTGGGTGCGGTGGTGTGTGGTGGGTTTCTGGAAGGTGAAATGGATGCAGCAGTGGTCGGTCCAGAGGAGTTCTGTGGTGTGGCTGAAGGAGACGTGGGAGCTTGAGGAGAAGATGGGGTCAAGCGTGTGGCCGGCGGAATGTGTCGGTGTTGTGACGAGCTGGCTCAGACCGAGGTTGGCGAGGTTGTCGATCAGGGTGGTGGAGTTGCTGTCATTGTTGTTCTCCAGGTGAAAGTTCAGGTCTCCGAGGAGGATGTAGTCGGTAGAGGTCAGGGCGTGCGTGCTGATGAAGTCGGCGATGGAATCGCTGAACTGGGGTCGGGGCCCAGGGGTCTGTAGACAAGGGTGCCTCTAAGGGTGGTGTTGGGGTCCGTGTGGATCTGGAAGTGCATGTGTTCGGCGGTGCTGAGAGTGTCGTCGGTGCTGGTCGAGACCCTGATGGTGTTCTTGTGGACAATGGCGATTCCTCCTCCTACTGCGTTGATGCGGTCTCTACGGGTGATCTTATAGCCGTCTGGGATGGCTATGGTGATGTCGGGGGCGGAGGAGTCGTTCATCCAGGTCTCTGTCAGGAAGGCGACGTCTGGTGATGATGTGTCGAGCAGGTCCCAGAGCTCGACGGCGTGTTTGCGTGCGGAGCGGGTGTTCAGTAGGATGCATCGGAGGTGGTTGAGGTCCTTCTTGGCGGGCGCCTCGGTGGCTCTGAGGCTGGTGTAGCTGCAGTTCCGGCAGGTGAAGGGACCATGGGTGCGTTTCGGGGCGGCCTTGAAGCAGTTGTGCGTCCGTCCGGGGTTGAGAGCGTGGAGTGTGGTGGCATCGTATCGGCGTCGGTCCTCGAGGCTGGAGCGGGGGGTAATTGCACATGTAAAATATGTCAAATAGGAAACGTATATATTAAAAAATCTTGAGCACTGTGATGAGGTGTCTAGAGCCTAATATATTGTTGTATTATCCAACATTGATTTCCAGAAAACTCTGTCCTGAAGAAGGTGTTTGATCCATTTTCACCGAAACGCCGCGTCGACTGTTCCGTAGTTTTCTTAACTTTTCTGTGTTAAATGATATTATGATCAATTTTGTGCTCAATATGATGAAATTGTGATTTTAACTTGGTTTTTAATTGTGTAAAATTCCCTGTGTACAAATATCTTTTTTAATGATGAATAAAAATTGAATTTTTGATATACTGATTTTGTTTGAAATGTGATATTCTGATTATATTTTGATTATATTTTTACCATGTCAATTCCTTTGTAACTGATGCCAAAATAAGTGCTGTATAAGAATGAGGTGATAGGAGCACTATACTACACAACACATGATCCACATAGAATTTCAAGTAGGGACCTTTTTAGTTTTGACAAAAATCCAACATACACAGTTAAAAATATGACTTTCTAAAGGTTTCAAGAACTTGTACCATAGAAGACTATGGATGCGTGACTTTTCACCAAAGTACCTGTAGATGCGTCAAAGTTCCAAAAGCCAAACAGCTGCAGAGTCGGAAAACAAAGAGATGCGACACTCTTGAGACCCTGAGGAGGCGATGCGATAGTCTCTCTGCACCCAGAGGAAGGGTTGCGTCGATTCCGGTCTGTATGAGGAGTGATGCGTCGATTCTTCATGCCGGTTCTGGCCCGCAGGTGATGCGTCTGAAGAACTTGCCGCACAGGTACGATACGTGGAAATCCGGGATACGTCAGCGATCGATGCGGCTGCATCGAGCTGTGCTGCGTCGTTCCTCTTCAGCCGCGATCCCTGGATGCGTCGATTTCTGTAGTTCTTTGAGTTTCTTCTTTCTTCCAGCTCCCAAACAGCAGCAACAACTTCCAGAGGCCCAAAACTGGCACAGGCACCTCTTGGCAGGTCAGAACTCACAGCAGCAGAGTTCAGGGGAGCTGGGGGTGAAGTCTTTGTGTCCCTGAGACTTCAGAACAGGAGGCCAGCACAATTCAGGCCCTTGGAGATCTCCTTTAAGCAGGGGACACAGCACACAGCAAAGTCCTTCTCCTTTCCTTGCAGAAACAGCAACTGCAGGCCAACCCCAGACACACAGCAAGGGCAGTACTTCTCCTCAGTCTCTCCAGCTCTTCTCTTTGGCAAAGGTTCCTCTTGAATTCCAGGAATGATGTAAAGCACAGGGGTTTTAGGTCTAATACTTATACCCAAAAATGTCTTTGTTCTCTTTGTGCAAGGGGCTCTGAGCCCAGTTCAAACCAGTTCTGGGGGGCACTCTGCAAGTGCACAACAACAACCTTTGTCAGTGTGAGCCTTGGCTCCAGACACACCACAGGGGGGCAGAGCCAGCATTGTGGAAGGCAGGCACAGTCCCATTCAGGTACAGGTGCTACTCCTCCCACCACTCCAAATGCAGACCAGGCCTATTCAGCCTAGTGCTGACTCATCCAGACTCCTGGAGCCACTGCACCTCCCCAGCCCCTGTCACTCCGAAGCCAGGCAGTCAATCCACAAACAGGTAGAGGCACACAGGAAGGTTGAACAAGAAAAATAGCCACTTTTTAAAAGCGCTATTTTCAAACACATTATTTAAAAACCATCTTTACTAAAAGATATGTTATTAAATCCTGAGTTCAGGGATAGCAAACTCCATTTTTCCATCTTATCCCTATGGTGAGATATGTTTGTAAAATGTTACAAAGCATTCCCCATTCTGTCCTATGGGGCAAGATAGCCTTTCAATAGTGAAAAACGAAATTGGCAGTATTTTACTATCAGGACATGTTACACACACCAGTACATGTCCTACCTTTCACATACACTGCACCCTGCCCAGGGGGGTACCTTGGGCCTACCATAGGGGTGTCTTATGTGTAAGAAAAAAGAAGGGTAGGGCCTGGCGAGTGGGTGCACTTGCCAAGTCGACATGGCAGTTAACCAACTGCGCACAGGAACGGCAGTGGCAGGCCTGAGGCATCTTTTCAGGGCTACTTATGTGGGTGGAACAATCAGTGCTGCAGGCCCACTTGTAGCATTTGATTTACCAGCCCTGGCACACTCAGTGCACTTTACTAGGGACCTACTGGTAAAACAAATATGCCAATCAGGGAGAACCAATCACAATAGCAATTTACACAGAGAGCATATGCACTTTATCACTGATCAGCAGTGGTAAAGTGCCCAGAGTCCTATAGCCAACAAACACAAGTCAGGAAAAAATAGGAGGAAGAAGTAAAATGTTTGGGGATAACCCTGAAAAAAGGGCCATTTCCAATAGTCACCAAAAGTGTACAACATGCTCAGACGACATTTGCACCTACTCACATCAGACCAAACACTACAACCATACTTTATGGGGTGTCCGAGCATCCCTTACCGCAAGGGAAGAACCATACGGAATATAGTGAGTCCCAGTTACCCCAGACAGCACATAACAGGGGGGATGTGGTTGCACAGACTAAACGAGGGATCGTATAATTGTGGTAATTGTATTATGTGTAGAATGTCTGCAAATGGAATCATGGAATTTGCATATAATGATTAACTGAAGTTTTCAATCGATTCACACATTGATTGTATGACAACATTTATTGTTTATGTTATTATCAGTTCACTGATAGAATATCGACGCCCAAAATTTCCCCATACACAAATATCGAGTCATAAATATCGATGTCACAAATATCGACATCCTATATTTATAATGGTAAGTATAAAAATATCGAAAAAATAAATATCAATGTAAAAAATATAGATGTACAAAATATCGTTTTTTTTATATATATAAAAATAATGTTAAATATATTAAATAATAAAATGAACTTTAAAAACATTATTTGGATTTAATATACATTTTAACAATTATAAGGAATAAATTTAATTTAAAAAATGTAAACATACATACCTAAAATGTAATATATATATATTTACTTTAAAACAATTAATAAACTATTTTATTTTTAAATGTTATAAATATATAAAAATTTACAAATAGATATATATATATATACCTGTAACATAACATCGAATTAAAAATAACATTATATTATAAATTAAAACATTAAATATTTAATAGTGTTTAAACTTAAAGTTTGCACTCCTTTGAGTGCAACAGTAGGGAAAGTGTTGGATAGCGGAGGGGTAAAAGTGACTATTACCACTCCAGTGAGTACAACAGTAGGGAATTTGTTGGTTAGGGGAGGGGTAAAAATTATTATTTCAAAAAAAGAGTGACAGAGTGCACACCTTTTTCACAATTTTTACAGGCCAACATTATTCCATTTAATCTTTTTCGCGTGCTGCCCGGGGTCGTGGTCTGCCCTACAACCACGTGTTTAACCAATACCCAAAGAACTGGAGCAACGTGACACTCCTATCCCGGAAGCACAGCATAATTCCAGAGACTTAATAAAGACCCCATGCTTTTGTCCAATTTTTCATCCATTTTATTCATAGTATTCCAAACTTTCTTCTTATTTGTTTAATTTTTAACCTTTCACATGGGAGACATCATGTATCTTAGTATTTCTAATACAGCAGATATGCCCATCCGGACCTTTTCCTGAAGTAGGAAATATACATGGATCATCCTCAGTTGTAGATTTTATACCCAATGCATTTCGGACTTTCTCTAGCCCTTCGTCAGGGGTTCACTACAAGTAATAAAACATCAGTGTTAGATTATATGTTCAGACATAAATATGTACAAGATGCTACAATGTACACCATAAAATTACTGCCTGTTTTTACTAGCCCCATGGTCGACGTTTTTTCCCTCTAACTGCGTGTCAACACACTAACAATAAAGTGCCCAGGAAAGTTTCTACCCAACTACATAACCCTCCCTTATTTCACCTCCGCTTTCCTTCTGAACCAAAAAAGTGACCTTTCCCCATGAATACCACTCCACGTTATCCTGTCCCCGTAGGTGAAACCTCCTCAACATTCTCTCGTACACACATCATGTATCAGCATAATCTCTTTCTCAGCCCGCTCCTCCCTTCCGCTCATTTCGCCATTAATCCTTTTTTCACCACCATCTACCTCCTTCTCTAATACCTCCAATGTGACCCTCCCCTTCCATTCAGCCAATTACATGCGCCTCCCTATTCCTCATGCCTACAATTCCCATAATCCACTGCTTTAAATGCTGCATTACTACCGATGTTATCGTTCTTCTTTATTCCTTTGCGCTGATTCACTCCCTATGTAAAACACCTCCCCAAGCTACTTGTTCCAGTACACCGCCAACCCGCAGATGGTATCTGCAACATCAACCATAAAATGTACCACTGTACTTTCCCAAATATGAACCTATGTTGTTAATTAAAACCATGATTCAAAACATCTTTTGCTTGATTGTTCTAAAGCTTTACACATCCTATATTGATATTCAGTCTAAATCAAAAATCGTCAGTCATATGTGTTTTTTTTAGAAAAAGAGCAGTTCGCAGCACTCTCGCTCATGAGGTAGATTAGTCCTTCATGTGACTGGTCCATTTTTTATTTTTGCCTGGTAATCCGTGGGTGCAACTTGTTCAAAGGGCAGGCAAATAATGCATTTAAAAAAAAGAGTGACAGAGTGCACACCGTTTTCACAATTTTTACAGTCCAACGTTATTCCATTTAATCTTTTTCGCGTGCTGCCCGGGTCGCGGTCTGCCCTACAACCACGTGTTTAACCAATACCCAAAGAATTGGAGCGACGTGACACTCCTATCCCGGATGCACCGCATAATTCCAGAGACTTAATAAAGATCCCATGCTTTTGTCCAATTTTTCATCCATTTTTTTCATAGTATTCCAAACTTTCTTCTTATTCGTTTAATTTTTAACCTTTCACATGGGAGACATCATGTATCTTAGTATTTCAAATACAGCAGATATGCCCTTCCGGACTTTTTTCTGAAGTATACTAATAAATAAAAAATAATAATTAATTTATTATAATTAAAATACTTCCCACCCTATTCCCCTATAAACCCACAACCCGCTACAGAACTAAAAAATGCAAAATTTAATAAAAATAAAATTAATAACTACTAAAAATGTAACACATATATTAAAAAACAAAAGCAATACTTATACAAAAAAATAGTTCACATACTTTTAAAATACATACTAAAATACATAACACTAATTAAAACATCGATATTTTAAACAACTATATTTTTGCAAACGATATTACTGACTTCGATATTTTCCAAAACAATATTTCTTACCTCCAAGTCGATATTCTTGACCACGATATTCTGGCTGTCGATATTTCTGCATCACAATATTTCCAACTCGATATTTGTGTATGTCGACATTTCAAACTAGATATTCTGTCTGTGCACCGTTATTATCTGTAAATGTGGAAAGATCTACGTAGGGAGTACCATCACATCGGTGATTGATCGTATTGCAGAGCAATTTAGAGCCCTGAAAAACATGGATGATAGGTACCCTATTGTAACTCATGCAGGAGAATGCAAAGCTCAGAATATGCATTTCTGTTTCAATTTTCATGGGATAGAACCTATACTGTCTGATGTTAGGGGCAGAAATCGGGAACTAAGGCTCAGGCAAAGCAAAGCACGTTGGATTATGAAGCTATATGCTGTAGACAAGGACCTAAACATTGATAATGAGCTACAATATTTTCTGGGCACCTGAAATGCATGTGGGTCACCTGTCCCTCATACTCCTTTTCTGAACAGATCTTTAAATAATCCCTATCATTCCCCTCTTGGGAGTCTGAAAATGTGAGATTATTGTACGGTAAAACTTGGTATTGTAATGATGGCCGATTCTGTGCTGAGCATGATAGATATACTTTGGTTTACTACTGGACCATATCAGAGAAATTCTGATCTTGTGTGATGAAAGCTATCATAATTGTAATTTTTGATAAAGTTTTGACGTTTGATTATTGGAATCACGATGAACACTTCTGGTATGTTGACTATTTGTGCATCCTGCCTGGCAGTCTTAGTTGTCTTGCCAGTGTGATTTTGTCTGTTCATGGACTGTAATCCCTTATTAATTAAATGACTTATTGTGTGTCTTGCCTGACAGACTTAGTTGATGTGTCAGTGCGATTTTGTCTGCTTACCAACCAACACTTTTAATAATGAAATGATTTATGAAGGTACTTAAGGATGTGCAACTATTAGCTTCATGATCTGGTAACATAGAGCCTGGTACTGGTTGTATGGTGGATTATATTTATGAAAATAATTTTGGATTATATTTATTCTAAATTATCAATATGTAGTTACGGTGCACCAATGGCCATAATTACAAAAGGACCTGAGGTTCAAGTAATGAATACACTTTTATAATCAATATAAACATGATGACGTCGGCCGTGGGAAATGATTTAAGGAATAGGACATGTCATTTTGTTGGTCGCGTCATTCACGGGCAGAGTGATTACTAGATTTAGTGAGTATACCAACTTCTGTTTACAGTAATATAGTAATGAGATTTAGGAGGACAAGTTGATATTTCAAGATGGCCCACAAAAAGTATCGGACTAGGGAGCTATTTAGTTTAGTACGTTTACAATTTCTACTTTTAACAATATGATCACTTGATTTTAGGGATTACTAGGCATTTCAAGATGTTGTGTATGCGGTATGCCATCAATTACGAGGAGCACTCTCCGTGGGCATTATGAGGATTGCGGTAAGGATAGCCCGATATTTGGACTCATTACGAGTAGTTTCCTAAGTGTCATTTTTATACGTAGTGTAAAGCAATGGGGTATACCACATTTTGTTTTCGTCTCGTGGTATCAATGTAAATTGGATTATAATGTTACCCGTGAACTATATGATGGCTCAGGTTAGATTAGCCTGGCTCCTAGACTTATATCTGAAGGGCTGATATTTATTAATCACTTCCTTTGCGATCTTTAATATACAATGTGTGCCATCTGTATCAAAATAGAATACGTGATTCTTATATGATTTTATTATAATATTCCCCCCTGATGTAAGATGTGAGGTAATTGTGGAACCTCTTTATTACAGAAATTACACTATTAACTTAAAACTTGGACCGATGAGAAGGCCGGCGACCACGGATTTGGACATACTTTTATGATAATATAAAGTTAATACCGGTGAGATGTTTACTTTTAATCACAGTTTGGATTCTAATGTTATGGATTGATATCTAGGAGTCGGATAAGATGTCCAGTTGTATTTATACATGTTGAATTATTTACCTTAACGTGATTGATTTGGTGAGTTGGCTGAAACATCCATGATGGGATGATAAGTTATTTTGGTGGTTTCCCGCTTTGAACATGAAGCATGCTAATTGGCTCCTTTTTAAGCATATTGTCGGATAATTAATATCTCACTCCCCTGGAGGATTCCGAACGCAGAAGGATAAAAACAAATGTAGTGTGGTCTGTGACACCTGATGTAAGATTTTTTTGATGGCTTAATTCACCATCAAAGGGAGGGGGGGTTCATGCAGTCTAAAAACTGTTAAACCTTTAGAGGACATTAAAACACATTATGAGAATGACAATAGACATATAAATTGAACGTGCACCTTGCACACAGTTTTAGAAATGTCAATGATTATGAGAAATTGAAGTACAAGCTCTGCAAAAGCATGCTTAAGTTGGCACTTATTTTCTTTTCTCCTTTTTATTTACCCTGAATGATATCTAAAGGATGACACAGTAAGGTGTTATTTTGGGAGTAAGCTTATACTTTGATAACTCTGTTTGGACTCTCATCATGACCCCTTCTTTCAATTTAATTTTGCTTTATTTACTATCATGTTTTTTTGAGTTATGATTTTGAGTTTGACACAATACTAATTTCAGTTAGGGATGATAACCAAGATGATTATGGGCTGTTTACTTGTCTTTCTGTAGCCCTGAGGAAGTCGGTGGGATACCCTCCTCAAGACGAAACACGTGATGGCTACAGTTATGTTGTTTCTGGATTGGCTGCAATAACGTCAGTTCTGGAGTAATGCAAAATAGAAAATAAGTGAAGAGGATTTTGATGACAGCAAACGTTTGGACATTTATAAATTGGACAATTGCTCAGGATTAATCCCTTCTTTTCTTTTGTTATTTGGAGGATCGTTTCTCCACTTTTGGAAATGTTTGGTGGCCGTTTCTTTTTATCCTTTGAGCAGCTTGAAACTTATCACTGTACACTTTTTAAATCACTTAGCGCAGAAATTCTGTGCATGATGCATCAAGGGTGGACTGCACACACAGGAATTTTGTGCTAGCCCAGAGCAAATTATGTAATGGGGAGCTTAGAGCCACGCACCCTGTTTGTAATTCAGCCCTTCCTAATTCAAGTTCAGTTTACTTTTGGGTGCTGTTATCTGAGTAACGAAGTCCTAGAGGTGGTGCAGAGGTACAACTCTGATTAACATTAACCAATCTTTTTTTAATGGGAGAAGACTAAGCCACTCCAAAGAGTTACCAGTAATGCAGTGTAAAAACTGTTCATCCTTTACACGACATTTAAACACATTATGAGAATGACAATAGACATATAAACGGAACGTGCACTTTGAACACGGTTTTAACAATGTCAATGATTTTCTGCTGCTAGCAAATGGTTAGAAAACTGGGGAAATGATTAAGTGGGCAAAATCTTGAGACCCTTAGTGATAATTGTTTTGTGTGTGTTGTTGGTGATTGTAACAATGAAAGTACGAAAAGATAACATTTGTGAAGCGCACGTATCACGGAGCTAAATAACAGATGTTCATTGTTACCCAACTCAATAGTGCTGATTTTATCCACCTCAGATGGATGAAAGGCTGAGTTGACCCGCTGGGATTTGAACCTGTGACCATGAGGTCAAACACAAGCCCCCACAGTGAACACATTAGTCCACTAAGCCACCAGACTTGGCGTTAAGTTAAGCTGAAAGTACAAAAAATGTGCACGGGAGAAGGGGTGTGAAAAGAGAGCAGATGTAGAATTAGAAGACAGGCAGAGTCAATACTATGACGAATTGAAAGTTTTGGAGGATGCAGAACGCAGAAGGATAACACCAAATGTAATGTGATCTGTATCACCTAATGTGAGATTTTTTTGATGGCTTAATTCACCATCAAAGGGGGGGGGTTCATGCAGTGTAAAAACTGTTAAACCTTACACATTATGAGAATGACAATAGACATATACACTGAACGTGCACCTGCACTCAGTTTTAGAAATGTCAATGATTATGAGAAATTGAAGTACAAGCTCCGTAAAAGCATGCCTAAGTTGTAGAATTAGTGGAAATCATATGCTGTGTGTCTGATTGGTCTAACATATTAGTTCATATAGTTATAAACCATTCCTAGTTCTGAAATAATTAATAAGAAACATAAATATGAAAGTTATATTTAAAATGCGTATTAAATAACTTTTGATAATAATTAATAAGTGAAAGTATATTTGCAATATGTATTGAGCTTACTTGCCACGTAACTAATTCAGATGCTACATCAATATCATGGATATAACCGTGCTAATGTCTTGAAACTGTCTTAGTAATCACAATGCAATGCACAATTGAGTGATGAAAATGTGGTGCAAAACTGTCACCATAACAGTTAGGAAGTTGAAACATTGTATGAATTATTCTCTAGATATAGAGTGTCTTAGGTTTCCTAAAATGATATTGCTTCATTAATGTATGGATATAGATTACGCATATAGAGATTCTCAAAATGTAGTAATTAGTCATGCCTATCATTGAACATTGAAAAGCAACTATTCCTGATATTAACTTATCTTAATAATGCACAAATGAAGTTACACCTGCTTATATAACTGTATATTTATTCATTAATCATACCATGATATTTTAAATGGATTTTACATGACATTAATTCTGGGCCTGCTCTTCCTCATGACATCCATACAACGGAATTTCTTTGCAGACTTGTTCATGTAACTTTCTCGTACTTTCTCATGAGAACCTAGAGGAAGTTGAAACATCTTACATTCGACTTATTGATATTTACTTGAGGACTGAATTGTTGCTGCTGCTGGTCCAGAAAGTGTCAGACATTAATGGGCTTTTGTAAGTTAACCTGTGTGACCAGGACGGACACTCAATTCTCATGATCTACATGGGAGAATACTAAAATGTTTCATTTTGAAGACTCTGTGAGCAGCAAATTACCTCTTGAACATCGTACAATGATGGCACGATGATGGTGGGACAGTAGGTGTTGCATCTGGACTGATGAGCAATATTATTGAACTGCACCTAGGAGAAGAGATCACCTCCTTGCCTTTTCCCCTTTGCCACATGCCTGGCACCACTGCCTCTATCCTGACCGACTGGCTGGCTCTCTGGTTCTCTGAACCCACTTTGCCCTTTGCCGATTTTGAGCTGGTTGGCTTGCTGGCTGACTCGCTCAAGACTGCTGAAAGCTGATGGACTCTTTCTGCCCCTGAAAAGACAGGAACCTTCTGCCTTGCAGCCTTCCTTTGGACTCCTGGCCGAACAATATCCTAAAATGCCCTTTTCCCAGATTCCCTTATGAACATGCCGATTTAGAAACTCTTACTTGCTCTATCCATGATTAGAGACTTTGAGAACTTTACCTTAAGTTTCTGTTTTAATGTGTAGTATTATACTACATCTGCAATTGATTTATTTGAATTTGTCAGCCCATTTCCTAATGATTGTTTGATGCATTGATGACATTTACTAAATTATAAACTTTAGGTGGAAAATTTAAATGAATGGATCTCTTGAGTTTCTTAAGAAACTCAGAGATTGTGTTAGAATATAAGTTTCTAATGTATAGCAGAGATAGCCATAAATTGTTTACAGAACATCAGGTTCTATTACTATATTACTATTATTCTGTATAGCTGCAGCCGAGCTACTGGTATGTTTAATCTTGGCTCATTTAAATTTCTTTAGGAGATTAGGACTTTGTGATGCCATAAAGGCATTTTGTTAGTATTGTCATTGTTACTGCTATTGAATTTGATAAACTGTAGGGCATTTTATTTTGAAATGCTTTTAAACTTCCCGTGCATGTTATTTTGAATTTGCATTCTTATCTTGTACATCGGCGGTACCCATAAGGAAGCGGACCCACCATCATGCTAAAACAGCGTCATTTAAGACGCTATCAAAACAGCGGGCTGAAGTGTCCGCGCAGCACTAAGACTTACTTTTAAAGGCATCTTGTTAGTATTGTCACTGTTACTGCTATTGAATTTGACAAACTGTAGGGCATTTTATTTTGAAAAGCTTTTAAACTTCCCGTGCATATGATTTTGAATTTGCATTCTTATCTTGTACATTGGCGGTACCCGTAAGGAAGCGGGTCCGCCATCTTGCTAAAACAGCGTCAGTTAAGACACTATAAAAACAGCGGGCTGGAGCATCCACGCAGCGGGAGTGCGCACCGGGTGCGCCGCAAGCGCGCACGTCTGCGCCCGTCCGCGCTCCTACCACGCTCAGCGCCAGCCTTGCTGCTGGTGCAACCTCAACTCAACAAGAAAAGATTTGTTACATGTGTGACAAACTTCTAGGCATTGGTAAGCGATCCACCTCTCACTCCTCAGCTATAAAGGCTATAGTGTTAACACGCCCTCCACAATATGATGCTTACGCATACCAATCACTTTCTGCTAGGAGACTTTAATCTCTGGGCAGAAGGAGACTTCTCTCCGGCTTACAAAGAACTGGTGAACACCTGCGAAACTATCAGTCTCCAACAACAGGTATAAGGTCCAACACACATAGCAGGCCAACTCTTGACCTCATTTTTTCCCCAGAAGGTCTATTATCAGTTAGTGAAATTATCCCTCTGTGTTAGACTGATCACTCACTGATTACCTTGATTTACTGGTGGGTAAGAAGTAAGCCTGGGTGGAGTTCGCGGAACTCCGCGAAGTGCAAAAAAAACTCTGCCGCGCTACACAGAGCTGAGCGAGCAGCAGAGTGCATTAGATAAATGCCGTTTGTGGTGATTTTCAGTGCCAGGTGGTTGTCCGCACTGTGCAATCATCACGAACAGCACCATGCACAGCGCAAGCGGGCGCTGCTTCATTTCTGCTGCTTGAGTAGATTTTTACTCGAGCAGCAGCTTTCTCAACGCGAACAGCCGGTTTCTCAGCGCGAGCGGTCGCGAGCATACGCAACCACCCGCAATGAGAAATCTGACTGCCCGCGTTGAGAAATCTCGCCGGAAAGTTGATTTTCCACGCTCGCGCTCGCCAACTTGATGTTGACGATTGCAAACAAGGAAAAATCTCACCGGGAGGTGGATTTTCCTCGTTCGCGCTTGCCAACCTGACGTTGACGAATGCGAGCGAGGAACTCCGCAAGCTCCATGTAACGCGGAGTGCGGAAAACTCTGCAAACTCCGTGAGCAGAGCAGAGTTCACCGCCCAGACTTAGTAAGAAGGGACTGCCTAAAAGACCAATCAAACATCTGGTAGAAAATAGAGCATGGCACAAACTTTCCACAACTAAGTCCAAACCCTTTTTTAATGGTGAACACTTTTTTCCTTCAGACTCTATAGAAGAGGATTATCAAAGGTTCGAAAGTGAGATCTAAAAGGCACTAGATGAAATGATACCCCTGACTATTCAAAAACCTCGTAAAAAGGTATCAGCCCCTTGGTACGATGCTACTCTGAAGGAGGCCTAACCAAATTGCAGGCAATAAGAAAGGAAATGGCGGCGCCATTACCTAAATGAAGACAAGATCTGTTTAAAATCTGTGCTAAATGACTACAAAAATAAGATCAGGAAAGCCAAAGCTAACTATTATTGTGAGCTGATTACCGCGGCCTCCAACAAAGTAAAAAAGATTTTTGAAATACTCAATGACCTCACTAACCCTTCCCGTCTTAAGCAAGAAAACACACTGTCACAAGATTAAAACAATTTTAGAAGGCATTTACAGACCCAGTGAATTAAATATCTCTATCCCTAACACCAATAGTCCATCTCAAAGTGCCATGCCACACCCATTGGACCTCCCCTCAGTCATTTTGACCAGGCTGGAACCTATTTCTATTGAGGCATTTAAGTTATTGAATAGATCTATTAAGTCAGGAACACCTCTCGACCCCATTCCACCAAAGCAATGGATAAGATGGGAAGACGAACTGTCAAGTCCCCTCCTACAACTTTGTAATCACTCCCTTGTAACTGAGACGGTACCTAACTGCTGGAATAGTTAAGCTGCTGTTGAAGAAAGCCTCGGCTGACCCATCAGTCCTAGCTAATTTTAGACCAATTTCCCTTCTACCCTTCCCAATAAAAATGTTAGAGCGACATGTTAGCACAATCTTGTCCCAATATCTGGAGGATCACTTGGCTAGAAGAAGAGCAATTCAGCTTTCGACCTGGTCACGGAGCAGAGTCTGCACTGATATGCGCCACTGATGAAATATGTAGGATGACAGGCAATGGACAACCAGTAGTACTGGTCCTCCTCGACCTATCAGCCACGTTTGACACGGTCAACCACCGCACTCTCCTGACTAGATTATCATCAGTGGGTTTTGGAGGCCCGTTGTTAAACTGGCTAAAATCTTATCTGGATGACCGTTGTCAGGCTATATCCATGCCCCCATTTCTTTCTAAATTTAGAATGACTCAAAGTGGTGTCCCTCAGGGCTCCTCTCTTAGCCCAATTTTATTTAATCTCTATATCAAACCATTAATTTCCCTCATTAAGTCCCATAAGATTAAGCTTATTAATTATGCAGATGACACCCAATTGATCTTATCATTAAATGAAAATCAGGCTGACTCTCATTGCAATTTTCAGGCCTTTATTTTGGATATATTTAACTGGATGAATGCAAACTCACTCAAGATGAACGGAAGCAAAACAGAGCTCCTTTGTTGCCCCTCTTGTGAAAAGCAGCGAGTCTCCTGAGATCCCCAATGCTGCCCGGCGCAAGGTCACCTTTAATCCACTTTGGATTCGCTATCTAAAATAACGAGGCAGGCGCTGGAAGCTGGAAGGCAAGAAAAAGGTTTATTACTCTTAGAGGAGACCACGTCAACTGCTGACACCAGGATGTCTTCAGGGAGGTGTTCTACTGGCAATGCTTTTGGCTCTTCCTTTTATACAGGTTTTACACAATGTATTTGTTTCATTTATCATGGTTACAAGCTTGGAGTCTCCGCCCCGGGCAGGTTGTCACACAAGCCCGACATTGTTTCATCAGCATGGTTACACAAGCCCAACATTGTTTCATCAACATGGTTACACAAGCCCAACATTAACTCTCCTCCCGCCCAGGTCAAAAACAGACAATTTAATAGCAGCTGGACCTTGCTTCAGGGTCTAAACACAAGTGAGACCGGCCAGATCTAAGAGTCCGTTCTGTTGATAAAAACAGGTCCCATTGTTGGCAAAAAACAAGTCTTGCTGTGTGCAGTGCAATAAACCATGCTTGCAAGAGTCTGTTTGGTATTTGTAACCTGTTTGTGCAGGGATGAGAGGAAAGACGAGTTTGAGGCAGCAGGTGATGTTGATGTTTGTCGTGGAAATAGTTTATAGCCCCCAGCACACATATCAGGTTTGGTCAGAGAGTCAGAAGGCTGCTAGAGGACAGGGTGAAATGAAGGTGACCAACAGAGTACAAAATGGCTGTGGTCAATCAGAATGACTGTAGTTTATGTGCACGTAGGAACTTTCATCAGACAAGATGGCGCAGAATGTTCATGATTTTCGTTTTGTTCTTAACAGTCGCCCCTTGGAACATAACTAGCCATCTCGTCAGTCTATTTCGATCTCCATAATGTCCTGTATTTCTTGTTCATACATTACTCTCATTTTTGTTAACTGAGTGTCCATATTCTTAGGGCGCAAGGCACTTATGCAAAGAGAACACAAAGGTGGTATACAGTGTACACCCAAACAGCAACCACATATTGCCAATACTGGGACCAAGAGAAATATTGATATTTTCCAACCCCAGTCCTTCAAGATGCCCCAAAGCCAACTTCCAATTGTCCAAGTCTCTGATCCTTGATGAATTTCTGAAGACAGTCTGTGGAGATGTTCGATTGCTTCATAGACAGAGGGTGAATTATCAGGGATGTATATGCAGCAACTGGCACCAATGATGCAACATGCTCCTCCACGATCCGCTAGTACCACGTCCAGGACCATGCGGTTTTGTAGGGCCACCAGACGGACCGCTTGAAGCTCGGCAGTGTTGTTGGTGAGGATGCCAGCTGTGACGTTCAGGGCGGTTTCTACCGCTTGAGACAGATGTCTGATGGCTCGGCTGTTGGCCATCGGACCCCATAGCGGGACGAGCCCTTTTGCTGCATCAACGAACTGTGATGCGGCAGTGTCTGCTTGATCAGTGTCTTTAGAACGCTTTTCTCGATGATGCTCTGCAGGGGCTGTGTAGGTCGGTGGCAAAAAAAAAGCGATGTAGCACGTGCCCCCCCAGTTTCCTGGGAGCCAGGTGTAGGCTTTGGTTCCACAGACAAAGTACATATTGGGTGATGCAACAAATGCTGGAGGGTTGGCAGTGTTCAAAGTCCTTACAATGTTACAAGTGCTGTGACCCACATTCTTAGTCCCACGGCCTTCAATGCATACAAGGCCAGAGACGTTCACCACAGATAGGGCCACAGTCAGTGTTGCAGCAGTTCTTTTCTTCAGGTAGGAAAATGTGGCTCTGACAGGATTATTGAACACTTGTATTTCCACTCGTTCTTTGGAGGGGACATTCATTGGGAATGTCGTATTGGAGGTGTGAGGGCAAAGGGAGCTGCTGTTCTTCCTGTTTGGTTTAGCCAGAACTCGTTGTAGAACTGAGCGATTGTCCCATCGGAAGTGGCATTGTCTTTGTAACTTTCTTGTAGGAGCATCATCCAGGCAAGGCAAGATCCATGAACAGAAAAGGGTGAAGGGATGAAAGGGATGGAATGTTCAGTGGCATGTGGTAGCAGCCCACAGACCCAACAGTTAGTGGCATTGATGGCAAGATTGTGCTGGTGCAGCATCTGTACGAAAGAATTATTCCAGAATTCTTTGCGTCGTTCTCGGAGATGTGGCGGTAGTGATACCAGGTAGTGTTCTTTCTTTGAGATTGGTTGCATGGTTGGTGACAATGTTCTTTATGCAGGTGCATTCTCTTCAATGATCCAGAGTGTGACCATTAGTAGGAGGCAGGTGAGAAATGCAGCTACAAGTGCAATTGTCTTTGTACTGTGCAGTTCAAAAGTCTTGGTGTCTTTGCGGTGGCTTTGCAGGTGTTCCGTTTCTTCCATCATCTTCGAGGAGCTCACCAACTGTTAGGACCACAGACTTTTGTCTGGTGTTTTTCCTGGTAGCGTTGTTTGGCTGTGCTACCAATCTGAGACTCTGACTCAGTTAGTGGCCTGGTTGTTGGAGCTCCCCTTTTTGTCGATCTTAGGTTGTACCCTTCCTTGGATGGCACCGTGGGGTCGGGAAATTCAGACAGTTGGAGGGTGTCTTCTTGTGGGTAGCAACTGAGAGCTGGTCGGTCTTTTGCGAGTACTTCCTCTTGCACCTCCACCTCTTCACAGGTTGCCAGCGTTGGAGGGACTTTCTTGCAGTGGTGGGCTTGCAGCCAATTTCTTTTTCCTTCCACTCGGAGGGCAGTTCGAGTGGTGATCAAGACTTGCCAGGGGCCCGTCCACCTGGGCTCCAGATTCTTCGTTCTTTGGAAGTTGCGAACTAGGATGAAGTCCCCAGGCTTTATCACATGTCCTGGGCCCCTGGATACGTCAGGCAAGGCTTGCTGCACCTGTTGGTGGATAATTGTTAGCTCGTTTGTCAATTTATGCAGATAGTCTGACATTAATATGTTCGGGACATCGTTAATGGAGGTGGGTCTTGGTGCCGCCCAAATGTTCATAGGCCTGCCGAAGACCACTTCATACGGGGTCAGTCTGTGTTTGGTCGGGGTGGAGCGCATTGATAGCAATGCCAATGGAAGGGCGTCGGGCCATTTCAACCCGGTTGTGGCAACTATTTTGGCTAACTTTAGTTTCAATGTTGCATTGTGTCTCTCTACCAGGCCCGCTGATTGGGGGTGGAAGACGGCATGGAATTTTTGTTTTACCCCCAACCCTTTCAGTATGTTCTGTATCACTTCGGCTACGAAGTGTGGGCCGTTGTCGCTCCATAAAATTCTGCAAAGGCCGTACCGGGGAAGAATTCTTTCAACAATACTTTTGCAGTGGCTATGGCAGTATTGTCGCGGGTGGGATATGCCTCCACCCATTTGCTAAAAGCGCACACAACCACCAGGACATATTTTAGACCATGGCATCTCTCTAGTTGGATGTAATCCATTTGAAGGACTTCAAAGGGGTGATCAGGGACTCCAAACCCTCCCCGTGGTACTACTGTCCCTTTCCCTGGGTTGTGTTGTAGGCATACTATACATTGTTGTACTAGGCGCTTTGCAGATTCTGTTATCTTGACATTATGCCATACTCTTGTGATTAGTTCAATCATGGGGGTGGAGCCTATGTGTGCTGGTAAATGTGCCATGGTCAATATGGGGATGAGGTAGGCATTGGGTAACAGCCATTTATTTCCGTCTTTAGTTCTCCAGCAATCTTCCTCGTCTTTTAGTCCCACCTTTTCCCACTCGGTCAATTCATCTTGTGTGCCTGTAGTCTGTATGTCCCTTACAGTGGTCCTAGCATCAGTCCATTGTTCAGCTTGTGACCTGGTCACATACATTCGTGTCATAGTTCTGTCTTCTGCCGTGGCTCGGGCAGTAACGTCTGCTAGCGCATTTCCCTATCCAATGAGATCTGTCACTTTCCTATGTGCTTGGCATTTTATCACTGCTAGCTTTTTGGGGAGGAGGACTGCTTCCGTCAAGGCGGAGACTAAATCTCCATGCAGGATGGGTGTACCGTGTGAAGTCAGGAACCCTCTTTCTTTCCATAGAATCCCGAAATGGTGAACCACCCCGAAGGCGTATTGGCTGTCGGTGTATATGTTAACTGTCGTGCCAGCTGCTAAAATACATGCTCGTGTGAGGGCAATGAGTTCTGCTGCCTGGGTGGAACGTTGGGCAATACGGGCTGTTTCTAGAATGGTTCGGGCTGTGGTGACAGCGTATGCAGCTGAGGTGGTGCCGTCGGGAGTTTGATGCACGAACCATCCACCCATAGTTCTCCATCTGGCTCTAGAAAGGCGGTGTCTCTGAGGTCTACTCTACTTTTTGTTTGTTCATCGGTTAGTGTCACACAGTCGTGTAGTGGAGCCACGTTAGGATCGTTCTCGGGTAGGGGTAACAGCGTGGCTGGATTGAGGGTGGTGCATCGCTTTAGGGTAATGTGCGGTGCTAGCAGGGTCAACTCATATCCTGTCAGTCGGGCGCTAGTCAAGTGTTGGGTTTTGGTCTGGTTCAGTAGTGTGTCGACTGCATGGGGTACTAAAACAGTGACTGGATTGGAGAGCACTATTCCTTCGCTCTGGCGTATTGATACTGCTGCAGCTGCCACAGCGCGCAGGCACGCTGGCAGTGCTCTGGCTACTGGATCGAGGGTGGCAGAAAAATATGCACAAGGGCGTTGTTTGTGACCAATTTATTGTGTTAGGACAGACAATGCACATCCCTCCCTTTCGTGTGTGTAGAGGAAGAATGGTTTGGAGTAATCTGGGGTTCCTAGGACTGGTGCTGAGCAAAGGGTATTGCGTAGTTCTTTAAAGGCTGTCTGGCATTCGGGGTCCAGAGGAGAGGTGAGGGGATGTCCTTAGCGAGGAGGGAGAGAAGGGGTTTGACAATGAGGCTAAAGTTCGGTAACCACTGTCTGCAAAACGAGGTGAGGCCTATCAAAGAGCGGACTTGCTTCTGATTTTTGGGGACAGGGGTGCCTAGAATTGTCTGGATCCTGTAAGGCGTGAGTTTTCTCCCTTCTTTTGATAAAAGGTGACCCAAATAGGTCACTTGTGATTTACAGAACTGCAGTTTCTTTCGGGAGACCTTGTGACCATTCTCAGCAAGGAAATGGAGTAGTTTGATGGTGGCTGTGACGGCTATTGGTATGGTGTCTGCTGCTAGAAGGATGTCGTCTACATATTGTATTAGTGCCACTCCATCTGGCAATTGTATGGCGTCCAACTGTCTTTTAAGCGCCTGGCTATAGATACTTGGGCTCTCAGTGTACCCCTGAGGTGCTCTACAAAATCTATACGAACGGGAATTTAGGGTAAATCCAAAAAGATAGCGGCTGTCCTCGTGTATAGGTATGGAAAAGAAGGCGTTCTTGAGGTCGATCACAGTGAAGGTGGTGGCAGTGGAGGGGATTAAAGTCAAAATTGTCGTGATGTCGGAAACTACTGGGTATTGTGGTACTACGATTTTGTTTACCTCCCGCAGGTCAATGATGAAGCGGTAGGCTTTCCCATCTCCCTCTCCCTGTCTCTTTACAATCGGTAGTATGGGACTGTTACAAATGTTGCTCACTACTTCCTCTACCACCCCTGCCTCTACCAAAGAGTGTATGATCTCTGTTAGTGCTTTCTCACCCTCTGGTGATATTTTATACTGCGGTACCTTCGGTAGGGTTGCGTCCTGTCGTATTGTTACGTGTACTGGGTCAATCATCATTCGTCCTACGTCTGAATCAGCCCTAGCCCATAAGTGTGATGGCAAAGTGTCCAGTAGGGATGTGTCAGTCTCAGAGATGGAAAACATGTGCTGAAAAGGGTTCTCTCTATGGCGTTGGGGGTTGTCATACAGGATGACACGCACTCCGTCTGGTGAGCATCTGATAGTCGCATGGAAGTGTTTCAAAAGGTCGAGGCCCATAATGGCATCTGGGGTGTTAGATGAGAGGAGGAATGTCGTTTCGACGCCATTGCTGTCAAGATTAAAAGGGATGGGTCGGGACAAAGGGTTGGTGGAGGGCGTACCGTCAAATCCTATTGAGGTCACATGTGAGCCTGACAAGGGTGCCCTTGGAATCAGTCGTTTGGATAGTGCACTACGTGTTGCTCCTGTGTCTACCAAAAATGGCGACCTTGTGCCCAGGACCTCAGCGGTAACATAAGGGCCTTGCTGATCAACGCAGAGCTCGACTGGATCCCTTCCTTGCCCCTGGCTGTCCTATGCAAAGTCGTACGTATTGTCATAATCTGTCTGTTGGTACTGATTCTGTCTGGGATGGTCAAATGCGTTCATTCTTCCTGGCCTTTCCTCGCTTGCTTCACTCGCGTACCCTCTTCCACGTCCTCTTCCTCTCTGTCCACTTGCTATTTCCCTCGCCCCTCTGCCCCTAGCAGCTCCTAACAAAGCCGGGCATTGGGATTTCCAGTGTCCATATTTTTTGCAAAATGCACATTGATCCTGTCCTAGGTCTTGGCGTCCTACATATGATGTAGATGGATTGTTCCTAGGTGGCTGTACTCTAGGGGTATTCTGCTGGTTTCCTCCCTATATTGCTCCCTTCCTGTATTCGCCCCCTGGAGTTGTGCTATCATTACCCTATCCTTCAAGTCCTTCTTTTTCCTTTCTGTAGCCCTGTCATTTTCGTTTCTCTGATGCTCGTAGTAGTGGGCCATTTGGAGAATGGCCGTCGGTTTAGATGCTGCCCAACTACTTTCGCTGGCTTGTAGTTTCTGGGATACATCTGGCAGTAATCCTTTGACGTAGTTCTGCACAAATAAGTGGTGTCCGGTTGAGGTGGACATGTCTTGTCCACTGTAATCAGAGAACACAGTTTCAAATCTGGAGAAGTACTCTGAGACGTCCTCTTGTGGTTTCTGGCGGCATGCGGTTACTATGGACCAGTCTATCTTTTTCTCTGGGATCAGCGTTTTCACTTTCTGCACTATTTTGTCAGGGAGGTCTAATATTGCTTTAACTGGTTTTTGACCAGGGTTCCGCTGTTTATCTAGTGTGTCGAGTTGTTCCCAGGTATGACCAAACAGTTCGGTATGGTCTTCTTTCCTAACCTGTTTCCACACATCTGCTGGCAAACATAACCCGAAGAACAAGTCTATGTCGGCAAGTGTCATTATTGTTGATCCCAGAGCGGTACCTAGCTCGGTGTAAAAGGCGGTGGGGTTCTTTCGTAAATCCGGCAAAGATTTACGGAAGGTCAGGATGTCCTGTCTGTCCCATGGCTGATACACCCAATTGTAGACCACCCTTCCTCTAGCGTCTTGATGGTTTATATCGTCATTAGTCCCTTGTCCTCTAGGAGGTACCCAGTAAGGGGCAGCATCTTTTATTGGCATCATGCTATCTGTTTTTTCCACTGGGGGTCCTGCTACCTTAGTTGTCCTGTCCCTATCTATCTGTCCTTGTTCTATGAGGTGACGCAATACTTCTAGTGTGGATGAAAATAGTTCTGCAACATCGTTGTCGCCTTCATCTCCGATGTCTACCTTCCTGTAGAGAGCCACTAATCGCTCGGGCCCTACGTCTTGGTACTTCTCTTCATATGCAGTAAGGGTGTGGTAACAGAGACGTACAATAAAGTATCGTTTGCGGTTTTCAACATAGGAGTCGCATATGTCTGTTACGTATTCTTCTGTTTCTTTCCTATCTATGAGGGTTTTAACTATTTTATCAATGCCTGCTCGCTCATTTTTACTTAATCGCGGGTCCCTGGGCGCTCCTATTTCCTTGGTTCCTACCTCTACTACTGCCTCCTTTGATGAGGCATTTGGTGTGGGTGGCTCGGTGGGAGCAGAGGCGGTGGAGACTGAGGCGATCGTGCCATCTCCGGCTATACTTTGGTGGTCCTGGCGTTGTACTATGGGATGAGTAGGGGCGTAAGGGGGTGGCATGTATATCATTGGGGGACCTAACAATAAATCATCATCTACCCCCTGTTTTGCTGGTAACTCGGGGTAAAGAGTTAAGGGCGTTCTAACAGGGCATTGACCTGATATTTTTGATTCCTGTTCCTTTTTATCGATTTCCTTTTCTTTTAGTTCTTCTTCTAACTTTTTACAGGCTTGGTAAGCTGATTTTCGCGTTTCTTTATCTTGTCTAGCTTCGTCTCTTTTCTTTCGTTGAGCTGCCTCTTTTCGCCATAAACCAAAACTATCAAACATGGCTGGTCTAGCTTTCTTTTGTGGAGAGCTAATTCTAACGTTTCTATTTTAGCGGGATCGAAAGATCCCGTCAGTGGCCACTGATTTACCCGGTCCTTCCTAGTGTACTTATGCCATAGTTTGCTATAAGCTACGGTGGCTAATCCATATTTCACGTACATGTCCTTGTTAGGGGTGCCTTCTGGCGGTGCCGGATGACTGACCTCTAACAAACGGTCCGGTCCAAAACAATCAAACAATCTAGAGAAAACAGGCATGACGTATTTAGCGGTCAAAATGAATATCTCAATTAATGTTAGACAAAAGTCTGCACTACCTGTCCTTCGCTGTCTGCAAAGAGAGAATATTCCTATTCTATGTTGTTTGCAAGCAGGGAATGTCTCAAATAACTCAAAAGGAATACTAGTATTTCTATCAATCAATCAATTTAAGTCATGTTTTCTCACGACCTTACCCGGACCGTATGGACAGTTCTTCGTATTCCCCTTCCAGCGCCTGGTTGTCCTCTTACTCCAACAATCAATGCGGCGTTCCTGTAAGGCCCCAGTCAGGACCGCAGGTCACTCGAGAGAGGTCCATTCGGAACCGGTGAAGTTCAGTCGATTGGCAGCCAGACGAGGGTCTCTTTCAGGCAGGTGCACTCCAATCATTTACGTTCACTCCGTCGTTAGGACCTCTCTACTGGACCCACGTGTCTCTGATGGGCCCCCCGTTGGGTCGCCAATTTGTGAAAAGCAGCGAGTCTCCTGAGATCCCCAATGCTGCCCGGCGCAAGGTCACCTTTAATCCACTTTGGATTCGCTATCTAAAATAACGAGGCAGGCGCTGGAAGCTGGAAGGCAAGAAAAAGGTTTATTACTCTTAGAGGAGACCACGTCAACTGCTGACACCAGGATGTCTTCAGGGAGGTGTTCTACTGGCAATGCTTTTGGCTCTTCCTTTTATACAGGTTTTACACAATGTATTTGTTTCATTTATCATGGTTACAAGCTTGGAGTCTCCGCCCCGGGCAGGTTGTCACACAAGCCCGACATTGTTTCATCAGCATGGTTACACAAGCCCAACATTGTTTCATCAACATGGTTACACAAGCCCAACATTAACTCTCCTCCCGCCCAGGTCAAAAACAGACAATTTAATTGCAGCTGGACCTTGCTTCAGGGTCTAAACACAAGTGAGACCGGCCAGATCTAAGAGTCCGTTCTGTTGATAAAAACAGGTCCCATTGTTGGCAAAAAACAAGTCTTACTGTGTGCAGTGCAATAAACCATGCTTGCAAGAGTCTGTTTGGTATTTGTAACCTGTTTGTGCAGGGATGAGAGGAAAGACGAGTTTGAGGCAGCAGGTGATGTTGATGTTTGTCGTGGAAATAGTTTATAGCCCCCAGCACACATATCAGGTTTGGTCAGAGAGTCAGAAGGCTGCTAGAGGACAGGGTGAAATGAAGGTGACCAACAGAGTACAAAATGGCTGTGGTCAATCAGAATGACTGTAGTTTATGTGCACGTAGGAACTTTCATCAGACAAGATGGCGCAGAATGTTCATGATTTTCGTTTTGTTCTTAACACTCTGGCAAACTTTCAATATCCATACCGCCCAAACTCTGGCCTCTACCCACGGAAACTCTGTTGGGCAACTCAACTGCTGTCCGGAACCTGGGGGTAATCCTAGACGAGGACCTTTCTATGGAAAAGCAAGTGAATGGAGTTGCTGGGACTTGCTTTGCATTGATTCGCGGTCTCAGGAAACTGTACCCATTGCTTAACGTCCCAGCTAGATCCTTTATCTCTAGAGGTGTCATATTAAGTAGGCTGGACTATTGTAATGCCCTTCTTTTAGGAGCCCCTAGTTTCCTATTAAAGAAACTGGAACGCATTCAGACAGTCACAGCAAAATTAACACTAAATAGTCCCCGGTACTCCTCTGCCTCTGATGCTCTCAATGATCCCCATTGGTTGCCTATTAAACAGAGGATTATATTTAAATCACTCTGCATTGTTTTTGAGGCACTAAAGAACAAAGGACCCAAACCCTTACAAGCCAGATATACCCCTGGCAGGTCCCTTCGATCGACTACATGTAACTATGTCCAAGAACACAGATTCAACAAAGTCCGACACGGAGGACGTGCCTTTGCAGTGAAAGCACCTCAGTCATGGAATTAACTGCCAGCCCCATTAAGATCTCAAGCTGACCTGTTGAAGTTTAGAAAATCTTTGAAAACATGGCTCTTCCCTCAATAACAATCAGGCTAAACTTCAGTTTAAGACTAATCTTTCTCTCATTTTCTATGTCCTTACTGAGTGGTCTAGCTAGCGCCAGGATACCTTTTTGGTCACAGTGCGCTCTACAAATAATCCAATACAATACAATACAATTCCGTGTATATACAGTATGGTATTAAGAGTAATCTATTTGAACCTGATTACCAATTTATAGGTTGGTTACTGTTCGAAATGGGATTTCTGGTTGGCTAGGGCAAATGCCTAAGCCAGGAAGAAACCACCACTCTAGTCAGGGCAAGGGAGTTACACGCTGAAGATAACCCCTGCTCACCCCCTTGGTAGCTTGGCACGAGCAGTCAGGCTCATCCCAGAGGCAATGTGTAAAGCGTTTGCACAACACACTCACACAGCAGCGACAAACTAGGCACACCACAAAAGAAACTCCACACAAGGTTATATCAAAAATAGCCTTTGTATTATCCATAAAAACATTAGAACATAATCACAAATATACACTGTGCCATCTGGCACTTGGTGTAACTTTACAGGGGATTATATACAGGACAGGGTCAATCGGGCCACTGTCAGAACCATCAGAACGGGTAAGTAGTAAACAACCAGTAACTACTGGTACAGACACTTTGCATAAATCACATTAGGCATAAATCACAGTATGCATACATCATATTAGCAATGCACCTCAGTAACACTCCCCAGGTGCATACATCACCTTAGGGCCTTGCGCCCTACCAGCACACCAGGTGCTCACAGGCCAACTGGCCTTCCTCGGGGGGCCCGTCTGGGACTTCCCCGCAATGCCCTATGTCCATCAAAAGTTAGGGCTCTAGGGGTCGGTGGCTTCCGTCTGCCACCAGGCTGCCACTGCAGCAAGGTACAGGCCCAACAGGTCAGTACCAGAAATGGGGGTGCGATGGTGCAACTCACCCTTGTCTCTCCTGAGACACAAAATGCCCCCCAACGTTGCAGCTGCCGCGAACTGGTGGTACAGCTGAGTTCAAAACACTTGGCACCAACAGTGCCTTGGGAGCCCCTCCTTCCAGGGGATCCTCTCTCAGGGAAATCACGCTAGTGCTCCCTTGCAGGCCCCACTCATCAAGGGGGAGATAAACCGGCACCTGGCTCCCCCTCCTCAGTCCTCGAAAGAATGCCCCCGATGCTATGCCTCTATTTAGGGGCAGCTGCCTACTGCCACCCAGGGCAACTGCCCTGCACATAGGGAGATGTCACCACGGCCCCTCACCAGGCCTCTTACCGGTCCTGCCACCTCAGAAACTGTGGAACCTTTCACCACTGCGGCCCGGGTTTAAAGAGGTACCTGGCGGCTCCTCTTCTTGTTGCCTGGGGAGCCCGGGAGGCTCCATCTCACTCTCCTGCCACCAACAGACTCAGCAACACGTGGGGCTCTCTCTGGCCACAGGAGCCCCGCCTACAAACAGGCACAGGCTGTGCCTGACTTCCAGCCATCGTTCTTGGCTGTTTTGCGATTGGGCCTCTCCTCACCAGCCAGCCCCGCCCACCATCAGGCAACGGGCGCCTGACTTCCGGTGATTTTTAGCGAAGCGCTCACGAGGCGCTGGGCATCAGAGCCCCCTCCTCAAACTCAGCAGGACCCCTCTCTTCAGGGGAACTCGAGCGCAGCGTTCTCCACTCATTTGTCCCGTTGCTCCTGCCGGCTCCGTCCACAGTCAGGCCACCGTCGCTTGACTTCCGGTTCCAATGGTCTCGGAGTGAAGTCTCCGTGGATTCTTCAGCCCCCTCTCCTCGGGCTCCGGCAATGTCAGAAAAGCACTGATCATCGCTTTAGATGAGTGGCTTAGCACTGAGGGGCCCAACCACAGCAAAGGTGCTCCTCACGCTCCCAGCTTCAAGTCACCGCGGGCAGAGCTGGGCACAGGCAGGCCAGCACGTGGGACCCCCAGGAGACAGCAGCTGGGTCCCACGGTGGTTCCTCCTGATGCCCAGCAGTCCTTCAGCCCCAAACAGGTCCAAGTAAGCACAAAGTAGCACAGTTCATGGGGTCACAGCCCCAATACTTATACCCCATAGTGTCTTTGTTCTCCCCCTCCCACAGCACCCGGTCCAAACCAGTTCTGGGGGCACTCACACCTTTCTCTAAAGGTGCACCACCACACCCTTTGTCGGTGTAGGCTCTGGCCCCAGATACACCACAGGAGGCGGAGCCAGCATTGTGGAAGGCAGGAACAGTCCCATTCAGTCCCAGGTACTACTCCTCCCACCACTCCAAATGCAGATTGGCCTATTCAGCCTAGTGCTGACTCACCCAGCACCTGTCACTACAGAGCCAGACATGCAATACACATCAGGCAGGCACAAATACACATAGCACACAGAAATGCCCACTTCTAAAAGTGGCATTTCTAAAATAGTGATAATAAATCTGCGAACACCATTGCACAGCATTTATTACCACTATTCCAAACATACCAAACTTGACCACTCTACTCCTCTCAGATCAGGAATTACCACTGAAGCACATGTCAGGGAATCCCCAATGTATTCCTTTGAGAGGGCAGCCTCACAGTAGTGAGAAACCAAAATGGCTGTTTGTCACTACCAGGACACGCCACCAGTAGCGGCCCGGGGTGGGAGTGCTGCCGGGCAGTGACATGGGGCGGGGGCAGGGTGGGGGGTAGTAAAGTACGGGCCGCTACTGCACGCCACACAGTTAAGGCACATGTCCTACCTTTTACCTACAATGCACCCTGCCCATAGGGCTAGCTAGGGCCTACCTTAGTGGTGACTGATATGTAGTAAAAGGGGAGTCACAGACGTGGCACCCACTTTATGTGTCACGTCACAGCGGCAGTAAACTGTGCGCGCAGGCCCTGCAATGGCAGGGGCCTGAGACAGGTTTGAAAGGCTACTTTGGTGGGTGGCGCAATCAGTGCTTCAAGCCCACCTGTAGCATTTAATTTACTGGCCCTGGGTATCTGGGATACCGCTTTACAAGGGACTGACAGGTAAATTAAATAAGCCAAACAGGTGTAGACCAATCTTACCACGTTTTACCATAGAGAGCACATGCACTTTACACTGGACAGCAGTGATAAAGTGCCCAGAGTCCTAAAACCACTAACACCATGTCAGAAAAAATACCAGGAGGAAGGCAAAAAGTTCAGGGATGACCCTGCAAAAAGGGCCAAGTCCAATAGTTACTAATTCCTGGTCCTCAATAGGTAACCAACATGACACCTTAAAGTCCTTCACCCCTCAATGCTATGAGCAAGATTCATCGGAGGACCAATTGTTGAGAAAACAATAAACAGATAAAGAAATGTGTATTGTTCGGCCCAGTGTAAAAATAGCGAGAAAATGCTGGATCATCAATATTTCTATCTATATATCTGGGACCATATGTTATCTGCGTCTCTAGGAAGGCAACCTACCTGACTCATGTGTCATACTCCATCTTAAATAAAAAATATTTTTTGTAACAATGATTGAACATTTTTCCTTAAATCTCAAACCATTCTATTGTTTTGTGATAAACATCCCCCTCCAAATCCTAAAAAAACCTATTTATTTAAATAAACAGCATAGTCAAGTACACACTGGAAGGACCCCCACCGCCATCACAATGAAAATTCCCACCGCCAAATTAGGATGGCGGTGGGAATCATGATGGTACCGCGGCGGACGGAAAGTCCGTCCGCCATGGTCCCACAAGGCGGTCCTTTTCCGCCCACCTTGCGGAACCCGGAACCAGGGCAACATTGCGGCGGTGCTGTGCAGGCACCCCGTAGTGATTATGATGTGCCCTTCCGCCTGTCTTTTTGCGGCGGATATCCCGCCGCAAAAAGACAGGCGGAGACTGGCTTTGGGGCCCGTTGCGGGCCTCCTCTGTATGTTTGGGGGGGTGCCCTGGGGGGGTACCCATGGTACCCCCTTACATTCCCATGCACAAGGTGGCAGACACCGCGTGGTGCCTGCCACGTTGTGCATGGGAATGCAGATCATGGCATTTTGGCATTGCGAACGGTGCTGCAGCCAGCAGCACCGCCCGCAATGTTAAAAGGCCAGGATGCGCCCGCCATACTGGCTCTGAAGAGCTTTTGTCAGGCCACAATCACTAATATGAACAAGGGAAAATAATCCTACAAAAACATTAACCAAAAGTGATTGTTGTTTTTGCAGACTGAACTCATAGCAGGATAAATCAGAAATTGTGTTTTTAATTAGGGGTGGGTGGAACTTTTGGAATTTGACTCTGATGAATTCTGTGGAGTTACAGAAAAACTTTGCGAGATTCCATGCAGTTTCACCAATGGATTGAAATAAGCATGTTGCTCTGCTTGCGCTGTGATTTAGCACCGGGAACGCATTCCATGCAGAAAAATCAACACGAATGGCACTACGCGGCGTGCCAGCGGGTGCAACTACTCAAGTAGATTTTCCTGCCGCTCTAATAGATTTTCTACTTGAGCAGAAACCTTCTGACCATGAACGGTCGCAAACACCTGCGTTAGAAATTTTTTGCCGGATTTCCTCCTAGCGACCGGTAATCGCGCTAGGGGATGCCAAATCTCGCTCGCCAACTTACCATCCTGGAGCCACGTTCGAGAAAAATTCTGCCATGTGGCGATTGGCAGAATTTGGCCAGAACTCCACATTACAAGAGTAATGCAGAGTTGCCAAAATTTCGCCCACCCCTATTTCTAATGCCTGAGGACAGAGAAATGTAGGCACAAAGGGTAGGCACTGAGGCCCTCTTTATGGTTAAAAAGGAATTCCTGGTTCAACAAGAAAGAGTTTTTGGGAAATACAAGGCATGCAGTAATACCCCATTCATGATAATCCTCCCACTCATTTCACCAGTTATTAGCAGGGGAAATTTAAGGATGAAAATGTGCAAAAAATGAGGAATTATCACAGGAATCAAACACAGTCTTTCTGATTGTCCCCATAATTTTCCATTTCTCAGGGGACTCTCAGGTAATACTGTTATTACCATGGTATTCCTGCAATCCAAAATCACCAATACTCACATTATTATTAATTTCAGGTGCAGGAATACTGATGTGGCATTCCAGAAGGACCCATGATGGGGGTTGTAAAGTGGCAAACATGCACAATTGGTGAGTGACTGGTGGTAATACATTATAAGTGCCATTGCAGTGAATCAATGAGGGATACGGGAAGAAGGAGTAAAGATAACGGGGTCTAAAGATAAGAAACAATGCTCTTCTGCCATAAAAAAATGAAATTTGCTTTGCAGATAACAAAATTAAGGGATTCTTGCAATGGAAAAGAATACTAAATTTGAGATAGCATGAGAAAGGATTTGATGCCATTATACCTGAATGTAAAACAGTGGTTATTACTGATTTTGCACGCATAATTGAAACTGACATGTGCAAAAAAGCTACATTTTAATCTGCACATCAAAGATCCTGATTCACATCTTCAGATAACTGCGAATTTCCATATTTTTGTTTTTGTAAGTGATTTCCTTGGATATGGACATGGTTGTTTTTCCTTAAGTGTATCACAGGGCCCTTGCAAATGTTGGGAAGTCCCACAACGATGTACCTCCAAGGATATTTTCAAACACTATCCTGCTTTTCCCATTATAACTGCACTGAAATTTACACTTAAAGAAGGTAGTTGTCATTGATGTAGCCGATGCTGTTAAGTATCTAAACCATACCTTTTTTTCAGGTAGTTAACCTCATTTCACCCACATAGAAAATGTTCCCTATTTGGAGAAAAACTGGAAGACAGACAGTTCACGTGCATATTTTCCAGAACACTACCCACGAGTAGGGTTATAGGAAACATGGCTACACAGGGGCGGCTCCTCCATTGGAGCAAAGGAGCGTCACCCTACTTAAATGCCCCCAAACAAAGCACCAGAGATGAAAAATTAAATGGTAATTTATTACCATTTTATTTTTCATCCACCTGTCCCAAACAGAGCGTCAAGACGGGAAGGGACCTGCTGAATGACAGCAGCAGGGAGGAGGGTGGGTTGCCTGGGCAATTTTAAAAGTGAGCATGTCTCTTTGGCCGGGCGTTTTGTGATGGCCAGCCAGACATGCCCATTTTAAACCTCTGAACCGAGCTGTCTTAAGGCAGCTTGTTGAGAGCAAGTGCAGACCTCCAGTGCGCTGTTGAACACCAAGACAGGCCACTCCCTCCAATCAGGGCACTGCTCTCATGCTGTGAGCATCGCCAGGATTGGTCAAGGTGGTTGCAGCATCCAGTTCCTGTTCAGTGGGCGAAAGAAGAGGTCCAGCACGCAGGACGTTGTTTTGAAGTTAGGTGTTTAATATTATTATTCTATTTGTGCATGCACCTGCTCCCCTCCCTGTAGATGCCAAACGTCACTGTGGCTACAGTGAGAAATCACCAGAAATACAGACATTTTCCGAGGACTCATGCAGGGATTATGAAAATTACAACAAATATAAAAAATTGTTTCTGGCAAATAGTTAAGTGAATACTTTTTAAGTGAGCTAAGAGAATTTGCCACTTATATACATTTTAGCCCACAGATAATCATCTTTGACAGTTTCGTTTATAAGGTGTTTACATTGTATGTAATAAGGTAATCACCATTGTCCTTCAGTGTGGTACTTAGAAAAAGTGACAAGCAGGCATAAACAAACATACAGCTGGGAACGTGCAGGCGTTCACTGCAGTCATAATACATTTGCTGCACTGAGGATAAAAAAGCAGGCATTTTGCCTGGGCAGTTATGTAGTGGTCATTATATAGAAGGTTACATTGTCTAGTGGGCTGGTGTTAACAAGAGCACTAGGGGTAATTGTCCTTACAAGGCATTATGAAGAGAGTGCAGGACCTGTGTTAAAAAGCCGTGATCATGATTCAACAGATGCCGTTGTATATGTTAGCAGCTCATAAATTCATGAATTGTGTATGCACAATTAATTACCTGGCCTGTATACCATAGCACCAATGTGCCCTGAGTGATGAAGATCTGGGCCTCTGCCAGAAAAGGAAGGCCACTCAGCAAATGGCGCAAAGTGTGCCTGTTTGTTCACCAGAGTTCTTCAAAATGACAGGCAGGAGGATACATTATTTTCTCTACACAGTAAAGGATCAAAACTTCTCTTTAAAAACATTTTAGTAAATTACATTTTTTCTTTTGGTTTTATTGCGGAGGTTTCCTTGTTTTCAGCTAGAGTTATTCACGTGTTTGTGGTAATTCATGTCATCTCATGTTTTCTAGTTATTAAAAAAACTTTAGAAACAAATCATAGAAAAAGTGAAAAACGCAAAATAAATTTTTTTAGAACCACAACCTGGTCACAGAATAATACTCTCTGTTGCAAAGTCATCCTTGTGTCCTGGGCATCGCCATTTTTTCTGACTGGTACTGGTGGTAGCTGACTCTGACTGTCCCTGGGCTATGCCTAACCAGACCCAGGGCCAGGTCTATGCTGAAAACACACTGAGAATACAGTGAAAACACCTACATACACTATGGTACACTATGGGTTAGGGTACCCCTATGATTGGCATGACCTCCCCTATAAGGCCCTAGTACATAATAGGGCAAGGGGATTAAAACTACCTTTATTTCCCTAGTATATAATAGGACATTGCAGTTTAGAGGTCAGCAGCCCTTTCTGCACTTGCATGTGTGTACTGCTGAAGCCCGAGATCAGTTTAAAAGCAGTCCTGTGTTGCAGGACAGCTTTTAAAATGTAAATTGTGCCCAAATTCGACTTTGGTGTTTGTGGTACTTACATATTGATACACTACAATATGTTGGCATATTAGTTATCCCCAGGGTCTCTCCTAGGTGTCCCAGGGGTAGGGGGTCAGGTACTTATAAGGAGGACCCCTATAAAATAGGTTTTATATGCCTTGGGGAGAGTGAAATTGCATATTGTATGAAAGTGCTTGCCAAAATCGACTTTTGTGCTAGGAGCAGTGTAAAGTGAGGATCTACAATATTTTTACATATTCAGAACCCCTAAAGCCTCCCCTAGGTGTTCCAGGGGTGGGGGGTCCTGTAGATATATATGCAAGGTCCTTATAAAAGATGTTTTTTATATGCCCTGGTGTTGGAGAAATTGCCCAGTTCAATTTCCCCATTGCAGATCCTCAGCCACCTAGGTTAACATAGCAATCAGTTATTATTTAATAACTAATGCTAAGCTTTACAGAAAATATCGTTCAAGGACCTAGGAGAATGATATTGATAAATCCAACAAAATGCTGTTGAATTTATCCTAAAATGTACAGAAAAGAAGTTATAAGACTTTCTTGTCTGTAAGCCAAAATTCAGCCTTCAAGTGATCTGTCCCGATTGGTCAGAGTTAAGCTGATTAGCCAGGCTGCTTTGATGAAGTGATAAGTGGCACCTGGGGTGAAGAGCCATTCTGGGAGGAAAGGGTTCTGCTGCATAGAAATGCCAGAGCAACGGGGCAGGGTCGTAAACCATGAGCTTCAAAGGCCCAAGGGGACAGGCAGAGACAGCCAGGTCCATTTATGCCCACCCCCTCTGAACTCAGCCAGATGGCAGGCTTAAGGAAGGAATGTGCAGATACCAGGGGGAGGGAGACTATGAAGATGAGCCATCCTGGAGGTTGGTTTAGCCAGCTCTTGCTACTCTGCTGAGACTTCGGCCATATTGAATTTTGAAGAAATAGTGCTTTCTGTGAGACTAATCTGCCACACTTTGGAGGAAATGGTCATGCTCTGGGGTGTTGCTGTGCACCTCAATGGACAGGAGTGCCCTCCTGTGTGACACCAGAGAACACTGAATAATTATCTGAGAGGGGCAGAGCCTCCCAGATCTGCCACTTGAAGCCACAGAAGAAGAAGGGTCCATGCTGGAAGTTTAATTTGCACCAACCAGGCCCTGTACTCTGACTTACTGCACCTGCTGCACTATCTGGAATTACAGCCCTGTGGATCTAACCTGCTTCAAAAGGACTAAAGATTGGACTCCCTGCAAACTACAGGTTAACAGAGCTCACCTGAACCATCACCACCAAGAATCCCCAGCCTGGAGTGACTCCAGTGGATTTGTAAGGGTTTAGTCCAAGTGGATTGTGGCAATTGAAGTCCCAAACTTTCAAGGACCATCTTGGAGCTTCCAGACCATTGGAGTAAGTTTTGGACACTTTGGGACCCTCAAAGAAATTGCAGGAAGAAGTTCCAGAAGTTTGGAGAACTTTGGGGCAACTTTGAAAAAAGCTCCATAAGTGGACCGATTCGACCTGGCCAGCCAAGCCGGCAACCCTCAACCGCGACCCGGCCTGCCATCCAGGTTCATCCCACTGAAAAGCTCCAGAAGTCCTACTTCCAGAGTTTGACCAGGAGCTGGTTGAAACCCAAGCCAGCAACCCTCACCGAATCTGGCCTGGTGAACAGCAACGAGGGACCCCGGGAAAAAAAGCTCCATAAAAGTTTCTAAGTCCGAAGGTAGAAGAGTGACCAGGACCAGCCACAAGAGTCAAGCCATCCACCTTCAACTTCGAGTCGGCCTGGATCTCTGGTTTGTCCCGCTGGAAAGCTCCAGAGGTCTGACTTCCATAGGTTTGAACGGGAGCTCGTCGCAAGGCAAGCCGGCAAACCCTCACCGAATCCAGACTGGAGGAGAGCTACGAGGGATCCCATGAGAAAAAACTCCAGAAACGTTTCTAAGTCAGAAGGTAAAAACTTTGACCAAGGCCTACCGCGAGGGGTAGCCGCGCAGGGCTCCATCGTGGTCAGCCTGAAACTTTGACTTTGTCCTGGTCTAGCATGACCAGATGTCCCAATGGGCACTATAGGTTTCTGTGTGCTATATAATGCTAAATCTTTAAAAATTCATATCTCTGGTTCCCTACATTGGATTTTTTTTTGGTGTCTTTTTAAAGATAAAATATTTCCTATTTTTTATAAATTTGTGTTGGATTTTTTTGTGTTTTGTGTCTTAACAATATACTGAATTTGTGTTTTTAAATCCTGTACATACTTGTCTCTGAAGTTAAGCCTGCCTGCTTGCAGCCAAGCTACCAGGGGTTGAGCATAGCAATCATTTTCTGAGACCTATTCTGAGCCCTAGACGTTGTTAGTGGCCTTATTGCTGTGGTAGATATATATTTACTACTACTAATAACCCACTTTCCAACACTCTCCAACACCTAAAATGTTAGGACACACAAGGCAAAGTCTGTGTGTAGAATATTAAGTCAGCTTACAGTGCTAAATGCCCACAGACGGCCTGTGGCCATGCCCTGTGCCCAGGATCCTGCACCACAGAACCCACTGAGGTTAAGAGTGGTATGCTCTTGGCAAATGGCACAATCTTTGAGCTTGCCCGTTGCCCAGGCCTCATGCATTCAGAGCCCAAAGTACACAAGGAGGTTGAACTGATACTTAAAAAGAGCATGCACAATTGTAAAAATACAATTTATTCTGTTGTCATTTGCAGCAATTGCAATACCCAAACTCCCAGGCTAACATCATCAACTGATTCTAGCATTGCCTTGTGCAGCACTGGACCTGGGGCAGTGAAAATATATATATTTCCCTCTTCAAACCTATTTTAGTAAAATGTCTTCTACAGATTCATTAAAACCACCTACTTCCACCAAAAGAAGCAATAATTTAGTCATCAGTTTATTGCATTAAAATGATATTGAATATATTAGGAGGTACTTTGTTTCTCTGGTGAACAAATACTTGATACAGTGTTTATGTTTACTAATGCCTCCAATGATTTCCATGAAGGTGCGGTGCAGGTAGACATCCCAAGGCCAGGCTGAGGGTGGAAAAACTCACAATATGTGCAGGGCTTGACGTCGTGATATCTAGACATGTTTTTCCACCTCATACAGCAATGATCATATCCTTGGCCAATCAAATGACTGTCAATTCAGAAAGTGAAGAAATAGTTGTCCCAATTTGATGCTTGTTAGGTGTGCTTCTCCTGTATGTTTTTATCTTTTTAAGTGACTCTTCCTTATTCCTCTATGGTGAATATTTTCTGATATGTGTGCATTGTGTCTAGAAGCCTTGGTTGGTGCCATCTGGTGTTTTCTTGAAGTGTGGACATTTTCTAATCTGCGTACTGTGAGTTTAAGTCCTTTGCAGGACAGAACATTTTCTGTTGTATGTGTTATGAATTTGATGGCTGTGGGGAAGGGGTTCAGATATGAACCCTAATGTTCCTTAATCGAGAACTTAAACCTGATACAGATGTCACTGCTGTTCTTCATGGTGTGGTTCATTAGATTCTGCAGACATTGCACAGTCTTAACCCTCGTATTCATGCGCTGAAGATTCAGAATCAAAACAATTTCACAGATGATGTTAAAGTTGAGGATGAGCATTGTGATCATGCTTTCCTAAAAGGAAATGTATGCCACTTTTCTGGATCTGCACTATGGTATATGGTCACAAATGTTTTTGTATAATTAATACAAATTATTACAATGTTCCATAATTTGAAAATATTATTACAACCTAGCCTAAAAATGGATAAAATACATACATTCTCTGAAGTTAGTAAAATATGATTAATAACCGTTCCAAACAGCAACAATTATCTTAATGGTAAGGCACTCAACTGTTATATTTAAAACATCTAACAATTGCACCAGTTTGCTGCAAATCCCCCCCCCACACCAAATTGCATATTCATCATAGTTTTGCTGCAGGTATGGAGTTTACTCTCTAGCTTAACCCCTTCGATGCTCATGACGAGCTCAGCTCGTCATGCTGCGCGGTCGCGCTGTGCGCATGACGAGCTGAGCTCGTCACGACCACACCCGCGATCGGAATGTCCAGCACCTGGGCGGAATTCCGATCGCGGTGAACGTCTGTAAATATTTCTTCTTTAAAGAAGAATCATTTGGACAGATGCACAAAATATGAGCCAGACATGCATTATCTACTTTCATGGCCGTTTTAGAGGAGGTTGTTTCGGAGAAAAAAAGGATTGTGAAGAAAATGTAAGTGAATGAAACAGAAATGCTACATTTTCAAGGGCAAAGAATGGAGCTACCACGTCCTCTTTGGACTCTTCTCAAGTGTTGGCACTGCAACCACCAGTTGGTCTTTACGTCACCAATGACAGTCGAAACAGCCTATTTGACCTATAAGATGTTTTACTGGCCTCATCTTCATCTTTTCATCTTGAACATTCAATGTAAATAAATCCTGATTGTGACTATTTTTCATAATTTAGACTCTTGGTAAACCTGCATTAGTTTATTTTCTATTTGTTTAAATCAATGGTGTCCAGTGTAGGACTAGGAGAGTCGGAGTCATGACAGATTTTCAGGATAGGATTATAAAAGTACAATGGTTCTGTCGGGTATGACCACAATATTTCTTATAATTACAATTCAATTTCAAGGACAAATTATTTCCTACACAGATTAAATGTGAAAACATGTAGGAAGGAACACACAATAAGGACAAAGTGTACGAGGTTTTTTTTTCTTTTTTTTTCTTTTTTCAGGATAGGCACAGTCTACTTTACCAGCATCTGGTTCATATGGATAAATGTAAAATGATGATCTGATTAGCTGGATATCACCTCCGTAATCCACACCCCGGTAGCCATGGTGCTACATCTACAGCTAGGAAACCTAAAATGATTTTATTATATACAGCATCTAGAACATAAAAAACTAACTGTGCCACATTTTGGCATTTTCCCCATTTGCTTGCTTACTTTTGGAAAGTGAGACATTTTGATCAGTTTGGGTTCTGGCCATGCAAGCTGCTACATTGCTTGTAAGTAGAAGTTTTTGAAAAAGTGTAAGACTGTGATTGCAGTCTGCTACCAGCCCGGTTCTCATTATTCATGCCAAAATTAACGCAACAATTTACAAATCCTGTGGTAATAATTTTAGGATATGCCACTTCAAGCAAATTTACATTGTATTTCATTGAGATAGTTTGAAAATGTGTGACAATTTACTTTTCCATGTTGGTGACAATTTCCTGATTCGTGGAATTATGTGGCTCTCTTAAGGGGCAATAGTGAATAATATAGGACACTTAGGGGGAGATATTAAAAAAAGTCGCGCAATGCAGCGCAGCCCCCCGCGAGGCTGCGCCGCATTGCGCGACAGGGAGGGAGCAGGAGAGCGCCATATCTTCAGAGATATGGCTCTCTCCTCCCCTTTCCCTTGCGCCGGCGCTGATTTTAGCTGCCGTGCGCCATGCACACGTACCTTAGCGCCACAGCGCTAGGGTGTGTGCATGAGTGTAGCATAGGTTTTGTACTGGAAGGGTACCCTTGCTGTACAAAATACTATGCAAGGCACGATGCAAAGCTTTTCCCACTTTGCATACGTGCTGCACAGTGCAGCACGCATGGAAAGTCAGAAAAGCACGGAGAAATGAAAGCATTTCTCCTGCTAGCGCCTCCTTTGAAGGGGCGTTAACTTTTGGCGCAAAACCATATTTACAAATATTTGTAAATATGGTTTTGTTTTCTAATGTTCTATTCTAGTGTTTGTTTTCTAATGTTTTATTACAGTGTTTTTTTAATATAAGTTTCTTAAGTGTTTACTTTGTTTATTTGAGTATAAAATAGGAAGCTGGAAACAACAAGAGAGGGAGGGAATGCAAAGTAAGGACCACTCTCAATCCCCCGGGGTAGATATGATTATAAACAACGAAAGAGTGTGCCTTATATTTATAAGTGGAGCACAACAGTAGAATCCAACTAGGTTCTTAATAAAGCCCTCACTCACCAACCTAGTTGGAGACATGCTTCATCATCGGACCCCACCAGGAGAGGCCGAGTGCCGCCCTGGTGTGCTTCGACGCCAGAATTACTGCGGAGCTGGTTTAATGTGTACAGTGTGTAGTGAAAGTGATTGTTAAAAATGTCTTGGTTGTGTCAAACAATAAATTTTATTAGAAGCCAATCAGACATAGATAAAAACAGAGTGTGGGACATCAATGCTGAATAAATTGTTCAGCAAGGTCCGCTAAGATATGGTCAACATGTTTCAGCCTATGTGTTGTAATTTAACAGGCATTCGTCAGGACCAGAAAAGACGTGTAAACCTCGGCGGTATGAGCGCGCTAAGGCCCACCCTAACCTGAGGTTCAAATGTGAAAAATTAAAAAGGTGAACTTCTGGAGTCCCTCGTGTTGAGAGGAACCGAGTTTATTATGAGGTGTAATCACTAGTTACACCATGGGTCTCGGGAGGGGGGTGGTAGCAACAATGGCACACCGCCTGCTCTGCTAGGCACCCGCTTTGTACCTATATGATCCCTCGGAAACCGGACCCCGATGGTGACCATATCTTAGCGGACCTTGCTGAACAATTTATTCAGCATTGATGTCCCACACTCTGTTTTTATCTATGTCTGATTGGCTTCTAATAAAATGTATTGTTTGACACAACCAAGACATTTTTAACAATCACTTTCACTAAACACTGTACACACTGTACACATTGTGGACCTTGTTGAGTGAGGGCTTTATTAAGAACCTAGTTGGATTCTACTGTTGTGCTCCACTTATAAATATAAGGCACACTCTTTCGTTGTTTATAGTCATAAAATAGGAAGCTGACAACAGTGTTTGAGGAGATGGTTTACTCCTCATCCGGTGACATCAGTCCGGTGCTGTAAATGGATTGATTTATGGGCATCCCTAAAATGATGACTTCCTCTTAAGTGATAAATGATTTGGAGATGCTAATAATGAAGTAACAGTTCCCACTGCTCCTGCTGGTGATACTGTGCCTGGAGGAAGTAAGTGGTGCCACTACCAAAGTGTATTGGAGCTCCAGCAATAGGGCCTACACAGGGTCAAGGGGGAGCCAAAATCACCTCCACTAAACTTAGTGACAATCTGATTGTGGGTGGTTTCCTTTTACACAGTAGAAAACAAAAGATTTTAAAAAGTGATACATTGAATGCTTGAATATGTCTCAATCACTGATATTTGATCTGTGTTACCTTCAATTGCTTCATTTTTGTGATCTGGCTTGACAGCACAGCTGTCTCCAGACAATTCTGTGAGTACCTCTAGAGAGGGTCTTTGGCTCCGCCCACATGCTGGGAGCCAGGTGTACATGTTTTGATTGGGCAAAAGGTGTGTGCTTCTACAAAAAAAGTGCTTGCCCTCCAAGGGCTGTTATAGATTTGTTTATTTATCCCGCTCGCTGGGCTTGATTTTTCAGGGGCACACACATGACATTGCAATGCTGTAAATATGTCTTGGATAACTAGATAATTTATAATGTTTGTCTTACTCTGACAGCAACACAGGTATGAAGACGGTAGTCATTAATCTACGTGGACGTTTAGTTCTGCCTTGACAGTGCAACTGTCACCTGACATTTTAGACTACACCAATATTATCCTACAGTTCTTTGCTTCCACTCAAATACATATGCTATGTACTTGTAATGCTTTACATTACCATACAACATTCCTTTAAAGCCAGAATTATTGGCATTTCCAATGCTTGTTTCTCATTGTGCCAGACAATGCACAACCATAAGTAAATCAGTCTTGGCCATCCCCAATAAAAGGTCAGCTCAGCCCTTAATGTTAGGCCATTTCACCTCTGTGGGAACACAAACAACTCCAGACATGCTTTGTTTTTTTTTTAGCCCTCATCATTGAGGTCAATGGGCTCATCAATGAAGTGCGGCTTAACTTCTAGGGTTCAGTGAGCAATGAGAACTTACGCGCTGAGAGTGCCTAACTGACAAATGAAAAAAAGTGATAGATGGAATGCTTGAATTATTCTAAGTCATAGGTAATTATGCTGGATTGCACAGCGTTGCAATTTATTATATTTAAGTTCATTGCAAATAAGAGTCAACCATATCCAAATGAGCTGCAGCCAAGCTGGACTGGGATTTTATAGCCTGAAATGCTAAATCTTGTCCCTTCTTGTTAGAAATGGGGGTCTCTAGTTGGCAGAGGTAGGTACCTTTGTCCAAATAGGGACCCTTCTTCCTAGTCAGGATAAGGGAGTAACACTCCTAAAATAACCCCTGCTCACCCCTTTGGTAGCTTGGCACGAGCAGTCAGGCTTATCTTAGAGGCAGTGTGTAAAGCATTTTCACATAACCAACAGTCATACATTGTAAGCACTACAAAAGGACACCACACCAGTTTAGAAAAATATCCTATATTTTTTATATACTTAAGACAAGACCAAAAACGATAAAAATCCACAATGCAGTACTTAGAAATCTTCAATTAGCAAAATAACCTTGAAATACAGTTCCTTGAAGTCAATAGCTCCCTCTGGGGCTATCACGGTGTCGTGAACAAACAAATCCAAACAGTTCTGGCCGACCGCGGCGTCCCGGGTCAGCTACGGTGTCAGTAAGACCCGCAAATCAGTACCTTTAGAAATCTGTGACCTCTCGTTGAGCTCCGAAAGCACGGCGTCCGCAGGCGTCGGTTCCGGAGGTTGGTGCAGGAGTTGTCAGGCCCTTGAAGTCACACGCGTTGCAGATCGAACTCCTCGCGGTTGAAGTCGGGAGCGCTGGCGTCGATGGGCATCGGGTGCTGCGGTGCAAAGTGCAGCAGTGCGGCATGCGATGCCCTCAGGTCACGGTGCGAGCAGCGGCTCGGTGGCGGCATTATATGGCATCGTCGGTGAGACCAGGGTCGCGGTGCGAAGTGATGCGGTGCTGACAGGTCACGGTGCAAGCAGCGGCTTCGTCGTTGCTGAAGTGCTGTTGTCGGCTGACGAACTGGAGTCGATGGTGTCGGTAGGCCAAGGCTGCGGTGCGGGATGAGGGCGGTGCATCATGTAACCTTACGAGCCGTGCCCTCGAACCACGGTGCAGGCAGCGTTGTCGATTTCGGCGTGGAGCGTCGTCGTCGGGGGGGATACCAAGGCGGCGTCGTGAAGCGAGGCATTGCGAAGTGTGGGGTCCACAGGTCACGGTGCGAGCACCAGCTCGGTGGTGGCATCAGCAGGCGTCGTCGGTGAGACCAGGGTCACGGTGAAGCGGTGCCCTCTGCGGTACCTTCAGGACACGGAGTCGGCAGCGGCGTCGTAGACTGCGTCGGGTTGCTTTTTCTTCTGTTGCAGCACAAAACACACAGTTCCCAGTGCTGAGGGCAGAAGAACTTGAAGTCTTTGCTGTTCCTGAGACTACTTGAACAGGGGGCAAGCTCTACCTCAAGCCCTTGGAGAAACTCACAAGAATAGATTGCAGAAAGTCCAGTCCAGTCCTTTCACTGCCCAAGACAGAAGCAGCCACTGCAGGACAACACAGCAAAGCACTCAGCTAAGTGGTAGTTCCTCCTCACAGCTTCTACAGCTCTTCTTCTTGGCAGTCTTCTTGGTCCAAAAGAGTTCTAAAATTCAGGGGTTGGGCCCCACTTTTTATAGCCCAAAATCCTTTGTCCTCTCAGGCAGAGAGTGTCTGTGCCCAGCCAGAACCAGTTCTGTCCTCTCTGGTGTAGCTTCCTGGCAGGAGGCGGAGACGGTATTGTCAGAGGCAGACCAGGTCCATTCAGGTCTAAGGAAATCTCCTCACCCTACTCTAAATGCAGCCCAGGTCTATTCAGCCCTTTCCTGACCCACCTAGACTCTCCAGAGCCACTGCTCCTCACCAGCCCCTGTCATCCAAAACCCAGACAGTCAATCCACAAACCTAGCAGAGGCCTACTGGAGGGCTGAGCAAGAAAATACCTACTTTCTAAAAGTGGTATTTTCAAACACAGAATGTAAAAATCACCTTCATTAAAAGATGCTTCTTTAGATTCTGAGTTCCGGCATACTAAACTTAATTTTTCTACCTTGTTCCTAGGGCCAGTTATGTTTATAAGATGTTATAAACAAACTCCCCATTCTGTTCTATGGGAACAGGTAGCCTTGCAATAGTGAAAAACGAAATTGGTAGTAATTCACTATCAGGACATGCCACACACACCAGGGCATGTCCTACCTTTCTCATACACTGCACCCTGCCCACAGGGGTACCTTGGGCCTACCTTAGGGGTGACTGACATGTAAAAAAAGGGAAGGTTAGGGCCTGGCAAGTGGGTACACTTGCCAAGTCGACATGGCAGTCCCAGACTGCACACAGGCTGTGCAATGGCAGGCCAGAGTTACATTTACAGGCTGCTTGTGTGGGTGGCACAATCCAGTTCTGCAGCCCACTAGCAGCATTTGATTTACAGGCCCTGGCACACTCAGTGCACTTTACTAGGGACTGACAAGTAAACCAAACATGCCAATCCTGGAAACACCAATCCATAATACAATTTACAACAGGAGCACTTGCACTTTAACACTGATCAGCAGTGAGAAAGTGTGCAGAGGCACTAATCCAGCAAAAACAGAGTCAAAACCGGGAGGTCAGAAAGCAAAAACTCAGGGGAAACATGCCAAAAGATGCCAAGTCTAACACTTCTATACATGAATGTTAAGGCCTTGCTAGGCCTTATTATTAAGGTAAATCTTTCAGACTTCTTTTGGCCTCTGCAAGGTGCAGTTTGAGACCTACGGCATTGTGAGCCACTGGACTTAACACACTTAGGGGTGATTACGAGTAGGCCACTAAATAGGACATTTTATAAAAATCTGACTCTGAGGTGTTCAGAATTTAACAGATGCGATAATTATAACCTATTCCCCCTTTTAGGGAAATAACGTGAATATGGGCCAGATGTAGTACCATTAGGAATACAGATTTCCTAATTGCGATTCTCTCTTCATCGCAGTTAGGAAATAGGTATTCCTAATTTATGAAATACTTTACAGTTTAATTAGCCATTGCTAGTGGGTCGCAAATCCACCTACTTCCTGAATATTTATAAGGAGGTCACAATTTGCAACCAATTAAGAATAGCAGCCATCATAGGGATGATGGCCTGCTGGAGTCAGCAGACCACTATGTCTGTGATTGCTTTTTAATAAAGCCATCTTTTCTTTTTTTTAATGCAGCCCCTTTTCCTTCAAGGAAATTGGGATGTGTTTAAAAAGTAAAAAAAAGAAACCTTGCAGTTTCATTTTTTAAGAATAGGCAATTGTCCATGGGACCACTGCCTGCTCTTAAAAAATATTTTTTTAACATTTGCAAAGGGGAAGGGGTTCCACAGGGACCCCTTCCCATTTGTGAATGGGTTACCACCATATTTAAAATGGTGGTAAAGTATTACTGTTTTGCAACCGGAATTTGGTCACAAAACAGTAATACATACCATACCGATTCGGAATTTGGAAGGGCTGCCCAAAACATGCCCCTTGCAAATGCCGAATCCCAAATGCAAATAGCGATTCGGTTACAAGTTACCAAATCACATTTTCTACATCAGAAGAAGCATTTTACTGGTTGCAAACAACCCAATTCTAAGAATCAGGCTGCTGACTGGAAAAATGCATCATAGATCTGGCCGTATGCATCTTACTGAAATATATTATGCATGTCCCAGTAAAAACTGGGCATTTTTCCACTGTTAAATTCTGGCAGGTTTGCCCTGCTGAAATTTAACTAAGGTTGAGATCTTTATTGCACTTGCTAAATATTGGGTGCTACAAACATCACACCACTTGTAATTGCCATCCCTGTTAAACAGGTGTTTACTCTGGGATAATAGTTTAGCAGGCCACTTTTAATCAGGTTCCTTAGTGAATCTTACACAGAAAAACAAAAGAAGTGATAGATGAATTGCTTGAAGTATTCTAATCCATTAAATAATACTCCATACGGCATTCCAAGCATCACTTTTTTCTCACTGCAAAACTATATGCAAGGACCAGCCATAAGCCAGTCATGCTTGACCTATCACAAAAAGGGTCTGTCTATCCCAAATTGCTAGGCCATGCGGAAGGAATATACTCTGACTTGAATATGAAAATCACTGTGCCATATGGCTTAATCTGCTCCTCAGTGATGAGAGCCAACAAAACTCAAACTGAGGTTGCTTGTATCTGTGTGCAGTTATCATGGCCAATCAGTTCCAACTGGACTGGACTTTTAGGCTGTGGTGGAGCCTGGTTTGCATATCATAGGTCACTGTCCGTAATGGTGCAGGCAAGCTCAAAACAATGAAATGGAATTGTTGGGATGGAAACGTCTGCTGCATGTTAAAGACGTGTACCCATGTCCTGATTGCCCAACTGCACTGTTGTCTCGATCCGTAATGCAGATTTTTACTTCATAGGCAAACATGACTCACAGGTGTGAACCTTGATATAGGCCTGTTTCACGGATTGCGGTCTTGTTGGACCAGGCTCATAGTGGTCGAAGGCTACTGCCTTCACCAGGAGTTAAGCAGCACAAGCGCGTTGGTGGCAGCATCTCATGTACTGATCAGTAGTAGTGAACAGGACATTTTTTACCCCTTGTTACCTTTTAAAAGGTTAAACTGCTGTGTGCTTAACTCAACCTTGACCTCTATCGGGTAGATGGGGAGTGCCATGTAGCGCAGGAGTAGTGACCCTGCATTGGTCGTATGTGTGCCTGGGAAGGGTACAGTACAGGGATAGAGCAGTACTGAGTAGTACATATGAGATTAGTGCATGTGCTGAGTGTATGTATGCCTGTGAGGAATACATGACATGTAAGATGTAGTGCTGTGCAGTATATGCGCAATGAAAGCATGTGCTGGGTCTATGTGTGCTTGCGTGAAGTAGAATGCTTGAAGGGTGAAGTGTTGTGCAGCACTCGCATACTTAGTGTGTATGCTGGTAGTGTGTGTGTTTGTAAATAACACACCCTGGTTACATTAAAAAATCACATTCAGTGCTGAACAGTGCACATAGATTGAGTGTGTGTACCGGATGCATGGGTAAATGTAATGGTACAATGCATGGAGATGCTAGTGCTGGACGGCAAGTGTGATGTCAATGTACACTAAGTAAGTGTGTCTGCTATGGCATATTATATTGAGGATCCTGGGTTCCATTTTGGGAAGCTCAGGCCTCCCTGGTGAAGACAAGAGGAGGAGAGGAATACCATAGACAGATTTGTGTATTGCTGCATTCCTGTGAGCTGGGTTGAACTCACACTGGAGGTAAAAGGAAGAAAATTCCTTTACACTTCAAAAGACTGCTCTTTGATTCAGTGATAGATCGCAAGTGATGGGCCTGAACACATCTCAGGAATAGTTATGGGGCTTATAAGGGAATCATAAAGAGTAGGGCTGGGGGTCTGAGATTAACCTTTTGACGCACTTATCTCTGCGGCTGATATCCAGGTGTGAACTCTGGTCACTCCTATGAGTGGTGCTGTGGGACAATCAGCTTCGGGGTCTTGCCTGCTATGACATACATCTTTCATGAAGAAAGAGAGAAGTGTCCACCACGAAAGAAGCAGAACCCCAACATAAACCTTCAATGACTCAGACCCTAAATCACATGTGGTGCCTGAAAAGGACTATAAAAAGGACTATAAGAAGGAGAGGTTAAGTCGCCAAAAAATTGTCATCTGCCAAGCAGCCAAATGGGCTGTGTGAGAAGGGAAAGCTCTGCAAGAACGCTGCCTGCCTGTGACCAGGACAGGGGGCCAAGGCCTGCTAGTCTTCCTGCTCACTGAGAGGACATCACCCAAAACACGAAGATCACCCACCCGGGAGCCTGGAACACAGTAGCCTGCCTGCTTGCCAAGATGAGTGTGCCCTGTGAAGGACAGGAGAGTGCTGGAGGGAGCGAGGTCCAGTGGCGAACCCTGCAAGAGGATTCCCTGGAGCAAGGTGTGAGGCTGTGCAACAATAGACATTGTTGCCCATTTGCAGTATCGCCGATACGACCCTAGTAGTTCAGGAGAAGGCCGTCTTGTTAAATGTAAATCCGTATTTGTAAAGCGCGAACTACTCACCCTTACGGGTCTCAAGGCGCTGGGGGCCGTCGTGGAAATTTAGTGGGCTATTGCCCAGAGTCACATGGTGCTGAGCTGAGCTGCCGCCGGGGATCGAAGCGTGAGCCCTGTGCTCCGAAGTCAGCTGCCCTGGCCGCTGCACCACACCTCTCTGTTCTGAGCCATATCGGAAGCCCTATGAAGAAGCACCAGGTAGCACAGCTGTGCTACTGTGACTCCGTATGTCAGAGGGGGAGGCCTGTGAACTGATTTTGGGCCAAGATCGCGGGACTCGTGACTGCCGAAATTGATGACACTGTATGCTAGGGGGGGCCGCTGTTGTGAGGACAATCGCCTAAGGAGAGTCTGCGCTGGGATTGTGAATACCACAGCAACCCTGTATGCCAGGAGGGGCCGCTGGCATCACTTTGGCCAAGGGTTCGGGTCGTCACCCGGACCGAAGGAATACTGCTTTTACCAGCGGGTCATGCCTGCATGCTCTGATCTATAGCTGGCGGATTCCCTGAGGATCACCAGTGCCATGGAGGATGACATACCCTTGTTGGTGCTCCGGTCAAGAACGGGAGTGTCACACAAGCACCCCACCTCTGCTAGGGGGAAGAGCACCTTACCTTACCAGGAGCAGCTCTGATCACTGGAACAAACCTGCAATGCTGCTTGACAGAGAGAGAGACTGCGCCACCAGTTGCTGCTGCATACACCCTGAGTGACCTGACTTTGCCTTCCAGGATCTGGACTCGTGAGCACACGAGGAGAGGGCACTCGCTGCACTGCTGAACACTGCAATACCACCAGAGCCGGTAAGACTGGAACTGGGCCTTTCGGGCCCCAGGAGACTTGTTGCTAATGATGCTGCAGCACCGTAGACATTTTTGACTAATTCCTAAAGAGTCAGAGGGAGAATTCTTGACTACGCCCTAATAGTTTGCATTACCTGGATGTGGCCACCAGTGAATGGGGAATAACCTTGGACACCTTACATGAAGGAGGGTGGGACAGGGATTTCCCTGACGGCGACTTGAGCCCCAAATGCAAGGAGGATCATCTTATCGATTCTGAAAGTTATATAGTTTTGCCTGTGTAGATTTTGAAATAAAATACTTGTTTTTCCTAAAAAAACGTGTATTGGACTGGACATGGATTCATTGTTCATACTGTTTGCACTCTGAGTTGGGAGTTGTGTTCCCTGAACTGCATCTACATCTACCCCCCTCGAGAGAGCCTTGACTTCTTGGTCCAATTGCTCAGGACCCCTAGTAGGTTGGGCCCCGGGACATCAGGAGTAAAAGACCTCAACCACCACAATTGGGCCCAGCAGCCCCTGCATGCCCGTGGCCCTCTGAAAGGAGTTCTGACAGGAATGAACCAAGAAACATTGGTTCTCATGAATTAAAACAATTTCATCAACATCATTGTGTTAAACCTATGCTCCCTGTGCCTAGTGTGATTACATTTTATCCTACCTTCCTATGGGCTCCAATAATAGCTCTTTCCATACAGAAAAGTGCATAAGTATAAAAAGCTCAACCAATATTTTTGGGCAAGTGATTTTTGTAACTTGTTTAAATGACAGAAAAGTTCTTCCTGCCTTTTCACTGTATAAACATCAATACCATCGTAGACAAATCACCACTGAACTTTCCCTAATTTATTTTTACCACCAGTGACGAGCTCCAGCGGCTTCAATGTTTTAAAGCAAACCTTGAACCTCACTATTAATCTCAAACCAAGAATCTTGAGGAAGGTAGAAGATTTAGTGAACCGGGAAGGACCAAAAATTTGGTAATTTGAATTTCATTACAATCGGTTCTTCAGGGTCAGTGGTAAACTTTCACCAAGGTCCAGTGGGCAAGCAGGGAATCGATTTAATGCTTAAATGCTAAAACAACTCAGGAATGATCACTATCATTGCTACCACTGTAGTTACCACCATTGACAATTAGGTTTCTCATTACGAGGTGCCCAGTAACATAGGGTGGTAAGATCTCACCCAGTGTTACTGATTCCAGGTGGTAGCACCAACCCAGCTTCCAGCCATTATGGGTTTTTGGGCCTGTGCAAGAAATAATATGCGAGTCCTAAAATTACCGGGCCCTTTACTGCATGCAATTCCGAAATTCTGAACCCCTTTTCACTCAGCTTTTCCATTGGCTTTCAAGTGAAGAAAACTGTGTGGAAAGCATTTGCTGCGACTGGATGGTGCCATACCACATTCAGTAAAACTTGTATTTATGCAGGGTGGTAATTCCAGTTGTGGCTGCTGCCTAGAAGTAGCAGTAGGGCGGGTGGGGGCAAAGGGGCGGAGGGGTGGAAAATCAAGTTTAAAAAAAATCACTTACCTCCCTGCTGGCCACCTAGGCCGGCCGCCGCCACCTCTCCTGTGTCCCGTCCCGTCCTCTTCCTGGCTTCTTGTGCGAAACAGGAAGCAAGAAGCACCAGGGCTCCCCGCAGCCAATCACAACGCTGCAATGCAGCGTTGTGATTGGTCTGAACGACCCGTGTGCTGCTGGGGTGGGCATGTCCTCCATGCAGGCTGTAATGCAGCCTGCATGGAGAACAGGGAAAGTGTGCATGACTGTTTTGAGCAGCCCGAGAGGGCCGACCAAACAGTCATTGCGCACTTAGGAGTGCTCTACCACTCCTCCCCTGCTCTGCAGCCCTGCCCCCTCACACATGCGGCCGCAGCAGGAGGACAAAGTAAAATGATAGTAACATTACGTTATTATAATTTAATTTTTTCCTTTCTTTTGCTGCTTCCTGGCAGTGGTGCGACGCTCCTCCACCTTAGCGGAGGAGCCGCCACTGGATAATGCAGGTGAAAACATGCTGAATTACCGCTCCTCACAACATGGAATGAGGGCTTCAGTTGCAGAAGCAATTGCCTGGATGTGGAATCATCAAAGACCCAACTGAGTCAGCCACATACGCATTTCTACAAATATCTCCAAAACTAAAAAGTAGGTTGCGCTGCAAGAGGTAGATGCTCCGGTGCAGTTCATCGCTACAGGAGCTTTATGCCAGAGGAATGTACTTAGATTTTAAGTAGTGCAGTAATCCTTTTTTCTAATCATGCTGTATGTGCCTGTTAAACAACAAACTGCAGGCTAGATTCCTTTATATCTTCTAAGGTTTACCCTTCATTTACTTTAATTCCTAGAAAAATATCCCGAAGCAGTGCGGCAACGTCGAAACACTATAAATTCAGCAGACCTTACAATCCGAAAGAGATAAGAAATAGCCAGGCTTTATTTGCTTTACCTCGTTTCAGGAGCTGCAGCATGCTACGAGAAAGGCATGATGGCCATTGAATGAAAGGACGAGAATTAGCATATTCAGTAGTGTCTGCCAGCGTCATCTGCCAGACTGCTGCGCTTCATTCAAAAGCTTGAATGGGTAATGCTGTATCAGCAAGAGCCCGGCCTTGTGTAAAGCGTTGCAGCAGCATCTAGAGGCCATGTTCGAACTGCAAGGCCTTGAAAATCTTTCCAACTACAAATGCACGATAAGCCAGCAATCGATGGAAAAAGGCTGCGAAGGGTGCCTCCGTGTCATCATTTCTGACTAGGTTGTGCGAAAAACAACTCGCTTCCCACTTGCTAAAATAGAAGAAATTTAATATTTCCTCAACACATTTTTGCATTTATACTAGGTATTTTTTAACATAGCGCAGGCTTAGATCCAAGTACAAGGATAATGTTAAACGCAAGATAATGCACATAGAGGCGTAGTTATCAATAGTGCACCACGTGCAGCGGCACCAGGGCCCATGGGTCCAATGAGCCCACTTCACTCTAGTTACTGATTTTTTTAAACTAAAAATTTAGAGTATGGAGTGCCAAAATTCCTTGATTACATTAGGGCCTTTCCTTCACGGTCCACTTTCGGATACACTACAGATACCAGAATGTGATGCAAAGTGAGGCTCGGAACTTGTCTAGAACAGCACACTGCACAGTTTGTATTTAGGTTGCACATATTTTACAGTCCCCCAGGGCACAAGTCCTAAAAAAAGAAGTGGGGGAACTAACAAAGTTAGGCAGTATGCAAGTGACATCATGGTGCATGACTTCACGCTGCGTGACATTGCACGTGGCATCACAGGGCGTGAGATCACAGGAAGTGGCATCACAACCCATGACCTCACAGGGCGTGACATCAAAAGAAGTGACATCAGATCTTAACACCTCGGACATATGTTTAGCAGTTTATCATGAGTATATTTGAGCGCATTACATGATATAACAAGTGAGATTTTGTATCGGGGTTGTGCCAAAAAAGTGACGCAGCCCCGACATAAAATCTGGGCCTCAGCTTATACATTATTTTTTTTTAAACTGCTACAAAGAAATTGGCAGCAAGGGGAAATGTGACAGAAAATCTGTCTGCTCAATTGGTTGCAAAGTCTTCATTTAAAAAAATCTTTTGCAGTTAATGCACCTGCTGCAGACATCATGTGTGCCAAGTAAATCTCAGGGAATAATAATCACAGTAAGATAACTCTAACTTGTCTAGTCACAGTTTTGAACCAAAGTAGCATAGAGGGTTAATATGTCTCCTGCAAAGTATATCATGTAACATGCAGATGCCAGATTTTTATTTTATGTAGCTAGGTAAGTGGGTTAGTGCTTTTAACACAAAGATCCTTTTGTTACCTGCAGTTCATGCATTGTAATCCTTCTAATGTAGCACAGTGCGCTATGAAGGACATGTGGCTCCTTCAGTTGCAACCCTCACTGTCTTATGTAACACATCCTCAGTGGCGGCTCCTCCGCAATGGCGGAGGAGCGTCGCCCCACTGCCGGGCTCAGAGAAAGCAAATGAGAAATCAAACGAAGTCATCGTTTTATTTTTCGTTTGCCGGCTCTGAGCCAGCTTGCGCTGGGAGGGGCGGAGCATGGGTAAGAGGAGTGCTATTTGCACTCCCTAAGTGCGCATATGTGTTTGGCCGGCAGTCTCAGGCCGACCAAAACACACATGCGCACTTAGGTTTCTCCAGCCGGCTGCATTGAACAGCCAGCCTGGAGAAACCCCCACAGACTCCCTGGTCTGAGCGTAGCTTCTTTCTAGCCCTCTCAGTCCAATCCCCGTGCTGCTCTCACAACCACTTCTTTAATATGGCGGCCGCCACTGCACATCCTGTACATTAATTTGCAGACATATGATTTATTTTAAATATACAATGTTTACGCGTAATCTAAAGCACTCTGACACCCTGTATTTGGATGAGTAACGCTATAAAAGAAATAAAACAAAATAGTGATAGTTAAATTATTATGTGTGTAAATACTGGGACAGACCAACACATCTGACATTCTTACAGTGCATGCACATCTCTTATATACAGGGCCTGAACAAAATCAAAAGCATGACTCTCTTAGGTACCTAGGAAGTGATAAGCTGTGTGCCTTTGTTTCCCCTCCATTACATTCATGTGTGAGACTCCAGATAGCTCTCAGTCAGGATACTTAAACAAAAGGAGGCCTGACGGGCACTTAACTGCTGGAATCTATAACTGCAATTTGCTGTTCGGAAAGAAAGAAGACAGCTTGCAGGAGCTGCTGAATGTGTCCGGGTGTCTGAAACCTACACCAGGACGAATTCAGCATATTTAATTGAGACCCAACTTCTTGGCAGGGTGAACAGCGTCCACTCCGTGAAAATACAGGTGGATGCCATCTACCTACTTGTACCCCTGACTTGTACCCTACTATACTCATTTTACATTGTATTAAATATAGTGACAAATTCATGCATGTGGAAATTATCTGATTTACCCCAAAGCATACGATTTTTTCTCTGTCAAGTGCAAAATCTGGAATCAGAAGGCAGGGCTACAGTCAGCATATTAGGCACTAAATCACATTTTCACAAATGACGTTCCCTCTGATGTTGTAAGTTATTCTTCCCTTGGCATTCTTTTTGACATTTTTTGATATTTTTTGTAGTGATTGCCATGCCTGTATAGTTTCTTCTTACATTTTCTCTCCTCTGTGACTTTGGATTCAACTGTGACAGATATTTTCTTTTATTCTTTATTAATAGGATCAGTTTATGTGCATTGTCTGCGTCGTATAACATAACGGGCAATTTTCAGTAGCTTTGCGTGATTGAACAACAACTATAATTCGTTTTACTCGTGTTTTTTTCCGTGTGTGTATGTATTTGTGTGTGCATTAGCAATAACATACGTGTAACCCAAGGCACAATTTTGCTGTGGCACCGTGAGTGGCCTACATTAGCATTAGATATACTTTATTAGAGTCCCAGGTAAGTCCCAAGTCACCTAAATAACATTCAGGGCCCAACTACGAGTTAAAGGGAAATATAAGAAACCAGGCTGTTAGAACTAACAATGCCAGATTTTCCAGCTGGTAAAATGTTATGTTATGTTAATGGATTTTGTAAAGCGCGACAGCTGCCCCAGCAAAGAGGCGTCCCGGCGCTGACAGCAGTGAGGTGGACAAGATCAGGGAGGGGCCCCAGGGAAGGCCTACGGAGTGGGAAAGAAAAAAGTTTTTATGGCCTTCCTGAATTCTAGGTAATTGTTAAGCCCACGAATGTGGGCAGGCAGCGTGTTCCAAAGAATGGCCGCTCTGTTCCGGAAAGAGCGACCTCCGGCGCGAACCCTCCTAACCCGGGGAACCACCACCAGGTGTTGTCCCATGGAATGGAGCTGGCGGGGGGGGAACATAAGGTAAAAGCAGGTTGGCCAAAATACCAGTAGAGGCAGATCAGGTCCTGTGTTACCTCACCAAGAAAATCCAAGTGAGGGAACATTTACACTTCTACATTTGAGCATAGCGGTTTTGCACCCTGGGCATTGTTGGGTACTTATTGGAATTTATAAAGCCAGCCTACATCGTAAAGGTAAATCTACAGCATTCTCAGGGTTGTACTGGAGATTCATAGGGGGGCAATCCTTCACAATAATCCAAGAGACAGGTGATCTCAGGAGTTGTTCTCAAAAACAGCAGTGCATGAAGCAAGCCACATGCCTCACCATTTGAGGCCATCTTTCAGATCCATGAGGAAATTAAGAATTAAATCATTAACAAGCACAATAAGACCCTATTATAGTGTGCCTTTTATGATGAAAGTTACACTCAATAATATATTGGTGATAATAAAGGTACAATTATGATAAATACTTAAATGCGACAAATCCTCAAAAAACACCCTATCCCTAAACCTAACTCTATTCCTAATGCAAATTCTAACACCAAACTTAAGCCAAACACAAACCCCAACCTAACTTTTATCCTAATACTAACCCTAACTCTTATTGCATCTCTTACCCTAATCTTAGTTCTCATCCTCATTCTACTGCAATAAGCAACACCGAACTATCTCAAGGACAATTTTCTTTCATCATTATTTCTTTTAAATTAAAAACTGTGGGGGATATTCTCAAGAACGTGTGTTAACTATCACCAAATTCGCTTAATGCAACTTCTCACATCGCAGTTTATCGTGGGAAAATAACACTGTGTTAACGCAGTATTCTCAACCCGGCGGCACCATGCGATAGTCTCATGATAACGCGACAAATGCCCGCGTTAAAATTAACGCGACGCCGAAAAAATGCGAAACACGAACGCCCAAAAAGTTGCGATGTCCCAAATCGCGAAACAAAAATCAGCGATAACCAGCGACAGGCCTGCGATTCCCACGCGACATGCGGGAAAATGCACTATAAAAGCAGAGAAAAAAAAAGAGAAAAAAATGTAACTGCGTAGCACCATGGACGCACACGGACCGAGTGCAGAGGACAACGCGAACCCCACAAGCCCCACAGACGACCAGCCAGGAACCCTGGGGCCGGGGAAGGGCAAGGAGAAGAGGAAGAGGAAGACGGGGTTCAGTCTGCAGGAAAACCAGATCATCGTCACACAGGTGACAGAACACTACCAACAACTGTTCGTCACCTCCACTGTGTCATCGGCAACACAAACGGAAATATGGCAGCACATCGTGAACAACGTGAATGCAGTCGGAGTGTCGAGGAGGACAATGGAAAAGGTCAAGAGGCGCTGGAATGATGTGAAGGGCAAAACCAAGAAGAAACTCGATGCCAACATGAAAGCAGCAACACAGATTGGAGGTGGGGGACCAGCGGCACACCAGGAGCTGGATGACATTGAGAAAATGGTGGCCACAGTCATCAGTCGGGATACGGTGCCAGGAGCCGGGGATCGGGACACTGCTCAACATGACCTGACACAACATCAACAGGGTGAGTACCGACCAGGGACTGGGGGGACGGGGGGAGATGGGCACAATGGCATACATGCACAATTAAGTAGAGCACACTGCACACCCACAATGACTCTGGATCATGTCCCTGATCCCCGTGCCACACTGCAGCACACATACAGAAACTCAGGGAATGTGTGTTGAAATGAATTTATTTGCACATGCTGTGCCTGTGGTCATTTTGTACTGTCTCATGATTGCTAAGGACTGTCACAATGTGACGTCCTCATGTGAAGAAATTGTCAATAATGTTGTTCCTACGGGCTATTCCTGCTGCAGCTGCAGTGGGGTGTGGTCCACCTGCCTCATCTTCCTCATCATCGTCCGATGCATCTGGCACCTGTAACCATGGGGCATTGGTGCGTACACATGTTGTGCAACACACAACATGCAACGATCATCTTGCACACGATGTCTGGGCTGTACAGGAGCCTCCCACCTGTGATGTCCAGGCACCTGAAACGTGACTTCAACACGCCAAGTGTGCGTTCCACGATGCCCCTGGTGCGTTTGTGGGCCGCATTGTACTGCCTCTGGGCCTGTGTGTTCGTGGCTCGGAGGGGTGTCATCATCCAAGGGCAGAGTGCATATCCTTGATCACCTGTGACAGTGCAGAGAGACATGAGTCAATAGTTGGTTCTGCATGATGTGTTGGCAGGCTCACTAGTTGATTGGCGTGTGATATGTGTGTCATAGTGATTCCTGTGTGATATGTACTGCTTGTAGCAAATGAGCACCATCAATGTGTATTACGTAGCCTCACTGCTGCTCCTCCCTCCCCCCGAGCCTAATACTTGTGTGCACTGCGCGGTTGCATCACTTGCACTCCTACGGCACACCATTGTCATGCCTGTCTGCGCATGTCCACAAGCCTGACAACGACACTGTGATGTTGTGCGTTGAAGGTGGGCGGCCACGTGTGTGTAGGCCTATGGTAAGGATAGGGCGGACACAGATGTGGAGTCCATGGCTGGCTGAACTTGCGATGCGGTTGAGGCAAGACCTTTGGCATATGCTGCGGCAATAGCGATACACACACAACAGTTGGCATGTATGATCCCGGACCCCGAGCGGGCTTGCGCTCATTCATTTATCCCTTCGGCCGAGCCCGCATTCCGGGGGCATGTTACATTGCAACTTTGTCCATTGCGGGACGGGTGGCGCCGACACTACAACAGAGACACACGCATTAGGTACTTCATTGGCAAGCCCAACACTTAACCACGCCCAGAGCCCCGGGGTGATCATCCACACCCCTATGCTGGACTGTCATACGCCAGCCCACTCCGGCAACGCCTACAGGGGGGTACGACACTGCTACATGTCCCAGGTCTCACCCACTGCCTGAGGTGACATGGTTGTGCCGCTGTACACAGCACAATGCAATGTGGTAGGGCCCGGGGCCCTCATGCATACACAATGACCACACGGACACACTTAGATAGTTTGTGGAACTGGCTACAGGCACGTGCGCCCGGCCCCTTTTATTGCCAGGGTCACATGTCCAGTGACGCCTGTGCTGGATAGGTGTGGGGTGATTGTGAGCCAGCCCTCAAGGAGTGTTTGGTGCTGGCAACAACTACAACAGTGATCAGACAATCAGAAGTTCACAGTTCAAACAGCAAGGGTCCATGACTTGAGCTGCACGGAGTTAGTGGCCCCGGATGCACAGCGGCCGGCACATGGAACACCGCTACGGGACGGTGACTACCGGTGCACTGAGGTAGGGCCACGAGAGCTGAGCGGGTCCTTGTTGATGTCCAAGGTGAATGTCGCGGAGGGTTTTGGGGGACAGTGGAAGGTGATCTTCCAGGGCATGATACAGAGGGCAGTACCAAGCAGACACAGGCAATATGGAGGAGATGAATGCTACAGACTCATTTTTGACACCAAGTCAGTATCAGCTACATGATGATGAAGACAACCCCCAGGCCATAGACTCAGACGCCACCAAAGTTCAACCAGAGAGAGTCCATGAATTTCGGGGCACGGAGTCAGTGGCACCAGAGCTGAAAGGGGATGCAGTCTGCGATGAGGCCTGTACAATGGTATAAACTCTGCCATAAATAAATCAAGACTCAGTTCCAAATGTGTGACCTACTTGACCGTAGTGTAGGCCGGAGGCAGCGGTCAGCAGGGGCCCCCAGCCACGTGTCCTTGGCTTGCGATGCACAGAGTTAGTGGCACCAGAGCAGTTGTTGGTAGTGTTCGGTCACTTCCGTAACGAGGATCCTTTTTTCATCCGGACTGAACCGCGTCTTCCTCTTACTCCTCTCCTTGCGTACAATGATATGGACTCTGCCATTGCACAATCAAGACTCAGTTCCAAATGTGTGACCTACTTGACTGCAGTGTCGGCCGGAGGCAGCGGTCAGCGCGGACCAACCGCTGTTCAGGCAGCTCCTCCTGGTACTCTCACACAAGACGTTGGAATGCCATGTGGCGATGATTTGTGGTTGACGGAGGTAGAAGCACCAGAGCTGAGCGTGTGTGCAGCCTGCGATGATGCCGTGCCCTGCCACGTCCGGACTGGATTGGATTGGTGTGAGGCCTGCTGGACCGCAGTGTAGGCAGTACACAGGTGACTCCGCGGTGCTGGGCCGCAGTGTAGGCCGAAGGCAGTAGTCAGCAAGGGCCCACAGACATGTGTCGTTGGAATGCTATGCACAGAGTTGGTGGCACCACATCAAAGGGAGTACGGTGATATAAAATCTGCCATAAACGTATGTACTCTGCCATTGTATAATCAAGATTCAGTTCCAAATGTGTGACCTACTGGACCGCAGTGTAGGCCGGAGGCAGCGGTGGAGTACGTCAATGAGAAAGGAGTACTGGGGGCCTGTGTCGTGGAGGCCGTGATGGTCTGAGGAGGCTGCCATGGTCGCGGGCCTCGGGCTTGGAGCTTGCACCAGCACGTGGTGGGCCCTCTTTGACACACGCCGGTGTCAGCAGCTGAGCAGTGAGGCCTGGGTGCACTGGGGTGGGCAAGACGGGTCTTGGGACCAGCGGCCTGGGGTGCAGCAGGCGCACAGGATTGCAGGCACCGCCTCTCACGGCGTCGGCCTCGTGGCGGGGTGAGAGGTGCCACCCTGGCAGACACGGCCATTCCGGAAGAGAACCACGGCCAGAGTAACAGGCTTTTTATTCACACCCCTACGCTGGCCTGGCTTACGCCGGGCCAGCCCACTCCGCTCGCGCTTACAGGGGGGACGTTACAAGCTACATTTCTGCATTCTTCCCCACTGGCTGCGGTAACATGGTTGCGTCCACTGTCCAGTACACTGCAGACACCAGCAGTGTATGTCGACATGGTAATGTCTGTGGTCTGCATACTCAAGTCTGTCCAGCACATCCATGCCACACTTGGCGTTGTGTACATTCACATTCATGGGTCACTTGCCTCCTTTGCACATGCCTGGTTCCCACCTCTCCCCACATTCTGCTTTTGTGTGGCTGAGGTGCCATGCCATTGATGGCTTGTGTACATGGCTAGCCCAGGTTGCCACAGTAAGTTGTGTTGTCGTGTCTGGAATGTGGGGATGTTGGTTCTCATGTTGTATGTGATTTTGTGACGTGTGCATTCCCAGAGTTGTGAGTTGTATGTTTGTGGAGTTGAGGTGTGTGGTGTGTTCAGTTGTTACTTACAGACGAGCAGTGCATTTCCATAGGTGCCATCCTGAAAGCGCTGGTTGATGATGGACTGTCGGAAGATGAAGGAATCATGCACACTGCCTGGGAAGTTGGCGACGACATTGGTGAAGAGTCCCCGGTGGTCCACTATTGCCTGCACATTGATGGAATGCGTGTGTTTCCTGTTGCGGTAATTGTGTGCAGTGGCAGCAGGGGGCACGAGGAGTACATGTGTGCAGTCGATTGCCCCCAACACGTGCGGGAAGCCAGCTATGGCGTAGAAGCCTTGCTTGATCTCCAGCTGTTCCTGCGCAGTGTGTGGGAAGTAAAGTTGCTGGGGTACCAAGCTGATGATGGCATCCAAGACAGGTGTGAGGAACTTTGACAGGGCTGGCTGTGAGATTCCTCCGACTATGGCAGTTGTTGGTTGGAAGGTCCCAGAGGCCAACAGGTGCAGCACGGCCAGCAGCTTTGTCTGCGGAGGGATGTTGGTTCTCCGCTGTGTTGGTACCGTCAGCCTGTGGGCAATGAGGGTCAGGATGCGGAGGATGGTTGTCCTTTTGAGCCTGTAGTGGGCAATGACTTCCTCTGGCGTTAAGTCTCTTAGGCTGGTGCGTTTTCGGAAGGTCCGGTGTCTTTGTTTGCGCTGCCTCTGTGGTAGTCCGGGGGGGAAGGGTCATGGGGGAGTGGGGGTCCTGGCGGTGGTGACGGTGGGTGTTGTGGCCCTCTTGGGGCTCCGAGCTGCATGATCAGTAGCTCCATGGCATCTGTTGTTCTTCTGGTGTGGCTTTGGGCTGGGCTCCCTTTTATGGTGCAGGTTGTCGTCCGACTTAGCACCAGGTAGGAGCAGGTGTTAAATCCATGCTGCTAACGCGCCTTATCGCATGTTTTTGAATCTTATCTCCGATCTGGCTGGTCGTTGAGAATGTTGTGGAGTGGTGTTTTCACGGGTTTTTGCACGGGAACGCCTACTCTGCAACTCATTAGCGTTAGTTGCCGGTGTCATCCGTGGCGATGTTTTTTGCGGCTGCTATCGGGGGTAAACTGGTGATATCGGCTGTTAGCACCTGCTTGTGAATGGTGCGATGAATTTATCGCCACTTTGGCTGCGATAAAGTGCCGCTAACTCGGCGATAAGTCCTTGTGAATATGCCCCTGTAATTTTTCTTCATTTATTTCTCTATATCTAGTTTGTTTTTTCTTTATTGTTCAAACATTGTCCGAGTTTTACTCTCCCTTATTTCCTTGACTGGATGTCATAAAGACTAATATTTATTTTTAGTGTATTGCTTTCTTTTATTCTGGCGATTATTTGTAAAAGCAACATGGTGTAGCAATCATTTTAGCATGACTTAGTCAACTAAGATGGTCACGGAGTATTTTCTATAGATTCCTCAATTTCAGATTATTTGTTCACAATTGGGGAGTGCACAAATACAATTCACATAATTTTCAAGCAGTGGGAGATTATGTGATTTACCCAGAATCCCCCGATGTTGTGCCAAGCATCGAGGCCAGGATTTGAACGTGAGTCTCCCAAGCTGCAAGTCAACAGTTCTATCCACTAAGCCACAGAAGGCTGCATGTTTTACAATATCAACTGTCCTATGGGGAATTTATTCATTCTGCATGGTATCAAAAATCACGTCGCTATAAGGGCATTTGTGAAATATTGTACAATATAGGGGATACGTCAATCTAAACCAAACTAAACTGAAGCATATCTCAATTTAGTGTGTGAGTTCTTTTAATAAATTACGAATTAAAAATGATCTCTTGATCATGCACCGAGAGAGCCTGTAGGGAAGTGCAGTGTGGGTTACAATTGTATAATATATTTGCTGCTGGCAACCTTTTTCTGAAGAGGCACATTGCCAAGCCAAGGCATTACCATGTCAAGCATGTTCCAATAGTAAGGATATCATCTGCTGTGTGACTTAGGGGCTGGAACTTGGCTGCTATATACAGCTGGGGACCATTTCATTCTGGTCAATGGAGTTCGTCCATAGTCAATGATTGTGATGGGAAATGCAGACAAGGACGTAAGTGACAGTCCACAGCATTTCCATTGGCAGGCTTCTTTTCGCTGAATAAGCACTGCAAGAGTTACATTCTCTACTATGATTGTATTGTGCTGGTGATTGCAGGTGGTGGGCACATGCGATACTTTTAGGGGACCAAAACCTTTTTTTGCATCATTAGACTCAAAGTCAGATTAAGAGAGACAAACAGGGTAAGCAAATGGAGAAGAGATGAAGAAGAGGAATGCATATAAAAAAAGTAAGAAAGAGAGAAAGCAGCCCCAGCATTTGGCACCGCCGATGCTGGGCTCTTAAGAAACAAGCATTTGCAATGCAATAGGTCTTGCATTACTAAAAGTTTGAGCTATTGGCGTTGCAAATAATAATGCAACGCCAATGGCTCAAACTTTCAGTAATTGGATACCTATTGCATTGCAAATGCTAGTTTTAAAGGCACTTCGACCACTGCTTTATACGAATCTACATGAGCAGTAAAGGAAGCGGTTCTCGGCATAGCAAATCCATGAAACTCGTTTTCTTATATCGGTGTTGAACAGTGGGCACACCGTATAAGTACTATCGCATGTACACTCACCACTGTATTCAGCACCAGGATACCTTTACAGGAAACAGTTGCCCTTAATAAATAAATTGGCTTCTGTATAAAGGTTGGAGCTGTTGACGCGACACTATTAGAAGGTTAGTATTGGTTGTGGTTACATGGGCCGTTAGCAGTTCTCGAGGCTCAGAGTTCCACCACAGGACAGAGGTCTGTGGGGCTTCCTCTGCAGCACACATATCGTACAAGGGTGATGCTCATGTATTAATTGGGGCAGGGTGCTGCATTTTCAAATACACTGTGACAAGTGGGTCTGATGAGGGTAAGTGATACAGAGCCGAGGCTCTCTTCACATGGTGGTGTCCATCGCTCTTCATGGGAGCAGGACATCCGAATCGGAAAGCATCATAGAAGTGTTGTGTAAGGGTGACTTCGCTGGCTGTTGTGCAGAGGCCTTTTAGGTACAGATAACAGAGGAGCCGCCATGGAGGGTGACTGTTTGGCGGCTACGAAGCACGGGAGTCTAGGACAAGGGACCCCAGCAGCAGCCGGTGTACAGGGCAAGGACTCAAATAGGCTAATTTAAGAGCCATGGTAGTCCATACGGGCAGCATTGTAATGAAAGGGAAGAACAATGAGCAACCGACAGTCAGGATGCATCTAGGCGCGGCAAGAGCCTTACAGGTACGACTACGCCGTGGACGGAGCCCGCCGACCGAGACCTAAAGAAAACCATGCCCCATTCTGCATCTTCAGTGATTTATTTACCTGTCTGCATGTACTGCCAGCTTCCAGGTGACTTGTGACGTATTACTCGATGATTGGTTTACATTTAACTAATTAGAAAGCGCAGGGCAGAGTGAAGAGGTCAAAGGGGATGACGTCACAAGCAAGCACCAAGGACTGCCAACACCGCTCAATCAGAGAGGCGGGAAAAGACAAGGCACCAAGAGCCCATCCATGCTCTAGGAGTTGGCAAAATTATGATGAGTGACATGCATGATAACCAATTGAAACGAAGGATCACTTCAGTGATGCGCAGGCCGCCAGCCATATGCAAATGATTGTCGTTTAGGTAGCAAAAAGTAAAGAAATAGAAAACAACTTTTTAAAAAAAATTCTTTACTTTTGAAGCAATCACAGCACCTGCGCTTTGGGTCGCGGGCTCACTACACCACTGGATTCAAGCTAGCCTGGCTGATGAAGGGTGATGCCCTGAAACCGGTCCCAGGATGCTTGTTTCCGGTCCAGGGAGGACCTGGCTTGGCAGTTCGGGCTGGACTGTTCCCACAAGGCACAGGGTCAAGACTGATTTGCATATGGCTGGGTCCAAACTGGGGTGGTGTGGTGAGCAAAAGAATGATGGATTTAACCCAGCTCCTTATGACTGGGGGTGAATGTTTGCATTGTCCAGCATTCCGTCCATCAATTGTTTCTTTTGCATATGTCGCCCTAAGTAGGAAGGGTATGCCCAGACGTGGGTCCCGTGCTCACTACACCACTGGATTCAAGCTAGCCTGGCTGATGAAGGGTGATGCCCTGAAACTGGTCCCAGGATGCTTGTTTCAGGTCCAGGGAGGACCTGGCTTGGCAGTTCGGGCTGGACTGTTCCCACAAGGAACAGGGTCAAGACTGATTTGCATATGGCTGGGTTCAAACTGGGGTGGTGTGGTGTGGTGAGCAAAAGAATGATGGATTTAACCCAGATCCTTATGACTGGGGGTTAATGTTTGCATTGTCCAGCATTCCGTCCATCAATTTTCTTTTGCACATATCCCGAATACAGCATGTGTCAAAGAGACAGTGCTAGCGCTGCCTGGGCGAGACCTAAAAATATGGATCCCCTGCAAGTAATTTCTCACAAACTAAGCACTGACTCTCTGACAAAAAGTATGGCGTGAGATGGTGTTAGACTTGGCATCTTTTGGCGTGTTTCCCCTGACTTTTTGCTTTCTGACCTCCCGGTTTTGACTCTGTTTTTGCTGGTGTGATGATTCTGCGCACTTTCCTCACTGCGGTCCAGTGGGAAAGTGCAAGTGCTCCTGTATGAAATGTGTTATGGATTGGTGTTTCCATGATTGGCCTATTTGGTTTATCTGTCAGTCCCTTGTAAAGTGCACTGCGAGTGCCAGGGCCTATAGACCAAATGCTGTTGGTGGGCTGCAGCACTGGATTGTGCCACCCACGCAAACAGCCCGTAAAATGTAACTCGGGCCTGCCATCGCAGAGCCTGTGCGCAGCCTGGGGCTGCCATGTCGACTTGGCAAGTGCACACACTTGCAAGTCCCTAAACCTTCCCTTTGCTACATGTTAGTCACCCCTAAGGTAGGCCCAAGGTACCCCTGTGGGCAGGGTGCGGTGTAGGCGAAAGGTAGGACATGCCCGGGTGTGTGCGGCATGTCCTGATAGTGAATTACAGCCTAGTACGTTTTTCACTATTGCAAGGCTACCTGTTCCCCTAGGCCAGAACGGGCAGTTTTGATTATTACAGTTTATAATCCTAACTGACCCCGGGAACATGGTAGAAATTCGAGTTTAGTATGCCTGGACTCAGAATGATAAAATGCATCTTTTAGTGAAGTTGGTTTTAACATTCTGCGTTTGAAAATACCACTTTTAGAAAGTGGGTATTTTCTTGCCTAACCATCCAAGCCTGCCTCTGCGAGGTTGTGTATTCCTTGTCTGGAATGTGAGTGACAGGGGCTGGGGGATGCCAGGAGACAGGGTGAGTCAGCGCAGGGCTGAATAGCCAGATCGACCTGTAGATGGGTGGGAGGGGTCGCACCTGGGCCCTGAATAGGACAGTGCCTTCCCTCCACAATGCTGGCTCCACCTCCTGTGGTGCGTCTGATGTCCCTGGCCTACTCACTGAAAGAAGGGACGGAGACTTGTCAACAAAGTGCTCCAGAACTGGTTTGGACTAGGCGAAGGCCTCTCTGCCTTCAGAGAACAAAGGAATTTGGGATATAAATATTGGGGCCCTGACCCCATGAATTTAGATCTCGCTGGAATCAAGGAACCTGCCAAGACGAAGAGCTGGAAGAGCTGCCAGGAGGAGTACTGCCCCTTTGCTGTGTTGTTGCTTTGTTGGGTTGGCCTGCAGCTGCTGCTTCTGCCTTGGGCAGTGAAAGGACTGGACTGAACTTTCTACAAACTTGTGCTGAGTAACTCCAAGGGCCAGGAACCGAGCTGGCCTCCTGTTAAGAAGTCTCAGGGACTACAAAGACTTCACAAGCCTCTGGGTACCGCTTCTGGAACGCTGTTTCAGTTGCCACGGAGGAAGGGAACTGCAACCGACTCCGTCAACCGAATCCATCCCTGGCCGGTGACCTGTTTGCACCGCAGACCGCATCGCCCCGCTTCGCATCGCAACCCTGGTCTCACCGTGGGCGACGTCCGGCGCCGCCAACATCGAGCCGCTGCTTGCACCGTGACCTGTGGGCACCGCAGTTCGCATCGCATCGCTTCACTGGGCCAGCCGGACCAGACCGACACTGTCGCTGCAACTGGCTCAAAAGTCGAGACCGCACCGCATTTGGGGCACCGCTCGCACGTCTGCGACGCACCGCTCCGACTCGCACCGCTGTCCGACGCCAGCTCCCGCACTCCGGCTAGGTCGCCTGCATCGCAACCTGTCAGCACCGCATCGAGCATCGTCTCGCCCTGCATCGCACGCCTTGGACTCACCGACTCCGTCTGCCCGACGCTCATCGAGCCGCTGCCTGCACCGCACCGAGGGACACCGCACCTTGCATCGCTCCGTCTTGCACCGCAACCGCGACGAACGCCGACCGGCTCGTACACTCCGTACCAGCCACAACGAGAAAAGGTACTGTGACCGAGTCTGCTCACGACTCTGCTGGCCCGTATCGACGCGGTCGGCTGGAACTGTTAGACTCTGTGGTTTTCAGCATCACGGTAGGCTCGGACGGAGCTACCGACTCGTACGAACTTTGCTTTTGTGCTATTCTTGCAAAGAAGAAGTTATCGTATCAAGCATTCATTTTCAAAGTACAGTATTGTGGATTTTTGTCGTAATTGGTCTTGTCTTGAGTATATAAAATATTGGTTATTTTTCTAAACTGGTGTGGTGTCCGTTTGTAGTGCTTACACTGTATTACTGTTGGTTATGTGCAAATGCTTTACACACTGCCTCTGAATTAAGCCTGACTGCTCGTGCCAAGCTACCACGAGGGTGAGCAGGGGTTACTTCACGAGTGTAACAACCCTTACCCTGACTAGGAAGAAGGGTCCCTACTTGGACAAAGGTGCAAGCCCTTGCCAACTAGAGATCCCATTTCTAACATTGGTTGTCAGCGGTGAGGATAGGACTTGCGTTTGCACTTGACTTACAGTGATTGGTGTGCACTACTACCATATCGCAGACCATTACGTACCACATACTGGTTCTTTTTCTTTTGGCCTATTTTTGATCTTGCCAGTTTTCAGCTCACGACTTTTGTCATGCCTGAATCAATTGCATCATCCGTTGCATCCCTGGAAATTATCTTTGAGGAGGACAGGTTGGAATCCTACGCCGTAAAGGAGTTACGAGCGATTTGTAAAAACCTGAAAGTCCAAATTAAAGGCCTCACAAGGAAGGAGGAGCTACAGAAGGCGCTGAGGGCCTGGGTAGCAGCCAGACATGCCAATGGGCAGCCTGGTGATCTCAGTGAGGAGGTGGAGGAGCCTATTTCCAGGGTAGATGTGCTTTTGGGTAGGGGGGAACCCGCCAGGTCAGGCAGCAGCAGTCTGTCCCCAGAGGAGCTGGAGGACAGGCGGGAGGCAAGGCAGTTCAAGCTGCAGAAGCTCAGGCTGGAGAGTGAGCGGGAGGAGAAGAGATTGGCCATAGAGGAGAGGAAGATGCTCTTAGAGCATGAGAGAGAACTGAAGGAGCTAGAACTTAGGAGTAAGTCAGGCTCAGATGGTGGCAGCAATTCGTCCAGAAAAGCAGACAGGATTGTGCACATTCCCAAGAACGTAGGCAAGGAGTTCAAGAAGGGGATGACATACAAAGGTGGTTTCAGGGTTATGAGGCAGCCATACACATGAATGGGGTCCCTGAGGAGAATTGGGGAGCAGGATTGTGGCCACTTTTCCCGGAAGAAGCAAGGGATGCTCTGATAGCGTTGGGTAAGGGGTATCACCTCACCTATGCTGACATGAAGGATGCCCTTCTCACGAAGTATGGTCTTACTCCTGAAAAGTACAGGGATCAGTTCAGGTCCAGTAAGAAGTCTGATGCCAACACTTGGTTGGAATGTGTGGATGTGTTCTGCAGGTCTCTGGATGGTTGGGTGAAGGGCAGTAGTGTAACAGATTTTCAGGGGCTCTACAACTTGATTGCATGGGAGCACTTGTCTAGTCTATGTTTTGCAGATCTGCGCCAGCACCTAGTTGATAGTAAGCTAACTGACCCCAGGAAGCTGGCTATGGAAGCGGACTGCTGGGTGAGTACCAGGGTCCACAAGAAGGCGTTTGGGGGAGACTCAGCCAAAGGTGGGCAGGGTCCCCAGCAGAAAGGTGGGGGGGACAAGGGTAAAGCACAGGAGTTCTCTAAAGGGCCCCAAACTAGTACCCAGGGTAAAGGTTCCCAGCCCCCGGTGATAAGAAGAAAGGGGTCTCTACAGGGAAGCCTGTCGAGACCGGCCCCCGCAAGTGTTATGCATGTGACCAGGTAGGTCACTTTAAGGGGGACCCCAAGTGCCCGAAGGGGACACAGCCACCCACCGGTGGACAGTCCAAAGTGTTGGCTAGTGTAGCGCTTGGGGAGGAGGGGTGCCCACAGGAGGGTGGGGATCCCGCAGAAATGACCCTTGTCTCACTCGGGGACAGTGAGATGGTCCCAGGAAACCAGGTGCCCCCTAACACCAAGAAATATAGCACCTGGGTGACCATCAATGGGAACAGGGTAGAGGCTCTCAGAGATACTGGAGCCAGTGTGACCTCAGTCCGGTGTCACCTGGTGTCTGAGAAGCAAGTAGTCCCAGGAGCATTCCACCAAGTAGTTGCTGTCGACAACTCAGAGCGCCAATGTATGGTGGCGCAGGTTCCCTTTGAATGGGGGGTCTCAGGTCCCTTAAGGGTGGTTGTGAGCCCTACCATGCCTGTAGATTGTCTGCTAGGAAACGACCTGGAGCAGTCCTCATGGAAGGAGGTTGAGCTCAGGTCCCACTTGGAGATGCTTGGGTTGCCAGAGTGGGCATGCGTGTCTACTCGGTCAATGGCGGCCAGAAAGGGTGATCAAGAGGACTTGGAGCCTGAAACAGTGGCCCAAGTCCCTGCCAAGAGAAAGGGCAGGGGCGCGGGAAACCGGCCCCGAAGTTCCCACGGACCGGGAGGAGGCGGACCTCGAGGGGGACGCCCGGTGCCTACAGGGGAGCAAGTAGCCGAACTGGGAGACATCTCTGAGCTGACCCATTGGCAGCAAGAAGGGGGTCCCACCAGGGAGGAGTTCTGCAGGGAGCAGAACGAGTGCCCTACTCTGGAGGGTCTGCGGCGGCAGGCTGCAGACCAGGCAGCGGGTAATCAGTCCGGGTCACATCTGATCTACTGGGAGAGCGGTCTCCTATACAGTGAGCCTCAGGTTGCTGAGCCTGGGTCAGCCCGTGTGCTGGTGGTACCCCAGCGCTTCAGGACCTTCCTACTGGGTCTGGCTCATGACGTGCCTTTGGCAGGACATTTGGGGCAGGACAAGACCTTTGACAGGCTTGTCACCCACTTCTTTTGGCCCCAAATGCGAAGGCAGTCAGATGCACACTGCAGGTCTTGCCAAACTTGCCAGGCAAGTGGTAAGAGTGGGAGGAAGGTCAAAGCTCCTCTCCAACCTTTTCCGGTTGTTGGAACACCCTTTGAAAGGGTAGGGATGGATATTGTGGGGCCACTGGATCCCAAGACAGCCATGGGCAACAGGTACATCCTGGTCTTGGTGGACCATGCCACCCGGTACCCGGAGGCAATCCCTCTCAGGACAACGACGGCGCCAGTGGTGGGCCGGGCGTTAATGGGGATCTTTTCCCGTGTGGGATTCCCCAGAGAGGTGGTTTCGGATAGGGGGACCAATTTCATATCGAAGTATATGACATCCCTGTGGAAGGAGTGTGGGGTAACCTACAAGTTCACCACTCCTTACCACCCACAAGGAAACGGTCTGGTGGAGAGATTCAACCAGACCTTGAAAGGCATGATCAAGGGTCTAACAGAACCCATGAGGCGTAAGTGGGACGTCCTCTTGCCATGCCTACTCTTTGCATACAGGGAGGTGCCTCAGAAGTCTCTTGGGTACAGCCCCTTTGAGCTCCTGTATGGCCACCCTGTCAGAGGACCTCTGAGTTTGGTAAAGGAAGGCTGGGAGGCAGCTCCCAGGAAAACTCCCCAGGATGTATTTAGCTACATGCTGGCCTTAGAAACCAAACTGCCCGCTTCAGGAAACTCGCTCAGGCGAACCTAGAAGCAAGCCAGGAAGAAATGAAGAGATGGTATGACCAGAATGCCACTCTGGTCGAATTTCAACCTGGGCAGAAAGTGTGGGTAATGGCCCCAGTGGCACCTTGTGCCTTGCAGGACAAGTGGACTGGGCCATATGAGGTAAAGGAGCGCAAAAGTGACGTCACCTACCTGGTGGATTTGCAGGCTCCAAGGAACCCGTTAAGGGTCCTTCACGTGAACCGCCTCAAGCCCCACTTCGAGAGGTCCGAAGTGAGTATGCTCTTGGCGACAGATGATGGGGTGGAAGAGGAGAGCGAGCCTCTCCCTGACCTCCTGTCTACCAAGGAGCATGATGGGTCAGTAGAGGGTGTGATCCTCTCCCCTACTCTGACTCAGGAGCAGCAGGAGGACTGTCGCCAGTTGTTGGGACAGTTCGCCCCACTGTTCTCTCTGACCCCCGGTGTTACTCACTGGTGTACCCATGACGTGGACACTGGTGACAGCCATCCTGTGAAGCACAAGATTTACAGGTTGACTGACCGGGTCAGAGCCAGCATCAAGGAGGAGGTCTCTAAGATGTTGGCGTTAGGGGTGATTGAGCCCTCCCACAGTCCTTGGGCCAGCCCAGTGGTCTTGGTCCCAAAGGCTGCGGCGCCCGGTGCCACTCCAGAACTCCGGTTTGTGTGGACTACCGTGGGCTCAATGCCGTCACCAGGACTGACGCGCACCCCATCCCCAGAGCTGATGAGCTCATTGATCGGTTGGGAGCTGCCCGGTTCCTCAGCACGTTTGATTTAACGTCTGGGTACTGGCAGATTGCCTTAACCGATGGGGCCAAGGAGAGATCAGCATTCTCAACCCCAGAAGGTCATTACCAATTCCGGGTGATGCCCTTTGGGTTGAAGAATGCCCCTGCCACCTTTCAGAGGTTGGTCAATCAGGTGTTGGCTGGGCTGGAGGATTTCAGTGCCGCCTACCTGGATGACATTGCTGTGTTCAGTTCCAGCTGGGAAGAACATTTACAGCACCTTGAGAAAGTGTTGAGGGCTCTGCAAGGTGCAGGCCTCACGATCAAGGCCAGTAAGTGCCAGATCGGGCAGGGTTCTGTGGTGTACTTGGGGCACCAGGTAGGAAGCGGCCAGGTGGCGCCCCTACAACCCAAGATTGACACCATTCTGGCTTGGGAGCCCCCCAAGACCCAGACAGAGGTGAGAGCCTTCTTAGGTCTCACCGGCTATTATAGGAGATTTGTTAAGGGCTATGGGACCATCGTTGCCCCCTTGACAGAGCTGACCTCTAAGAGGCAGCCCAGGAAAGTGATCTGGACTGAGTCCTGCCAGAAAGCTTTTGATGCCCTGAAGGCAGCCATGTGCACGGCGCCCGTGCTCAAGGCACCTGACTTCTCCAAGGAATTCGTCGTGCAGACTGACGCTTCAGAGCATGGTGTGGGAGCGGTGCTCTCACAACTGAATGAAGAGGGCCTGGATCAGCCTGTAGTCTTCCTTAGCAGGAGACTACTTCCCAGGGAACAGAGGTGGAGTGCCATAGAAAGGGAAGCTTTTGCTGTGGTCTGGGCACTGAAGAAGTTGAGACCATACCTGTTTGGGACTCACTTCCGGGTTCAGACAGACCACAGGCCCCTCAGATGGTTGATGCAAATGAGGGGTGAGAATCCAAAACTGCTGAGGTGGTCCATCTCCCTACAGGGAATGGACTTTACGGTGGAACACCGTCCTGGTACAGAACACGCCAACGCAGATGGTCTGTCCAGGTTCTTCCGCCTTAGTGAAGAGAACTCCAATGGGGTTGGGTAGTTCTCCCTACTTTCAGCTGGAGGGGACATGTGTTAGACTTGGCATCTTTTGGCGTGTTTCCCCTGACTTTTTGCTTTCTGACCTCCCGGTTTTGACTCTGTTTTTGCTGGTGTGATGATTCTGCGCACTTTCCTCACTGCGGTCCAGTGGGAAAGTGCAAGTGCTCCTGTATGAAATGTGTTATGGATTGGTGTTTCCATGATTGGCCTATTTGGTTTATCTGTCAGTCCCTTGTAAAGTGCACTGCGAGTGCCAGGGCCTATAGACCAAATGCTGTTGGTGGGCTGCAGCACTGGATTGTGCCACCCACGCAAACAGCCCGTAAAATGTAACTCGGGCCTGCCATCGCAGAGCCTGTGCGCAGCCTGGGGCTGCCATGTCGACTTGGCAAGTGCACACACTTGCAAGTCCCTAAACCTTCCCTTTGCTACATGTTAGTCACCCCTAAGGTAGGCCCAAGGTACCCCTGTGGGCAGGGTGCGGTGTAGGCGAAAGGTAGGACATGCCCGGGTGTGTGCGGCATGTCCTGATAGTGAATTACAGCCTAGTACGTTTTTCACTATTGCAAGGCTACCTGTTCCCCCTAGGCCAGAACGGGCAGTTTTGATTATTACAGTTTATAATCCTAACTGACCCCGGGAACATGGTAGAAATTCGAGTTTAGTATGCCTGGACTCAGAATGATAAAATGCATCTTTTAGTGAAGTTGGTTTTAACATTCTGCGTTTGAAAATACCACTTTTAGAAAGTGGGTATTTTCTTGCCTAACCATCCAAGCCTGCCTCTGCGAGGTTGTGTATTCCTTGTCTGGAATGTGAGTGACAGGGGCTGGGGATGCCAGGAGACAGGGTGAGTCAGCGCAGGGCTGAATAGCCAGATCGACCTGTAGATGGGTGGGAGGGGTCGCACCTGGGCCCTGAATAGGACAGTGCCTTCCCTCCACAATGCTGGCTCCACCTCCTGTGGTGCGTCTGATGTCCCTGGCCTACTCACTGAAAGAAGGGACGGAGACTTGTCAACAAAGTGCTCCAGAACTGGTTTGGACTAGGCGAAGGCCTCTCTGCCTTCAGAGAACAAAGGAATTTGGGATATAAATATTGGGGCCCTGACCCCATGAATTTAGATCTCGCTGGAATCAAGGAACCTGCCAAGACGAAGAGCTGGAAGAGCTGCCAGGAGGAGTACTGCCCCTTTGTTGTGTTGTTGCTTTGTTGGGTTGGCCTGCAGCTGCTGCTTCTGCCTTGGGCAGTGAAAGGACTGGACTGAACTTTCTACAAACTTGTGCTGAGTATCTCCAAGGGCCAGGAACCGAGCTGGCCTCCTGTTAAGAAGTCTCAGGGACTACAAAGACTTCACAAGCCTCTGGGTACCGCTTCTGGAACGCTGTTTCAGTTGCCACGGAGGAAGGGAACTGCAACCGACTCCGTCAACCGAATCCATCCCTGGCCGGTGACCTGTTTGCACCGCAGACCGCATCGCCCCGCTTCGCATCGCAACCCTGGTCTCACCGTGGGCGACGTCCGACGCCGCCAACATCGAGCCGCTGCTTGCACCGTGACCTGTGGGCACCGCAGTTCGCATCGCATCGCTTCACGGGGCCAGCCGGACCAGACCGACACTGTCGCTGCAACTGGCTCAAGAGTCGAGACCGCACCGCATTTGGGGCACCGCTCGCACGTCTGCGACGCACCGCTCCGACTCGCACCGCTGTCCGACGCCAGCTCCCGCACTCCGGCTAGGTCGCCTGCATCGCAACCTGTCAGCACCGCATTGAGCATCGTCTCGCCCTGCATCGCACGCCTTGGACTCACCGACTCCGTCTGCCCGACGCTCATCGAGCCGCTGCCTGCACCGCACCGAGGGACACCGCACCTTGCATCGCTCCGTCTTGCACCGCAACCGCGACGAACGCCGACCGGCTCGTACACTCCGTACCAGCCACAACGAGAAAAGGTACTGTGACCGAGTCTGCTCACGACTCTGCTGGCCCGTATCGACGCGGTCGGCTGGAACTGTTAGACTCTGTGGTTTTCAGCATCACGGTAGGCTCGGACGGAGCTACCGACTCGTACGAACTTTGCTTTTGTGCTATTCTTGCAAAGAAGAAGTTATCGTATCAAGCATTCATTTTCAAAGTACAGTATTGTGGATTTTTGTCGTAATTGGTCTTGTCTTGAGTATATAAAATATTGGTTATTTTTCTAAACTGGTGTGGTGTCCGTTTGTAGTGCTTACACTGTATTACTGTTGGTTATGTGCAAATGCTTTACACACTGCCTCTGAATTAAGCCTGACTGCTCGTGCCAAGCTACCACGAGGGTGAGCAGGGGTTACTTCACGAGTGTAACAACCCTTACCCTGACTAGGAAGAAGGGTCCCTACTTGGACAAAGGTGCAAGCCCTTGCCAACTAGAGATCCCATTTCTAACAGATGGTCTATAAAGAGCTCAAGCAGTTAAGAATTTTAGCTTTAAGGTTGGATGGAGAGAGTTGATGGGCATGAAGCAGGTAGATGCAGCAGGGCCACATAAACAAGCAATAATATTTGGTGCTCTAAGTAACACAGGGTATGAGTAGATAGGTTAGATATGCTCTCATAAATATTATTGGGTAGGACAAAACCTATTATTGATTTTGTATCTATGTGGGTGTGTCTTAACTGTGGTAGATAATTTCTTACTTTGAGTCATTCATGCATCCAGAGCCTCGCACAAATATCTTGGCACTGTGACTAAAAAATAATTCATCCCGCAATAATAATAATAGTGAAACTTGTAGAGCACATGGCTACTTCTAACGACATGACCCAGCCCTAAGGTCCAGCTCCTGGAGGCCAGGTGAGCAACTATCGTAGAATCAGCTCAAACGGAATAACCAAGTCTTAACTTTTTCCAGAAGAAAGATTCAGATGGGACCTGCTGGAGTGAGAAATGAAGAGAGTTTCAGAGTTTTGGCGCTATGTAGCTCAAACAGCTGACCCCCCAATGCACGCTCTTTTCACTTTGGGGATGCTAGCCAGCATAACCCCAGTGGATCTTAAGTTCCTGAAAGGAACATAAAGTTTGATAAAAAGAATGCGGATAACGTGGGCCCTTATTCGCAAAGGCCTTGTAGCAAAAGCAAAGTCTCTGCTTCAGTGGAAGCCAGTGCAGGTTGGAAAGCGTGGCTCCCATAGCGTCACGTCTGGGGAGATCCAGCAGAGGGCGAGTTGCTGCATTCTGCACACGTTGGAATCTCTTCACCCGGGTCTGTGACTCCCCTAGACACAAGACATTGCAGTAGTATAATCTGGACATAACCAGTGCCTGGAATACTGTTTTTTTTGCAGATTCTGGCAGGTAGCAGAAGATTTTTTTAAGCGTCTTTAGAATCACTAAACATTTCCCTGCAATAGCTGTGATTTGGCTGTCAAAGGTAAGCTTCCCATCAAACCAAATGCCCAGGTTTTTAACCCTGGGCTTAGGAAGAGGTAAAGGACCAGGGGTGTCATCCCACCAGGTGGTAGACCAGATGGTCGGTTGTTTACCCAAGATCAAAACCTTGGTCTTCCCTGCATTCAGCTTGAGACAGTTTAGATCTATCCACATGGCAACTACCGCAAGACAAGAACTAAGAGAGGAGGTCATATGGGCCGAATTCTGTGACAGGGTAATGATGAGCTGATTGTCATCTGCATATGTGATGATGGAGAATGTATGGCGTTGGATCATCTCAGCAAGGGGGGCAAATGTATAAATTAAATACAGTTTAACTCCGGGATGAGCCCTGCGGCACAACCTGCTGCAAAGTGAGCACCTGAGAGTGAAAGGGTTTTGAATCACCTGAAAGGTGCGCTCCTGCAGAATGGAGGTAACCTTCAGCAAGGCTTTGTGGCTGACACCCCAATTCCACAAACGCTCAATCAGGATGCTGTGGGATATAGTGTTGAATGCAGCACTGAGAGTCAACATTAGCAGTGCTGCAGTTCGCCAACATCCAGAATTTGGCGGATGGATTTTGTGGCTAGCATCAAGGCAGATTCCATACTATAGGAGGGACGAAAGCCCAACTGTGTCCTGTGAAGTAGGCCATTAGCCTCAATAAAGGTAGAGAGCTGCTGATTGACATACTTCTCTGTGACCTTGGTGAAAAATGGTAGCATCAAGATAGGCTGGTAGTTTTCGTTCTTGGTAGGGCCTATCAAAGACGGTTGAAGAAGAGGGACCACCACGGCGTGCTTCCGATTCTGTGGAACCTGGCCCATAGCCAGGGAGCTATTTAATAACTTGCAAAGTATAGGATGGACAACTTCCAAACCTCATTCCAAAATGGAGGGAGATAATGGATCAAGCGGGGAGCCAGATTTGACCAAGGAAAGCAATGGGGACCCGATAAGCTTAAAATGCAAGAGCCTAGAACCAAGGGGCATATTTACAAGCCCCTTGCGCCACTTTTGCGCCGCCGTTGCGTCATGCATGTGACGCAGCGGCGACGCAAACCATGCGCCGCGTTGCGCTATATTTACAACGTGACGCATCTTGGGAGATGCGTCACGTAGTAAACCCCTGCGCCACATGAAACCTGCATCAGGTTTCATGTGGGCGTACCGGCGCAGGGGGGGGCGTTCCGGCGCAGGAACGCCTCGGAAAAGTGACGTAGTGAAATCTACAAGATTTCATGCAGTCACTTTTCCGACGCTGGTGCGTCAAATCCTTACGCCTGCTTCAAGCAGGCGTAAGGATTGGCGCACCATGTTAGGGATAGGGAAGGTTGGAACAGTGCTGGAGTTGCGTCGCGCTTGCGACACAACTTCAGCACTGCGCCAACCTTCCGCCGGCAGATGCGTCACGCATCTGCTTATCCTTGCGCCACGATGCGCCGCATTGTAAATGCGGCGCATCGGACGTGGCGCAAGGGTAAACTTGCGTGATGCATTTTCCCTGGCGCATCCCTGCTGATATGCAGGTATGCGCCAGGGAACGTAAATATGCCCCCAAGTGTTTAGACAAGGAGCATCTCTAGACTTCGCATGAAAGGAGGAATAAATATTTGCCATCTTTTCTGGAAAAAAAAACGGGCTAGGGTGTTGCAACCATCTTCTGATGGCACAGATGAGGCTGAGACTGAGAACAATGAGGAGAGATACTTAACAATGGTGAAGACTTCTCACAAGGAGTTCTGGGCAGATTGAATTTGTTTAAGTAACAGTCACAATTATATTGTTTAATGCAACCATGATGCAATTTGAGGGCAGTCAGGTAGTTAGCTTAATGGGCTGTGTCATAGGCTCTGCACCAGAGATGCTCCATGAGCTTCCAGTTCTGTTTTGGTACTTGGAGTTTGTCATTAAACCACTCAGCTGATGGTTTATGTTTAGGGGGCTATTTGATCTAAGGCTCCAGTGATCCAGTTCTCCAATTGAAGAATGGCCTTATCAACACAGGTGTCGAAGGTGGGTCGACTGGAGTCCAATGCCTGGGTGAAGCTAGAGGGAGTCACTTTGGCCCACTGGTACTACTGTACTAAATTGGCAATGGAGTGGCTGGGAGACGGTTTGGTCTAGGAGACAGAAAAAGGGATAGTAAAATGATCAGACCAGGTAAGCGGAAGAGGGGGGCGGTCACTAAATGGGCAAAGTTAGAAAAAATAGGATCAAGGATCTGCCCAAGTCTGTGGACAGGGGAGGAGGCCAATTGGAAGGGCTGTAAGCCCTCCAAATCTGAAACTAAGGCCGACACTGCAGAGCGGGTGATGTCATCGAAGAGCACATTTAAGTCTCCTATTACTGAGAAATTAGAGTAAAGAAGAACAAGTGGGGACATTGCATTGGCTAAAGACGAGATGAAACACGATACCGGGCCAGGGGGGCGGTAAAGCAGAGTCCTCATACAGTAAAATTAATGGTGAGGGTTAAAGACAAAAAAAAACGTTTTGCACCCCTCAATGGAAAGCTCCGAGAAGGAGCAGTGCAGAGTCTGCTTAAAGTTGATGGAAAGTCCACCCACTCTCTCAGTTCACCTGTCCAATCTCACAATGGTGAAACCTTGCAGAATGGCTTGTAATATGTTCAGGGAGGAGATCTCAGTAAGCCAGGTCTCCATCAAGAAGACTGCATCCGGCATGTGTTCTCCTAACAAATTGTAAATCTTGAGTCTATGCTTGGCCCCTGGTGCCATCCAGGCGCAGACGGGCACAGACGGGTTTGCCTTTGGCGTGCCTTTGGTGCACCTGCTGAGCACATCCACTGTGCAGATGCTTATCGTGTATGGTTGAGCCTCTTGAAACTGGGCGTGGCTATGGCATGACAAATGACGAAATTGGGGGGGGCAAAGTAAAACAAACTGGAGCCCAGGAGCTCCCCTCCCTCCTGGAAGGCTTCCCCACCAGTCTACAGTACTGGCAAATGAAATAAGAAACAACCCAAAACGTCCAATAGGTGAGAAACAACACATAAACATATTAAAAATAGTGTGGGCAGCCTATTCTAAAATGGCTCTCAAGGAGTATGGAGCCAGGCACCTCCAAAGCTGTAGGCCGGCAAAAGGAAACAAAATTCAGCAATGCAATGTATCAACAATGATTAACGGCTGCCAGCCTAGTGCTACTCACGGGAGCTGAGACCAGTGCAGATGCCCGCCACTTGAAAGGGGGCATGGCTATGGCTTGACGAATGCCGAAACAAGGGTGAGGGCAAAGTAAAGCAAACTGGAGCCCAGCAGCTCCCCTTACTCCTAGAAGGCTTCCCCAACCCGGCAATCTTCCCTAATCTTCGTACACACAGCCATGGGAATATTTTGTTTTCATTTGCTATGGTCCTTTGCAAGAAACACTAAAATTAGGTCTGTAATATGTGTGATAGAATAAGCAGAGAAACACCAACCCTCTCCTAGCAAGTTTGGGTTTATCTTTTCCTAGCATCAGGTACAAAATGTTTTTTTGGGTGCGTATTTATTTTATAGTTTTAATTGGATTTTCTGCATTAGAACACACGGGGTCAGATGTACAAAGTCAGTTTGTGGTTGCAAACCTTACACTTTTTTCACAATAACTGGTTTGGCAAATGCAATATGGCTTTCACTATGTACTAAACACTTTCAGTGAGTTGAAAAAATATTTGTATTAAAAAAATGGGTTCCCGTCCCATTCTGGGTCACAATTAGAAAGGGTCATGAAAGGGGTGTCTCGGCTTAATTGCAACTCTAAATTGTATGTATCAATGGTTTGGAATGGCAATTTGGGTTGCAATCCATTGAAAAGTTATCAACATTTCGCAGGATGTGATAAGACTCACTTTGGTGAACCTTTCCTTATTAGACAACTTGCCCTTTGGGAATTGTGTCAGACAACCTTAGCAGTAGTAGGCAATGGTCCAGGGGGCCAATGCTATTGTGTTCCCAAACACAGCCTCTCTATCCTGCCAATATTTTCCCAAGTGAAATTTTATTTAAGTAACACAGGCTTCTTAAAAAAGGTTTCCTTTTCGGGAATGCAAACACAGGGATGGTGATTTGTTGTTCCTTGCAGTAACCATCCCTATGTATGTAGCCAATCACAGAGGGTCGCAAATAGCAACCCACCTAAAAAATAACCATTTGGTAGGTCGTTCTGTGACTCCCTGTGACTGGACTTAGTACATAGATCAGTTGCATCACAAAATTAAATGCTGTTCGCAAAAAGTCAATGTGTAATTTGTGACCACTTTTGTGACCAGTCTTTTATACACCTAGCTCATAATTTCTATCATGACTTTGAATTGTTTTTTGAGGTGCGTTCATTTGGTTATATTCCACAAGAAATCCGCACACATTCCATAATATATTTGCATTAGGGACCCTGTTTTTCTTCAGCATCTGAATCGAGCAAATAACCTTTGTTACAGAAATAGCTTAGTTTTGGTTAAGGTTACCCGATAATGTCTTGTCATCAGGTAGACCTTATTTTTATCCAGTATTTATTTCTATAACCCATAGCAAATGTAGAACTTGAATATAAAGTATAGGATGGGTTGCTAAATGAAAACCCAGAACTGGGAAATGGCATCCCTAATAACATAGGGTCCGTAGGTAAGCTTACATACAGTGCTTTAAATGGGCAAGTACTCACAGGTACTGGATACCTGCACTTTAATTTGAAAGGGAGAGTATCTGCACTTCTCGGCAGGGGTTCAATGCTTTTCTAGAGAGAACATCGACACTTCTCAATAGCACACAGGTACTCTCAGTCAGCAAGTACATACACTTTTATAAATCCATGTCAACCCCTGCTTACATATGGTGGCTAATATAAGCAAGACTCTCTGGGGCATATTGATGAAAAATCATGCGGTGCAGCAAGTCACCTTGCTGTGCTGCATTAAAGGGAAAAGGCAGGAATGTGCCGTATTTACATAATACAGCACATTCCTGTCTTTTCGCAGGCACCCTTGCATCATACTGCAAGTGTGCCTGCGTTGTAAGCAGAATTGTTTTTGCTTAGGAAGGGACAACTTCCTGCACAAAAACAATCCCCTAAGCATCTTCCTCTTTCTATGTGTGCTGAGGAAAAACCAAGGACAAATAAAGATATTTCTCCTCATTACGCCTCCCCTGGGGTTGCGCAGCATTTTGGCACAATATCAGGTCTACCCGTAATGGTAAACCTGGGAATGTGCCAAAATCGATGGGTGGATGCATGGGAACAGCCACGCTCCACCCATGGAACACATCCCTAGGGTAGAGTAATGCAACGCAGAGATTTGCGCTGTGTTGCGTTACTCTAGATGTATCAAAACATGCAAGGAAGGGGGCGAGGCTTGAGCGCTGAAGAGGATGGCGGCTGGCTGACGCCGCTCTGGGCCGTAGTCCGAGGAGTATGTAGTTTTTGTCCGGTGGAGTTGTCCCGACGCCGATTTTAAACAGGGGACTCGCAGGCGGAAGCGTCACTGCGTCGGAGGATGCCTTTCATCAAACGCGGTAAGCACGCATATCTCAATACCGCCACCATAAGCCTGCGGCACGCTCCATGACAGGACCGCGGCCGCCATTTTGTTTTTCTCGCAGCGCTTTCCTCAAGGAGAGGTTCTCCTCACAGACTGCCGTTTTGTGGAGAGCTGTGAATTCAAGACATTCTGGAAGACATTTTTATACCTGCTTGATGTATTCTGTTCCTTTTAAATGGTAGTCTGCAGTCTGCTACAACAACTAGTACTTTAATGCTAAAAAAAATTCTTCCTCTATTGGTTGTGCCTCATCTTCGAATCACCTGATAATAGTGCACAATTTTTCACAGAATTTTAGCTGGTGGTGTTATATCTACCTAAGAGCGCTGCGCTACGCTCATCTCTTGGCATTTCTTCATACAAATCTGCATTTTCTTGTTTGAATGTATACATGTCTATGGGGAGAACCAGAGTTGGTCGGGGCAGTGTTTCATCCTACTCGTCTGCTACACGCCCAAAATCTACCATACTGCCTACCTCTAACCCCTTTTCAGTTCTACAAAACGACATGGAGGACTCAACACAAGCCACTTTGCCCCATCTTGCCGAGTCTTCTTCCAGTGCATCTACGTTTGCGCGTACTTTTAGCTCTCCATCACCTCAAGTCAGCGTTAAAAATGCGCCTAAATCAAATCCTTCATCATTACTAACCTCCACTAAGCGAGTTAAAAAGACCCTCCTTCACCAGCCACCTCTCCTCCGCCAGCCTCGCTGGAGTTACTTCTGGATGAAATACGTGCTCTCAAGCCATACATGCAGGAGACAAACACTCGCCTGCAAGCTTTAGAGGCTAATTGGTCTTGGCTCCAGACTAAGATCACTTCTGTGGAATGTCAAGTCGAATCTCTGCAAATCTCTTCGCAACAGATTCCCCCTATGAAAGCAGAAATTCTTCAACTTCAGAAACAAGTGGAGAACCTTAAGAATCGTAGTAGACGCAACAACGTACGAATCTATGGTTTAGCTGAAGGACTGGAAGGATCCAACCCAATAGCCTTCTTTCAGTCTTTTCTCCTGCAGGTATTGGATATTCCAGAAGCTCCTCCATTGAACATACAAAGAGCTCACATACTTGGTCGATCTCCATCTGCTTCCTCATCTCAACATAAACCAAGAGGTGTAATACTCTACTTCTTAGAGTACACTGACTTGTTGAAAGTTTTGCAGGCAGTCAAATTTAAACACCGTATCTCCTGGCAAGGTTCACAACTATTTTTCTCACAGGATTATGCCAAAACCACCGCGGATAAAAGGAAAAGTTATCTTGCAATGAGACCAGCGCTATGAGATTTAAACGCCAGATTTGGTCTAATCCACTCTTGCCTCTTTAAAGTAACTTATAAAAATAAAACAACCACCTACGATGATCCAGCTTTGCTTCAACGTTTTCTTGAGAACTGCAGAGAAGAATCTATGGAATTCACAAGATCGTCTTCTACTTGAGAATTTTACTGTTTTTCTATGCCAATTGTAACTGTGCATTATCTCACATCTCCCTTTTTCATGACAGAATTTGATTAATTATCTCTTTTTTCTTATGTCTTTCCTTTTCAGGTGTCGGTCCCTTCTGTTCCCACCCTTCATTGTTTAATACCGTCTGGACCATTTCTCTCCTCGTGATTTCCCCCGGAGTTGTTTCGCTGGTTATACGTCTTCTCGTTTTGTCGCCTCAACACCCTCCACCCATGTTTGAGTCTCTGGTATGTTTTATTGTTCCTTTTCTATATTTGTTCTATCTTTCTTCTTTTCTCTTTTCTTTCTCTTTTCTTCTTTTTTTTCCTTTCTATCCTCCTTTTCTATCCATTTTATTACATCTTTTTTCATTTCATATCCATTTCTATTTCTTTTGAGTGCTTTAGTAATGGTTATTTTGATTATTGCAGATTTTTTATTGTATTCATATTTGCTGTAAATTTTTATAAATGTCTCTCTTTTTCTTATATTTTTGGATAAATTACTTTACGTGTTATTACATGGAATGTCAAAGGTTTGGGTACGCCTATTAAAAGACAGAGAGTTCTTGCCCATTTAGCTAATTTAAAGGCAGATATTGTTTTCTTACAAGAATCTCATCTTGTTACTTCAAAGGTTTTGAAACTTAGGCGTCAATGGGTTGGAACTGTGTTTTCCTCTCCAGGTACAAGTAAGAAGAATGGGACAGTGGTTCTTTGTCATAAAAAACTTAAAATTTCCCTTCTATCTGAGGACTCAGACGACGAAGGTCGTTGGTTAATTGTTCATCTTAAAGTTAATAATGTTCCTATTTCCTTGTTTAATGTTTATGCTCCTACTAAATCGGAGAACAATTTTTGGCCTCACGTTTCCACCCTTTTGATGTCTATCCCTACACCATATGTTATTTTTGGCGGTGATTGTAATTTAGTTGTTGATCCATACATAGATCGATCCTCCAAAGCAACTTGTATCCCTTCTCCAATGCATCAACATTTCAACACTTTAATTTCCCATAGATTTCTTGTTGACTCTTGGAGATTCTGTAACCCTCAGCTTCTTGAATAAACTTTTTTCTCTCCTACTCACCTCTCCCATTCTTGCATAGACTATTTATTTGTCTCTAAATCACTCACACAGCACATAATACATGCAGACATTGGTTCAATGTTGATTTCTGACCATGCCCCAGTAATCCTAGATTTGGAATTACTCCCTGTTAATGAGTCCAACAGAAGATGGCGTTTTAATACATCTTTATTGATTGACCAGACCTTTGCTTCCTCTTTTGAGGCCTTTATTACCGATTTCTTTCATCGCAATGTATGCTCTGTTTCATCCTTCGCTATTGTATGGGATGCTTTTAAAGCTTCAGCCAGAGACTTTATTATCTGTTATGTATCTAAAAAGAGAAAACAAAATTCCCAAAAGGCTCTTGAACTTCTTAAGAACATTAAGTTGTTAGAAACACTTTACACTACCTCTAATTCTAAAGCTGACCTTAATAATCTTATTGTAGAAAAATTTAAATACAACAAGATATCTACAGAAAATGCCAGCTCCTATCTTCTTAAAGGTAGTGCTCGCTATTATGGTGGCTAGAATAAAGTGGGCAAACTCCTTGCCTCTTATCTTAAGGTTAAGAAAGACCGTTCAAACATTGATTATATCCTTGACTCTGACTCTTCCAGAGTGACCAAGAATCTAGATATTTTGGAGGAATTCAAGAAATATTATACCTCACTTTATACTCCTGAGGCTACTCCAGATGTTATGTTATGTTATATTGATTTTATAAGGCGCACAGCTACCCAAAAAGGGTTTCCCAGCGCCAGCCTGAAGGAACAAGGGAATCAGAAATTATTGATTGAACAGCCAGGTTTGTAAACATTTACGGAAGTTCACATATATTGTTTCATTCCAAAGCGGTATGGGGAGAGAGTTCCATAAGGTTGGACCGAGACAGGCAAATGAGCGACCACCCATCCGTGAGAGTTTAACCCTGGGAACCAAGAATTTCCCCTGAGTAGTGGAGCGTAACAGACGTGGAGGTCGGTAAGAGTGGACTAAGTCTTGTAGATATTGAGGGGCGGTGCCAGACTTGATCTTAAACATGTAACTCAAGGCTTTAAATTTAACGCGGATTGCGACCTTGAGCCAATGAAGATCTTGCAAAGAGCCAGAGATGGAAGCAGTTTTAGGGATCCGACAAAGTAATCTGGCAGCAGAATTCTGCACCACCTGTAGTCTCCGTATCACTTCCTTGTTTGCCCCCAAGTAGAGGATGTTACCGTAGTCCAGTCTTGAAGTCACAAGCGCCTGGACTACGGTGCTTTGAGTGGAGCAGGGGAGCATCCAGATAATTTTTTTCAACCATTTGAGTATGGTAAAGCAGGTGGATGCCAGCTTCACTGCTTGCTGTCTCATTGATAACTGGTCATCAATAATGAAACCCAAATTACGGACTTGATGGGCAGGCTGGGGTAGGGCACCCATTTCGGCAGGCCAGTGCTGGGGGCCCCAAAGGTCTTTATTTTTCCCCAGAATCAGGACCTTAGTCTTCTCGCCATTAAGTTTAAGTAGATTGACTTGCATCCAAGATGCAATTTTCCTTAAACCGGTCTGAAGAACTCACGGTCCGGACATCTTCTCAGCAGAAAGGGAGAAGATGATTTGGGTATCGTCTGCATAAGAGAAAAGGGACAGCCCGGCCTCCTCAGCAATTGTCGCCAAAGGTCTGGTATAAACATTAAATAGTAAAGGGATAAGAATAGAGCCCTGGGGTACCCCATAAGGAGAGGAATAAGTTTGGGAAGTGGCCCTAGATGAGAAGACTAGAAATGTCCAATTGGAGAGAAAAGATGTAAGCCAGTCAAGAGCTGGACCAGAGATGCCAAGAGACTGTAGGGATTTTATTAACACGGTGTGAGACACCGTGTCAAACGCGGCACTCAGATCAAGTAATATGAGGGCCACCGTATCCCCGAAGTCCAAACGGTGTCGTAGCATTTCCGTGACTCCAAGAAGAGTCGTCTCGGTCGAAAAACCAGCTCTAAAACCGGATTGAGAGGAGTGTAAGAAATTAGAGGATTCAACAAACTGAGTTAATTGTAAATGTATGTGCTTTTCCAAAATTTTGGAGTAGATCGGAAATAAAGAGATTTGTCTGAAATTGGATGACTGGGCAGGATCAGCGTTTGCCTTCTTCAGGAGCAGAAGGACCATAGCGTGTTTCCACTCAGGAGGAACAATAGCCTCCTGTAGGGAAGTATTAAGTAGTTCCATGATTAACATAAGAGATGGTAATTCAAGCTGCTGTAGCACAGCAGTAGGCAGGAGATCGCAAGGAGAGCCTGATTTAATGCTACCTAGGATCTTCTTAAAATAATTAATATCTAGGAGTGACCAGGATTCCAGTTTATTAGTGGGTTCAACCGTACAAGTGAACCCAGAGGTGGAGGCTTGCTGAGTAGAGTCAACTGACAGAATATTGCATAATGTAGAGTGTATTTGCTTCACTTTGTTCAGGAAAAAATTAGCAAGGTTGTCACATTGCGGCCCATCTATGATGGGGGCGTGGGTTGAGTGTCAGAACCAGACAACGTTTTGACCATTGTAAACAAGGTGCGTGTACAGTTTTGCGCATTGGAAATGGTAGATGAAACAAAGTCTGCGCGAGCTGATTTACAAAGGGCTTGGTAATCTTTTAAGGCCTTTTTGTATTTAAGTTTGGAGTCAGGCGCATAGTTCCTCCTCCAACTTCTATCCTTCCTATTCAAATACAGCTATACCTTGACTCAATCCCAAAACACTTTCCCACTGATATTGACTTCTCTTCCCTAGAAAAAGATATCTCTATTAAAGATATCTCTCACGCACTACGTCTCACTAAAACTGGGAAAGCACCCAGTCCGGATGGATTCCCTGTGGAATTTTATTCTCATTTTTCCAAAACGCTTCTTCCTCATCTCCATTCTTTATTTACATTTTTCATTTCTTCTAATGCTTCTACGGGTACATTTCAAGATGCCCTAATTTGTCTAATTCCTAAAGAGGGGAGAGATCCTCATCTTTGTAAAAATTATAGACCGATATCTTTAGTTAACTCCGATTATAAATTATTTGCTAAATTACTTGCTCTTCGATTAGAGCCCATTCTGCCATCTATCATTTGTTCTGAGCAATCGGGCTTCATTAAAGGTAGTTCCATCTCTGATAACACTAGGACCGTTTTTAATATATTACATAAATCAAACAAATATACTCACTCACCCGCGGCTATCCCGTTAGATGCGGAGAAAGCTTTCAATCGTATGGATTGGTCTTTTATTTTTCATACTCTTTACTGGTTTGGTTTTGGACCTAAATTTATTTCTTACATCTCTTTATTATATACCTCACCTAAAGCTTCCATTTTTGTTAATGGCTCTATTTCCAACTCTTTCGCTTTGCACAGAGGTGTCCGCCAGGGCTGCCCTCTTTCACCACTTCTTTTTATCCTTGCGCTGGAACCTTTTCTTGCTAAAATTAAACAAAATCCTAATATCCATGGTTTCCAAAATGGTAAAACTCATACTAAAATGAATGTCTACGCAGATGATATTTTATTATATTTATCAAAACTAGAAGTTTCCCTCTTAGCCTTCTCGACAGAGGTTAATACCTTTTCCTCACTTTGTGGTTATAAATTAAATCCTGATAAATGCGAAATCCTTCCTCTTAATGTTTTATGTTTCAGACATGACTTTCTTTCAACTAATTTTACATGGAACACCCAAAGAATCAAATATTTAGGTTTATGGTTTGCTCCTTCTATTAAACTCACTTTATCACTGAATATGACTCAAGTCTCCACTACAATATCCAATTCTATTTCTAAATGGCACCCTCTTTATTTAACCTGGTGGGGCAGATTGGACACTATTAATATGATGCTTGTTCCTGTTATTCTCTAAACTATTTCTGCTATCCCGCTCACTATTCCCTCATATGTTTTCAAAAAAATGTATTCTATTTTATCGGCCTTTTTATGGAATAAAAAAAAAACACGTATGTCCCTTGCTATGCTTAAACGTAACAAAACTCTTGGGGGTGTTAACTTCCCAGATTTTCAAATATATCATAAAGCCTTTCTTCTTAAACAACTCTCTAAATGTTTAAATCATTCATCTTCAGATATTTCTCCACTATGGAAAGATGTCGAACTATCCTCTCTTGTTCCTTTCTCAATTCAAGAATATCTTACGTTCACTCATAAGACACGATTTTCATCCTCGCCTATACATAAAACTTCTCTCAATTTATTTCAATCAATAATCAATTCACATCTCTCTGATGTTGACTGTTTTCTCAATTCTTCGATTTGACATAATCGCTTTATAACAATTAATAATAAACCTTTATTCTGGAAATCTTGGCGAGACAAGGGCCTGCTTTGGGTCTACCAGCTTTACTCACGCGATACCTTTCCCACTTTTTCGGAAGCACAGACACTTTATGGCCTTCAAAATTCATATTCTAATACATTTAAAGCATTGATTCATTCTATATTCTTATCTTTATCCTCTCAATCTTTGACTTCTCCCTCCTCAGTATCTCATGGTAATATCCTTCCTATATTAAGTAACCATCCTAGTGCTTCTTCCATTTATAAATTTCTTACCAAAACCACAGAACATAGAAATAAAACCAAGGTGGAACTACAATGGGAACGTGAATTTCATACTTCATGGTCCACTTCGTTTTGGGATAAATTATGGACCAAAATTCGTAAGATCTCAAGATCAGCTAGTACAACGCAAACACTTTTCTTTTTATACAATAGACTCATGTTCACTCCCAATCTTTACATAAATTTACACCTACAACGCCCCAAATTGTTGGTCTTGTAATGCTCCCAATGCAGATTTATTTCACATGTTATTCTCCTGTCCCTTACCCATCAATTTTGGTTGAAAATATGGTCTCAAATCAATATTATTTTTCACACCCAATTTCCCTTTTCCCCTTTAACCATTTTTCTAGGCTCACTATCCGAACAATGGCAATCCATCACATGTAATACAGACATTGTGGATTTACTAATTGCAATTGCATTCCAGCAAATCACCAAAAATTGGAAACAATCCACACAATTATCCTTCCAAGCTTGGTGGTATAGTGTTTGTTACAATCACTGACTTGATCGTGCTTATATTTCTCCTCTATCCCTACTTATCAAAAGAGAACATTTATGGTCGCCTATTACTTTAGATGCTTCTGCTCAAAGATTTACTCATCACCGTCCAATGCTAGAAGAAGTCCCCAAACCTCCATGAATGGACTTCCCTAATTTTATATGGCGTATTTTTGTCCTATTTGTTTATATCTACTTTACAGTTATTTATTTCTATTTTAGAGTCACTACTTCCTAATTGCTCATATTACTATATATTGTATTAAGCTCTCCTACTCCTTCATTACATTATAGTCAGTTCATTGTTATTGTACCCTCTCCCTTTTTGCTCTTTTCCCCCTGTTATAGTTTCTTATATCCTTATTACATATGCAACTGTTTGGTTTTTGCTGATTGTTTATTAAGTCATCAACTTATTTAGTATTATATAAGCTCATTGTAATTTTTATTAATTATGTATGTTTTGTTGCATTATTTTTTCAAATAAACTTCTTTTAAACAAACAAAAAAAAAACATGCAAGGACACACAAGGTGGCCTTGCGTGGCTTGATAAATCTAGCTTAGGAGTTGTGGTGTCTTGCACCCTGTTGCATGGCGCAAGGGCAACACAACTCTTTGATAAATGTAGCCCTCAATCTTGGTGGGTGAAGGTGGCTGTAAATGATTGTGTGTATCTTTGTGTGTGTGCATGTGATTATACACGAGCAAGTTTGCTGTTGATGTGTGAGTGTGTGCATGTAAATATTCCACTCTGATTATGGCTGCCTTTTCCGTGTTCCTGTAAATATATTCCTTTCCTAGTGGAATTCAGTAGTTGCTTGATGTGTTAAAGATTGTCTATAAACCCAACAGACGCTTAGCTTTGACAGCGCAAACGTGATGACCTTTGACCCGGTTTCAAAGCTGTGTCCTGTCTGAGAAATGCGCTCAGCGTTAACAGCAAGGTGTCACATCCACAAATCCCTCGAGCCAATGCTATGTGAAGTTGTAGGCTCAGATGTCTGATTATTTTAAAACCCTTCGTGACAGTGTTATCTCGTTGCAGGTGTTCTAAGAGAGCGGAGGCTTAGGAGGAGGGCTGAGGGTGGGTTAGAGGCGCGGAGAGCACTCAACGATCCAGTCAGGATCAAAACCGAATTTTCAAAGAATTATTGGGAATCTTTCAAAGCCAGGTGAAATAACATCGCGCGGGAACGGCAACATGTACAGTGACGGGGATGAAAAGTGAGGCATTTCTGACTTATAATTAGCGAAACTCGTCTGCACTTGCCAAACACGGTTATGTCTGTTCGAGATTGTGACTAAAGCATACAAACGTGGGAGGGGTGCTTGATGAAAGAATGAAAATACTCGGGTAATCAATGCCATATCTATTCCAATCAGAGTCTTTGCACAGAGCTCTAGGGAGAGCTCACGGTAGACAGAATGTTGAGCTGTAGTTTAGAAATTATATAGGAAGTGTGTTATGCTAAGATAAAACTAAACGTGCCTCTGATTAATGTGAAAAAAACCCGTTACACATATTTCACAAAAACTGGAGAGCAATATGAGACCATCGTGGTATTCAGCATATGTATTTAATTTTTACAAAGTATATAGAAGAACACTGAATACAAATTAATCGTGATTTCTAGTTCTACTCTCAACGAAAATTCAAGAAATAGCTGAATTAATTATCATTTCCTTTCAGTATCTAAGATCACACACGCAGATAAACAGCCTGTGTGAGCGAGGGCGGTAATTTAAGTACAGTGAGGCTTATTTACAAGCCCCTTGCGCAGCCGGTAGGTCACTTTTTCCTATAGTAAAAGTGACGCACCGGCAGCCGCGGGTCTTGTAAATAAAAGGCCCTCTGGAGTGTAGAAGGGAGAATCGGAGTGATGAAGATTACTAGTAAATAATCTGACCATTACTTCCTCATCCCCTTCGTCGTCATGGTACATGCTAAACGGCTTGACTCAGTTCCAATGCACATTCCAATACACGAGCAGTAACTGTAGGTCAGCCACACTATACCCTACAACAAATACCAGACATTGGGCAAAACCGGACAGAAAGACAGCCAACCAGTGACAGTCAATGAGGAGTTATCTCCCTTGCCACCTACCTAGCAAAGGAAGCAACTCCAAGCCAGACCATATCGCCCTGAACACCAAGGTGAGAAAACCAACCAGACCATGCAGTGCCATACCTCAGTCTGGAAGCTAAAATAAAAGCTAGCCCGTGAGGTCACAAGAAGGCATATTGAGGAAAGGGTCATGCCATCATATTGCTCCCTCAGAAAGGGACTTAAAGCCCTGTCAAACCACTGTGAATATAAGAGACAGAGAAGAATCATGGAAGACAGAGCTAGTAATCATAATGTTACCCAAAAAATGGCAATGGACATGGGCCATCACCCACTCATACCCAATGCGACCTACAAAACGAGCATATGGACCAGGCGAGCAACTTCAGTGGCAAGGGAATTTCCCCACAGCTTCAGCCGGATAGCGCACTGTGCACACCACATGCATAGCAGGCATTGAAGGCCATATACCAAAAACCTCCAGGAAGGAACCCAGAAAAATAGTCATTGAAGAGCTCTTCTCAATTGGTACCAGCATTCAAGGGTTGCCCAGAGTATATGATGCTTGAAAAACCTGCACAAAAATGACCAACTAGCGGAAGTCCAGTTTATTAGTATTCATAAACATACAGGAAACTATCACAGGCCTGAGAAGCTGTAGAACCTAGAAAATATGGGGCATATTAGCAAGGGCTTTATCGCCGCTTTAGCGGCACTTTTTGCCGCTAAAGCGGCGATTTTTTTATCGCCCTATCAGCAAGCTGTCGCTAACAGGCGTTAGCGACAGCTTTCTGGCGATAGCGGCCCGTTTTCCCATCGCCTTGCATGCCAGCGATAATTATCGCTAATGACATGCAAGGTAGGCGTTCCCAACTAAAAGCGACTGAAAACAGTCGCTAACACAACTTCCCCCTATTAGCAACGCAGGCGAAGCGATGAAAAAATTCGCGCTAAGCGCGAATATCGCTGGAATTTAACACCTGCTAAAAACATGACTTACCTGTTTTTGTATGGGAGGTGGATTGTCAGGCTAAGTCCCCCATGGCGTTAATGCGTGAATATCGCTGGATTTCCAGCGATAATCACGCATTTCGCCGCTATCGCTGGATATTTTATCGCATTGGAGATAAACGTTGCTAATAGCATGTTATCTCCGCGATAAAATCCAGCGATACGCGGCGATAAAAAAAAACGCGCTAAGCGCGGTTTGCGATAATTATCGCAAGTTGTTGCTAATATCCCCCTATGTTTTTAGTGAGGACCAGGTTGAATCCTATCTTGCTAACATTCATGTTATTGCAATGTGAGACCCTTACCCGCCAAAATGCCACACTTCATTGTTGGCTCTACTCACCCTGTTGTGATGTTTGGTTTTGCTTGGGTGGGCTCCCATGTAGGACCACGTTTAAGGAGATCTTTTGATGGAATCCTACTCAAATAACACCAAACACCACAGCTGCGTGCGGAGCAGACAGGAAGATGAAGCATGACACTTTAGCAGGTGAGTCAGCGGTGGCCCCTCTGAGGTCAGAGGAGTTCCGCCCCCCACTGCCACCACCCTAAAATAAATCGATAATAAAACGGGTTTTAAACCAGTTTTATTTTAATTCCCTGGACCCGCCCCCAGGACTCTGTCGAGTCTTGGGGTCGGGTCCAGGGGATGACACTGCTGGTGGGGGAGTGGTAGTGCACTCCCTTCACTGCGCAGAAGGCCTTGGCCGGCCTTCTCAGGCCGGCCAAACCCTCATTCGCTGTGAAGCTCTCTCCAGCCCCAGCTGCATTGCTGGAGCTTGAGAAAGCAAGCAAAGGCTCCCAGTCTGCCTGGGAGCGCAAGTTGCCAGCGCTCACTCTAATCCCGATGCTGCTTTCATGAAGCACCAGGATTGGCAGCAGTGCAGTCTGGGAGCCTGTGCCCAGAAGCAGGAAGAGCTCAAAATGGCGGGAGATGGCAGCGGAGTTGAGGTAAGTTTAAAAAAAAAATCTTTTTTATCCCTTTAACCCCCTCCCCACCTCCCTCCCTCCTCCGGCTGCCCTGCCACTTTGGCAGGGGACAGGCCGCTACTGAGGTGAGGTTCTTGTATCCTAGTAACAGGATTGTTAGGAATGTAAGATTCAACTTGGTCCTAAGTGCGCCATTTTTTCCAGATGCTCTAATTTCTTGGGCCTTTGATATTTTTGTATCTATATATATATATATGCTCTGGTTGAACAAATGAAAGATCCATTGAATATCCTCTTTTCGTTTTTATGATATTAGTATTTATAATCTAAATCAAAACGCCAGAGTCATCCGCAAACCTGAGCAGTAGGCAACAGGACAAGAATATTTCAAACCAGAGCCCGAATGGCAGGACCAAACCTAAGATCACTCAATTGTAGTCCATCTACGGCCACAACTTAAGCTCCAGAATGCAGGAATAAACTGACTCCCATCATGCAAAGAAAGGAGTGAGCAAACCTCCATCCTACAGAGACCACAAGGACCTGGTGTCCATACCTGCTGTTGACTGGTCAGCAAAAACAAAGACACAGCCAAATGGAGAAAAGATTCAGCTGACAATAACAAAATTGAAATCCAGAGGCAAGGGCATATAGCTGATAAAGTTAAACTAGGCGGTAGGTATGAGAAGCTCAAGACCACTCAACATGCAACATAGCTGAATCCTCCATGACCCTAGAGAATATCCAGTACAATAAGATTCCCAATGCACATCCATCACAGGGCCGAGATTGAGCTAGGAGACATGAAGGGATAGAAAGTCTTGGTGATTTAAAGAAGCACGGTGTGGAGGGCCAGTTGCGAATACAAGAGGAACACGAATGGAAGGACTAGACTGGACTGACATACTAGAACTTGCATTCCAGGTACTGACACTCAACATGCATGTCATAGAGAAAACATGTGAATGAGTCACCACTTGTCTGTCCCAATGTGACACACCCATAACGCCATAGAGGCAGAGGAAAGACCCAGAGTCCATACACAGGGTGAGGATAACCATTGGCTCTTATACTACAAGGATTAAACCAAAACACCAGGGCTTGAATTACCCTAAACAGGAAGGAGAACAGGGGTTCCACTCCCCTTAAAAAATCCTGGTGTGAAAGGGAAATCTACTTAAGTCAGGAAAATATAATGCTCCCACATTTACTGATGGGAGGTAGTCATCATACAAAAAGGGCCATGCTAGGACTAAAATTTAGACTTGAGATTACATCATATTTGAAAAATGAGTGCTGAACTTTCTGAGCTAGCCAGCTCATAATAACCAGAAGAATAAATCCATATAAAGCAACTGTAAGTGAAAGAAGGAAACCAGAGAACGCTATCCTTCAAACAGCTTTCAAAAATCCAGGAAGCAATGCCCACAAACAGCGGTCAAGCTCATTTAGGGAGTTTCCCCAAGAACAAAACTGTACCTGTGGATGACTGAAGCCACAGGTACAGAATGAAGCTAAGCAATGGCCAATAAAATTCATGAATAGACAGTTTCAGCATCCCCAAAACCTGGGACTCAAGGCAAGGAGAGGAGACCAGATGAGACTATCATCCCCCACAACAACGGGAACAGACTTCAAAGCTGGGACATAAGTAAATAAAAAGCATTTGCAATGCAATAGGTCTAGCAATTTCGAGATTTTGAGCTATTGGCATTGTAAACGACAATGCCTTTTTATGAGTTTAAAAAAACCTGCAATACTAAAAGGCATTGTCCTTTACAATACCAATAGGTCAAAGTTTCTACAATGCGTGACCTATTGCATTGCAAATGCTTGTTGTTCACAAACGCCCCATGCTGCGCTTTCACGTTAATAGAGGCCATGCCTCTTTCTTTAGACAAGCCATGTTTAAAGAAAGGTCCAAGGCCGCTATTAAAGTGAAAGCGCGGTATGCAGCACTTTCACCATTTCACCAATAAAAGCATTTGTTTGTCAAGTTGACAAACAAATGTTTTTTTTTGTAAAAGCACCCAGTGAAAGTGCGCATGGCACACTGAATGCACTGAATGTTGCAGTAAAGCATGTAGTGCCTGCAGTAGGAGAAATGCATTAAAGAAAATAGTGTTTACAGGCTAAATAATACTGTGTAACAACCGAGGTAAAAGGGCCAGTCCTCATGGGAGGTTACAAATGAAGACAAGGCGGTACTAAGGAGGGACTAAAAAGCCTATTAACAAATCAGAAGCCAGCATTACGAAGGACAATGACACAAGCCAATGACAAATATGGGTGTAGAGTTGGCGGGGCTTCAAATCCATACTCCAATACAGCATGCCTCGCCCAGTCTCGACCTAAAAATGAGCAAAGTGCCTCCAGCATGCCAGGTGGCCAACTGTAATGAAACTGCTGAGGAAAACTCTTAGAAACTGCATACTATCTGGAGAAAGAGTCAAATAATGAGTAAACAAGGGGCTCATAAGACCTGCTCTCAAAAAGCAGTTGTAAGTAGAAACACCCGCCATCTAGAAGGCAATTCTACATCCACAAAATGAAGGCCAAATAAAGAGGCAAAGGACAATTAAGTAGCCATATTTGGCAAAACACCTAGAAGTTTCCTACCAGTACAAGTTGGAATTTACTCAAAGTTATGTTCTAGCCTGCACTACAATTAAACTGGCATAATCACTCAGAATAACAGTTGTTTGTGCCAGTAGCACCAATGAGTATCCAGACAAGAGGCAGTCTGGTCATGATTCCACCTCATGCCTCTTTGTGATGCCACCAGATAGTCCCTGCCTCTTTATTTCACACCTTTTTAGTTGTCTTTCATCCCTGCTGTCTTTCTTTGTCACTGTTTTTTCGTCATTCTCTTCCTTACCCCCTTTTGTGTTTTTCTCTCTCTTGCTCAGGATTAAAGCCTGATGAGGAAAAATAGGTACTCGTCCCCAAACATCAGTGTTGGTAGTCCCTACCTGCAACCACCGGCTTAAACTAAGCATTAGCAAAGCTCTTACCCTTGCACTCAAAGCTGTTTCAACTTATGCTCCTGGAAGATCATTTGAAAAAGAAACAACACACAGCTTGAATCTCTCAAGTAAACATTGTATTATCCTAAGAACATGCTTCTATGTAGCTTCTCTCTTAGGTGGACTGTCCTACATCTTTCCACGCCCCATTGCTCGCCGGTGTCACAAGTCAGGTAACCCTGAGTCATAAATCACCACCACGAAGGCCACAGGTAAGTGAAAAGACACTTTTATGTTGCATACAAATTGCTTCTAATGACGTGCACCAGCCTTATTAGATGCAAAGTCCTTAGTGCCCTTCTGACTCGGTGATGCTGCTCCATCGAGGCGCGCTCAGCTGATGCATTCCACTGCTGCTGAGGAAAGATCCTTAGTGCCACTCTGACGCGATGACACTGCTCTGTCCAGACACACTGCGCCGATGCGTTCCACCGCTGCTGGTATGACGTGAGAGTGAAATCACCATCTCTCCCTGGTGCGCGAGGTCAGAGAAGGCTTACTTCTGATGCAATAATCACCTTGCTCCGCTTCTGATACCATGAAGCAATTACTCTTATACAGGTTACGTGTGTGCCCTTGGCTGATACCAGGACACTTTTGGAGGAAATTGTCCAGTGAGGAGCTTTTCTGAAATTGAGCCAGAATGGCAGCAGTCGCATAAATCTCTTCCATGCGTTCATGTCAGCAACTGCTCATCCCACAAAATTATGTTGTAAATCATGCCCAGGAAGGCCAAAGGTAAGTGAAAAGGCATGTTTATTCTGCATACAAAGTGGTGGGCTGCTGGTGGCACACAGGTCCTGCACCAACTGACCCGCATTCAAATCTCACATTCCACATGGACAATCAACACAGTATTTCATGTGCAGAAAGACCTATATATAACACCCTTCTAAATAAGGAGGAGCTGAGCACACGGGCACTCACTCCAATTACTAAATGCCCGTAGTGCCTGCTTCATTCTTAGGGTAGGAATGGGACAGAAAATAGGCTTGGGCACCAAAATAGAAATGGCCCCTACTAGTGAATCAGAGGGGTAAAAAAATGGGCAACATTTTCAAATTGGGACAGTTATGAACTTGTAAAGTCAATCTTTATAGTGGTTTTGCAAGGCCGGTTGGACTTCATACATTTGTGCTTGCTGCAGGCAATGTTTGTGGTAATTCACACACATACGAGCAACTGATTACTCAGATTCTTACAGGAATACATCTGGTTCCCTATTCAATCAGGATGTCAGGTGTTGCCTCTGCTTAGTTCTTATCCTTAAGGGGGTATCCAAAGATATTAGAGTAAACGCCTCACTCACTTATCGTGACATGATTCATCATCGGCGCCTATCCACACCCTGGTAAGATGGTACTACGGTTGCAGACTCAACCATAGATATAAATGGGAGTTCTTAGATAAAGCAAACTGGATAAACAGGGTCCCAGAAAAGTGATGCATTAAAAATACCTCTAGGTATACCCAAAAGTTATACTTTATTAGGAGGGTACCTGGGGTATGGATAAAAACATGAAATTGGTGGGTTCTATTGAAAACAATTTTTCAATTATACCCTGTCCTGATGCCAACATGTTTCGGCACTCGCTGCGAGCCCAATCAGGTCTGGGGCCTTCGTCAGGGCTGTCTCGTCAGTGTCCCTTCCCTTCTTTGTGCAAGCGCACCATGCACACTTATGAGGCCTAACGCTCTCACCTGTCCTGTTTCTTTGTTTCCAGAGGATTTTCTCCAAAACAGAATAATCAAGAATAAAAGGAGAGGGGACTCAATTTCAGTCATCCATCCTGACTTCCTTACATATGTCTCTATGCATTTTTAATGATGGACCATATGGTGGAATAAAAGGCGAGAAGAAACACATAAAAAACGACACACCGCTGGCAGATCATCTACTGGCGGCGGTCGTGGCGGCAGGACCTAGGCAATTCCGAGGTGCCTGCTCTTTGATGAAGTAAGTCTGTATGCATGTGTAAGTCTGGGACCATGGTGGCTTGGCCTCACAAGTCTCCAGCAAATCGGAAAGTCTGTAACCCATTTTTTTGGTGTTCTTTACCTCTACCTCCTCCACCCCCTCCAGGAGGTAATACGGAACCTACTGATAATGATCATGTAACATCTAACGTTTGGGGCATATCTTAAAGCAGGTGTGAAAACAATGAGAACTACTGGCACTAATTAATATGTCAGTGTTTGGGCACTGAGCAATCCGACATTCTGTAACTTCATTCAGACAAATACATTTAAAGAAACTTAACAAAACACAATATATGTATGAGGGAGTATACCTCCCTACTGCCCACATTTACAATAAGCATACACCGACTACCTCATATAAACTTAAAAAAACCCTCAGGTAGTTGAGACTGTGATAATTAAAAGAATGGAAGATATAAGAAACACTACTAGAGGTCGCATGTTAGTGGGCTCTCCATTACCACAATATCTCTGGTAACAATTGGTCCATCAGAGGTGGGCCCTCCAGAACTGTTTTCCTCAATCAGAATAACAAGAAAGGGCCTCAATAACAAGACAATAAGAGAATGAAGGGTAGATGTAACAGCAGTAGAGGTCCAATGGAGGTGGGCCCTCCACGATTACGATCCCCTTTGTAGCTACTGCTAGCTATTCTGAATATGTACTCACTCACTACAAACGCTCATACTTTGACGTTTTCCTCTAAAAGTGTGTGACTTCAAGACGGCACCATCCCATACGGACCACATGACCCTTGAAGAGATACACTAGAAGGTAAGCATACACAGGACAAGCATGAGTGACATGGTATGCAGGTGGCAATGAGTGACCGCACCAGGAAGACTGTCCACTCCACAATCGACTGTAAATCTGGACCTAGACATTAGATCACTATATAGAAATAGCATCAACCCCCTGAACCTTTTTTGGATATGTAACCATGTCTAAAAAACTTCAGGCTCACAGGGGAGCACAAAAAGCTTCAAAGCTAAACAATACAGATTCAAATAAGGCAATATGGAATATAAAGATTAATGCCTCACTATCTGTTTATTCCACCATATGGTCCACCATTAAAAATGCATAGAGACATATGTAAGGAAGTCAGGATGGATGACTGAAATTGAGTCCCCTCTCCTTTTATTCCTGATCATTCTGTTTTGCAGAAAATCCTCTGGAAACAAAGAAACAAGACAGGTGAGAGCGTTAGGCCTCACAAGTGTGCATGGCGTGCGTGCATAAGAAAGTGCAGGGACACCGACGAGACAGCCCTGACGAAGGCCCCAGGCCCGATTGGGCTCACAGCGAGCGCCAAAACATGTTGGCATCAAGACAAGGGTATAATTGAATAATTGTTTTCAATAGAACCCACCAATTTCACGTTTTTATCCATTCCCCAGGTACCCTCCTAATAAAGTATAACCTTTGGGTATACCTTGAGGTATTTTTAATACATCACTTTTCTGGGTCCCTGTTTATCCAGTTTGCTTTATCTAACTCCCATTTCTATCTATGGTTGAGTCTGCCCTGGTAGTACCATCTTACCAGGGTGTGGATAAGCGCCGATGATGAAGCATGTCACAATAAGTGAGTGAGGCATCTACTCCAATATCTTTGGATACACCCTTAAGGATAAGAACTAAGCAGAGGCAACACCTGACATCCTGATAGAATAGGGAACCGGATGTATTCCCGTAAGAATCTCTGAGTAATCAGTTGCTCATGTGTTTGTGAATTTCGACAGTGGGAGAGTGCAACTGATTCCACTATCTCTCGCTCTCCGTTAGTGATCACAATTTCAGGGGGCCTCTACAGCCCCAAGAGCCAATAAAATTATAGGGACAAGAGCGAAGGCCAGGATCTGAACCATTACACAAACTGAGGAATGGCGGAGGGCCTCGCATTCGATGATGACCTAATATCGTCTATTTTAGCAGTACCATCCCTGATCTCTGAATCAGTATTGACACAAACCAACCAAAGCACCGGTGATTTGGAGTCACTCACCGAATTGAAGCGCACCCAATTAAAAACACTTCTGCATGGAGCTATTATGACCGAATACCTTTAGGGCAATATAGCCCCGAATGGTCTAATAGTTTCCAATGCTCCCCGGATTTTTCTGAATTACCCTGAATTCAGATGCAGCTGATCCCTCATAGCATGGAAGTTTACGAGGGACTGGCTAGTTCTGATCATACAAACATCAAAGAGACTATCGGATGCCCTCCTGGTAGAAATCAAGGCAATGGAGAATGGGCTTAAAACACAAATGACCATCGCCTTATACAAGAAGAAACTAGAAGAGAACAACAAAATCATCAACGAACACAACGAGTATTTGACACAAGCAAAAATCAATAAATTCCAAAAAGACCTTAAACGCTTTACCTTTGAGGGAACTTTTCCCTACTCCAAGGCAGACTACAACCCCAGGGAGTCAGATAAATCAGATTTCTCAGACACTGATAGCACAGAGTCGGGAAGATACTCCAGCGACTCCTCAGGAGAGGGACAAAACCTAACATGGAATATGAGAAGAAGAGGAGGACGCCCAAGTAGAAATAGGAGCTCCAACCAACCGGCCATACCGTTCCAACCATACGGATGGGGACCCTATATACAACCACCTTTCCAACCCCCCCAATTTGGCCTCCAATGGCAACCTTTCCAGGCTCCTTTTTTAGGGAGAGGCCAGAATCCAGGAAGAGGGAGATGAAGGGGACCAAGAGTACAGTGGAAAATCCAACAACAAGAACTACCGGAACAGGAAACATGCCCAGGCAACAGCAGGAGCACTCGGGAGTAGTAAACCTCATTCCTGTAGTCTTCACAGAGACCCAACTAGAAGTACTCAACAAGGGACTCGGTTTGGTCCCAACGGCAAGCACCGACATTTTCAACTTGAGGATCGAACTGGATGAGTTCTATAGAAGATTGAGACTGTCTATCTTCTTCACTGACAAGAACACAATACCCCAAGAAGAGGAAGACAGGAACACGGGCCTGAGAAGTAAATCCAACTTAAACCCACCGAATCACACAATGCCACCGGCTGTATTGGCATTTGAAAAAGCTGTAACTTAGGAAGTCAATAAACTAAGGGATGGCAACAGACGTGTGTTCAACAACCTCACGCAAGCAGAGCAAGATACCATTCGGGAGATTGACAACATGAATGATATTGTCATAAAACCAGCAGACATAGGGGAGCCACAGTGGTTATGCCACTGGAGATATATCGCAGAGAATGCAGAAGACTCCTCGATGACCCCCGGAATAACAAGGTACTACGGAGGGACCCCACGAGAGAGATCGCAGAAAACATCTGCACCTTGGTAAATAAAGCAAAGGAGAGGGATTGGATTATAGCACAGGAGGCAGAATTCCTCAAAGATGAGAATCCACAAACACCCTACTTCTACATTTTGCCAAAAATACATAAGAACAAAAATCCACCCCCGGGAAGACCAATTGTCTCTGGGATCGGATCCATTCTGGAACCACTATCAAAATTTACAGACCATTTCCTGAGACCATTGGTAAGGAAGATGCCCTCCTATTTGAAGTACACAAAAGACATGCTGATATTACTCCAGGACATCAGATTCAATCAACAAACGGACATTTTTTATCACACTGGACATGGAAGCATTATACACAAGTGTACCCCAAGAAGCTTCCCTGAAGGTTATAGAGACCTTACTGAGAGAAGAGTGGACTCAATTACCCCAAAGAGTTTCATCCTAGACTGCGCACATATGGCACTAAAAAGGATTTCTTTCCAATTCGAAGGGGATTTCTTCCTACAGACTCACGGAACATCTATGGGGAGCATATTTGCCCCAAGCATAGCCTGCCTGTATGCTCACGATTTTGAAATGAAAAACATCTATAATAACAACAACCCCTACGAGGCATATGTGTTAACACAGAAGAGATACATAGACTATGTCTTTGTGTTATGGAGGTCTGAAACAGAAGCTACAAGGTTTGTAGAATGGCTGAACACAAGAGATGAGTTTCTCAACTTCACAATGACCATGAACAAGGAATCCATGACATTCCTGGACTTGAGAATATGGCCGGAAAATGAAGAACTTAAAACAAGTTTTTTATAAACCAACGGATGTGAACAATCTGCTCCATTATGACAGCTTCCATCCAAAAGCCCTCAGAGACAACTTAGAGGTGGGTCAGTTCCTCAGACTATGGAGAAACTGCACGGAAAAACAGACATATGAGAACCATGCAAAAAAATTGGCCAACAAACTGGATAAGAAGTCCTAACCCAAGTGGTTAGTTAAAAGGCTATGAACAACCCTAGAGAATCGCTCCTAGAAACCCATCCTAAACACAAAAACGACAGACTAGTGTGTGCCACTACCTGTGGCACACAAGCAAACACAGTGAAAAAAATAATACTGAAACATTGGAAGACCCTGAACTCGGCTTCTCTAAGACTAGAACACCCTATGTTCGCCTTTAAGACGGGGAGGTCACTCAGGGACTTGCTGGTTCACACTCGACCCAGACAAACGACCTCTGGAGACCGCACAGTTTGAGCAATGTGGAACCTACCTGAGGTGACAGGCCACTACCCCTGTAGCAACTGCAACTTCTGCCCACTAACACAAACAAGTAAAGAAATAGACTTGGGACTTCGCACGCCATGGGTACTTAAAAAACTCACAAATTTTATCAGCAGCAACGTCGTGTATGTGATCACATGCAAGTGCCAAATAAAATACGTGGGCATGACTACACGGAAAATCAGAACCTGTATCAATGAGCACAGGAGCATATTCAGATGCAAAAAGACAGTTACCAAACTGATGCACCACTTTTACACCACAGGCCATACAGAGAACGATTTCATGTGGACAGTGATCCAGAAATTATCACCAAATGCAAATGAAAAACAACTATTGAAACTTGAACAGAGATGGATCTACCGCTTATCCAGCACAACAAACGGATTAAACAAGATAATCCAGTGGACCTCACATTTATAACCTCAAGTACAATAAACCTACTACATACTTCTCAGCTCTCCTGTAATACCCTCACACCCACACACTGCGATGAGATTGTACTCGCTACAAGATTGCCAACAAGAGCATGAAATAAACTACTGGTACAACTGCACCACCATATAATACACAAAACATAGCAGAGTGACACTGCATAGCTCAGAAGGCAGCTTTCATTCAACAAATGTTGCAACCCAGTAACAATCACCTGAAGTATAACCTCATAGAAGTACAAACACATCCCGTGCCCCACAAAAGATCAGAATGAGGATGAGACATTAGCACCTCCAACAAGGAACCTTAAAGATGTATAATCAATACGAAACTTTGTGACACTACAAACAGCATGAAACCTTTTATGCAGTGTTTTTTCAAAACTTTATTGTCCGATGACATGACACACATCATAAAAACCACTATGTTGTTATAACACCGAAATGGTTGTAGCATAAATGAAAGCTCCATCATCCATGAATGATCTATTAAAAAACTGTAGCTGCTAAGAAAACGGAAGTTATGGTTATAGAATTGAGAAATGCAGCCCGACAGTGGGAACTCCATCTCCCAGCATGCCAGCAATGTCTCGTGGTCGCCGCATTATGACGCAACTAGAAGGCGAGAAGAAACACATAAAAAACGACATACCGTGGGCAGATCGTCTACCGGCGGCGGTCGTAGCGGCAGGACCTAGGTAATCCTGAGGTGCCTGTTTTTTGATGAAGTAAGTCTGTATGCATGTGTAAGTCTGGGAACATGGTGGCTTGGCCTCCCAAGTCACCAGCAAATCGAAAAGTCCGTAACCCCCTTTTTTGTGTTCTTTACCTCCACCTCCTCCACCCCCTCCAGGAGGTAAAACGGAACCTACTGATAATGATCATGTAACATCTAACGGTTGGGGCATATCTTAAAGCAGGTGTGACAACCATGAGAACTACTGGCACTAATTAATATGTTGGTGTTTGGGCACTGAGAAATGCGACATTCTGTTAATTCATTCAGGCATATACCTTTAGAGAAACTTAACGAAACACAATGTATGTATGAGGGAGGATACCTCTCCACTGGGCACATTTACAATAGGCATGAACTGACTACCTCATTTAAACTTAGAAAACACCTCAAGCAGTTAAGACTGTGATAATTAAATGAATGAAAGATATAAGAAACACTACTAGAGGTCGCATATAAGTGGGCTCTCCATTACAGCGATATCTCTGGTAACAATTGGTCAATCAGAGGTGGGCCCTCCAGAACTGTTTTCCTCGATCGGAATAAAAAGAATGGGCCTTAATAAAAAGACAGTAAGAGAACGAAGGGTAGATGTAACAACAGTAGAGGTTCAATGGAGGTGGGCCCTCCACGACTACGGTCCCCTTTGTAGCTACTGCTAGCTATTCTGAATATGTACTCACTCACTACAAACGCTCATACTTTGACGTTTTTCTCTAAAAATGTGTGACTACAAGACGGCACCATCTCGCATGAATCGCATGACCCTTGAAGAGACACACTAGAGGGTCAGCATTCACAGGACAAGCGTGAGTGACACGGTATTGTGGAAATGGTCCTTCTCCAACCTCCCACAGGTACACCTATAACAAGGAAGACCAGCAGTCGGAGGTAACTGTAACATAAAAAGATTTATTTCGCTCAAGCGGGTACACAACCTCACAGCTCCGTATGGCTATGAGAGAAGTGGACAACTTACACAGTCATAGACAGCCTTATATATCTTTCTGCTGGAACAAGTGTAGGTGGGAATGGGTATGAAAAATTAGCAGCTGCCTAGGATGATTAATAATCCCAGGATGATATCATGTACTAGTCAGGACCAGTACCTCTGGAAATATGTATACATGGCATGCAAAACATATATATATAAGGATTACTCATTAACTCCCACCACTCATCAGTAATCCCGTGGTCAACAGAAATAAAGCAGAACTGTACATAACTTGCGTCAGACATATAAACATAGACACGCCTGTGGTTACAGAGTCAGGCGCTCACTTGATTAATCATCTGGATATGGAACAAAAGGTCGCACGTCCTGTATCAACAATAATTTGTAGACATAAGCAATTTATGCAGCTGGCTGTAATACATGTGATATCAGTGAATAGGAATGTTAATCATTGACCGTTTGTTAAATGCATCCTGCCCTACTTGCGTGCTAGCAAGTAGAGAACAAACATATGCTCTGGGGTCTTTTGACGTATCCACTTTGTTCTGTGTAGCTGAAAGGAGCACATTATTTTGTGCTGAGGAGACAAACTAAGAAAAGCTTACCACAAAATGGTGGCTATAATAATATAAAATGGTGGAGCTTACGTCCATTATAAAATCTGTATTTCCACAATCGACCCTTTGGACGCAAGGTCCAACATTGTTATCGACTCCTAATGTACGTGTTCATATATTGGCCGACTGTTACTATAGTGGGCCTCATGGCGTTCATTAACATAATCTACTGCATTTGGGAGGGAGGTGGCGTTGTCCGAAACATCAATATCCATCAATTGTTGAGTCACAATATCCCTCATTATAAGAGCGTTAGTCAGTGTCACTGGAGGGACTGGGGGTGGTTTCAGCAGTCGCCCCAAACACTGGCAACATATGGGTAGGCAATTAATGAAAACACAGCACCCAATTACTACGAGGAATATGGTCACTAGGAACATCCCTATCTTCCAACCCCATGCCGATAGAGTGTTCCAAAAAGAGCCCGCCGGATCCCAAGAGCCAACATCACTATGGGCCTGGGCCCCTATATCATATAGTCTTTTGACAGCTTCCCTAACTGATGTGGAGGAGTCAGGTATATACACGCAGCAGGACACCCCGATCACCCTACAGACTCCACCCCGTTCTGCCAACATCATATCTAGAACCATCCGGTTCTGAAGGGAAACCAATCTGACAGCCTTGAGCTCCACTGTGATGTTCTCAATAATCCCTGCTGTCTCCTCTACAGTTGCTTCCAATAAACGGGATAACCTGCGAATATTTCTGGAATTTATGGCAGGGCCATACCAAGGAACAAAGGCCTTCAGCACATCACCAGCTATCTCTGATACTGTATCTCCTTGATCAACACTCCTCTTACCCCTTAGTGTTTTGGAGGCTCTATTTACCTCCTTTGTACTTTTGATAGACATCGCTGGTGTCACAAGACCTAGATGACAACAGCCACCCCAATTCACTGGTAGCCAAGTATAGGCCCTAGAACCACAAATGAAATAAACTGAGTCACCGATATAAAGTGGAACTGTCATTTCCTGAGCAGCCATCTCAAATGTCATATTACAATTGGTACTATTCCCCATGTCGGAAGTACCATTACTTCTGATACATATACTCCCAAGTACACTACGCTGCCTCATTTTCAAAAAGGGTATTTCTCTGGCATCTCTATGAAGCGGAGGTGTACTTTCATTGTGTACCAAAAATAGTGGGGTGAATATATTAGAAAAGGGGAACGTTGCATTAGGTAAGACAACTTCAGTGCAATTTCCTGCCTGGAGGATGTCATCTTGATATCGGTTGTATAGTGATACAGTTGATGTTCTGGTGGTAGAACGGGAGGTGACCAAGTTTCCAAGGACCCCTATTAGCTCAACCTTCAACATCACGGTATGTAACGCATAACAGGATGCTTCAAACGGCAGGGGTACTTGGAGGAGGGGTAGTCCTTCGTCTACATATGCCGGAAATTGCATGCATATCCAACAATTATTTTTTTAATTACTTGATGAGTCTGATGAAGTAGGGTAAGAAAAGAATTATGACGCATTTCCTCCCTGTGATCCATATCCTCAGGTGCTACAGTAACTGAGGGGACCTTGTCAGAGGGAAGCGGGGCTGGTTTTGCTATAGGGTGATAAAGCTCTAAAAGATAGAGTAAGCCGATTACCAAAGACATTACACAAAATAACACACATAACATGCATAGTTTGGAGTACCAACGCCTCTTTTTGTTCATTGTAAGGGTGGAATAGGTATCTTCCATGTCTGACGAAAATACGGTCCCAGATAGCAATACGGTTAGAGATAATGCTTAAAAACTTCGAAATATACAATCTCACTTAGATGTGATAGTTCAACAGTGTTCGTTATAGGCCTCACTGTTACAGGCTCTACAGATCTTTGTCGGCAGTGTCCTTATTTTACTAACCTCACTGCACAAGTTAGTCCTTTAAAGTTGGCACTACCCAGTGCGTGGCAGTTGGTGCTTGCTCCGTCCTAAGCACTCTTCAGTTTCCTTGGGCGTAGATTATATCCTGATACAGTTCGTTGATCGTCGATGTGGGTAGGAGGGCAATCACCAGTTCTTCGGTCAGAACGGTCCTCTTCCGGGGGCAATTTTGGCCAGAATGGTGGTGCTCTTTTCACATTCGATAAATGAATCCAGTTTTTGTGTCCATCACATCGCACTGCTGTTTGTGTGACTAACAAAACTTGAGATGGTTCCTTCCATCTGGGTTGTAGGCTGTTTTTCCTTACAAAGTTCTTGGTCAGGACCCAGTCCCCAGGCCGGATGTCATGCACTTCTCCTTCCAAAGGCGGGGACCAAGTGTCTCTGACCTGTTGGCGAATGGTAGACAGAGCAGTAGTTAATTCTTTACAATAATCCAATAAAGCAGAATGTGTCAATTCTTGCAACTTTGATGGAGAGGCAAACCCATATACATTTGCGGGTCTCCCCATGACAAGCTCATATGGGGAGAGTCTGTTTTTGGATGTAACAGTTGTTCTCATAGAGAACAAGGCTATTAGCAAAGCATCTACCCAGCTGAGAGTACTTGATGCACATATTTTTTGCAGTTTATTTTTTAAGGTAGCATTGCAACGCTCTACAAGCCCTGCTGATTTTGCATGATAAATTGAATGGAATTTCTGTTTTAGCCCCAGTCCTTGACATACTAGATCCATTATTTTATTCGAAAAATGTACTCCGTTATCACTCCACAGACTTTTGGGCAAACCGTAGCGAGGGAAATACTCTTTCAGCAGCATTTTTGCTGTACTCAAGGCGGTATTATCTTTCAAAGGGAATGCTTCCACCCAATTGCTAAAACTGCATATGACAACTAAAACATATTGTTTTCCATTGGCAGGGGGCATCTCGATGAAGTCCATCTGAAGACATTCAAATGGATATTCTGGCAATCTGAAATGACCAGGTGGTACTTGTATCCCTTTTCCCACGTTATGAAGAGCACAGATCATACAATTTTTAGACAGTTTTACAGCTGTCTTTCTTATATTTTTGTTCTCCCATATTTTCTCAATTGTATTTGTCATCCCGTCAGCTCCCAAATGTGCAGGACCATGGACCATCTGAAGTATGGGCAAGAGAAAACTATCAGGCAGGACCCATTTCTGTCCAAGTGTATTCATCCAAGCCCCAAGATGTGTGTCAAAATAATAACCTTCCTTTACCCACTGCTTTCTTTCTTCTTCACTTGCAAAAGCTTGAATCTCCCTTATCTGCGTGTAAGGATCAACTTCTTTTGTCTCCTCATCTGCACTCGACACTACATATGTTAACGTGTACTCATTTAATGCAGTATGTCTTGCTGTTTCATCGGCAAAGGCATTTCCTTGGCCTACATGGTCTGTGATTATCTTGTGTGCACTACACTTTATGATAGCCAACTTAGTTGGTAATGCAAGAGCATTTAATAATCTTGTAATCAAGGTGCCGTGCTGTATTTTAGCACCTCCAGATGTAATATACCCTCTTTCGGCCCATAAGCGTCCAAAGTTATGAGCCACCCCCAAGCGTACTGGCTGTCAGTGTAGATGTTTACCACTAACTTCTCTGAAAGTTCACATGCTCTAGTTAGAGCAATTAATTCAGCTGCCTGAGCAGACATCTGTTGTATTTTACATGTTTCAACAATTGTTTTATTGGTTGTTATTGCATAGGCTGCCGAGGTGGTTCCATCTGGTCTCTTTAGACAAGAGCCATCCACAAATAGTGTTCCATCGACCTTAGACAGAGGTACATCTACCAAATCTACTCGACCTTTCGTTTCAGTTTCAGTGACAATCACACAATCATGTTGTACTTCATCCTGCTCCGAAGGGAGAGGCATCAGAGTAGCTGGGTTTATAGTGTTGCACCGCTGCAAGGTCACATTAGTAGCCATTAATATTAGTTCATAATGAGTCAATCTAGCATTAGTTAAATGCTGCGTCTTGGTTTTGTTTAATAGTATGTCCACTGAATGAGGGACATAAACCATAACGGGATGTCCTAGTACAATAGAGTCTGCCTGTTTTACTGCAGCAGCCGCCGCAGCAATATTTCTTAGGCAGTTCGGTAGGCCTCTGGCTACCGGATCCAATGTTGAAGAAAAATAGGCACATGGTCTATTCTTCTCTCCATTTTTCTGTGTTAGTACAGCCATTGCGCACCCTTCTCTTTCATGTACGAACAATGCAAAGCTTTTAGTATAGTCTGGCGTACCTAAAGCAGGTGCATTGCATAGAGCAGATTTTAAAGCCATGAAGCTATCGTGATGTTCATTCTCCCAAGGGACGGGATCTTGCACATCCTTGTGAGTTAAGGACAATAATGGTTTGGCCAGAAAAGAAAAATTTGGTACCCATTGCCTACAAAAGGAGACCATTCCCAGAAATGCACGAACATCCTTTTGAGTTCTAGGTCTTGAAATGTTCTGAATGGACTGTATTCTGGCAGGTGAAAGCCTCCTCCCCCATTCGACAAGAGGTGACCCAAATAGGTTACCTCCTGTCGACAATACTGTAGTTTAGCTGGCGAAACCTTATGTCCATGCAAAGCGAGAAATGTTAAAACATCATGCGTAGCCTGCTTACAAATATCTTCTGTTTCAGCGGTGATTAATAAATCATCAACATATTGCAGTAATACCGTACCTGATGGCATAACACAGTTATCCAGTTGTTTTTTTAATGCCTGGCTATAAATGCTAGGGCTTTCTGTATACCCCTGTGGAGCTCGACAGAATTGATAGGATCTCCCTTGGAAACTAAAACTGAACAAATACTGACTATCTGGGTGTATGGGAATGCTAAAGAAAGCATTTTTAGATCAATCACAGTGAACCACTGGGCTGAAGGTGGTACAGACGAAAACATTGCAGTAATGTCGGGTACAACAGGATATTGTGGTTCCACTATTTTATTAATGGCTCTCAAATCAACAACCATCCTATATTTGACCTGTTCTGTTCCATCATCTCGTTTAACTACAGGTAAAATGGGACTATTACATAGGCTACTTGTGACTTCTCTTATTATTTGTCGTTGCAGCAAGTCTGATATCACTAATTTCAATCCTTCCTCTCCTTCTTTTGACATTTTGTATTGGGGAATGCGGGGTAATTTAACATTTTGTTTTACTTTAATATGTACTGGCTCAATATCCATTCTTCCTACATCGTTTGGTCCATGTGCCCACAACTTCGGATCAATATCCCGAAGTTCAGGTGGTAAGGTATTTTTGTCTGCAACAAGATACTGCTTAGATAGTGCTGATTTCTTGCAAGTCAGATAAACACCATCTGGTGTACAATATATGGTAGCATGCATCATTTTTAAAGCCTTTAAACCTAGTAAGTTAAGTGAACATTTCTCTGTTAATACAAAGGGCATGCTCCCTGTTATGGGGCCTATAGTGAAGTCCAATGGTCGCGAAATGGGGCTTGTTACAACAGCATTAGAAAATCCCACCGACTTATCTAATTTTCCCGAGAGAGGAGCATGGGGGAGCAAGCGGTGGGAAATAGATGTGTTAGTGGCACCAGTATCTAGAAGGAACACTCTTTCTTCACCTCCAACCATCATTGTTACATATGGCCCTGAAGAATCTACTGGTATTTGCACTCGCTCCCTGTCCTCTCCTGGGCATCCCTATTGGGTCCAATCCTGATGATCATCATCCTGCGCATAATCCTGTGTAAAATACGCATTATTCCTTTGGTCGAAATAATTTGTCTGGTCGGTGTCATTATAATTTCTTTGTTGTCCTCTACCTCTTCCTCTGTCTGCGTGGGGAGTTGTGTTCCCTCTGTAAGTATTGGCATTATTTCTCATAGTCTGACCCTGGCCCTGTAACGAAGGGCACTCATTCTTCCAATGACCCTCCTGATAGCAATAGGCACATGTATTGTAGCCTAACCCTGCTCTCTGTTGCGCCGGAGCTGAAGCAGCTCGACCAACCCCTCGACTACGTCCACCTCCCCTCTGAAAGTTTGTACGTCCTCTTGTCCTTCCCCTATCAGGAAAAGCTTGCTGCATCAATGCTTTTGTTTTTAACTCCTTCATTTGCTTATCCTTTTTTCCCTTTTCTGCATTTCTCTTATTCTCATAGTAGCAGGCCATGGTCAATAATTCAGCTGGGTCTTTAGCAGTCCAGGTGCTTTCGTACGTCTTTATACTATCTGATAAGTCAGGTAGAAGATTATGAACAAACTGATTAGCAAAGATACGCTTCCCTTGTATAGTCTGTATATCTTGCCCACTGTATGCTTTAAAAACCTCCTCTATTCTACTAAAGAAATCGGTAACTTCCTCTCCCTCCTTCTGTCGACATGCCGTCATCTTATCCCAATCCACCTTTTCTCTGGGCAATATTTCCTGCATACGTGTTATAATATGCCTTGGTAAGGCTATTAAGGACGGTGGCACGGCTCCTCCTGCTAATCTGTCATTATCATCACCGACTATGGTTGGCCAGTGAATGGTTGCGCAGTTATTATCCCTAACTGGACGCCATATTTCTTGAGGTACCAAGAAATCAAACAAAAAATCAATATCTTTTAGTATCATGGGTGTTAAATTAATGGCAGATTCAAGTTGCTCATAAAAGAGCCTTGGATTTTTCTAGGATCAGGTAACTCCTTTCTCATGGCTAACAAATCAGCCCTAGTCCAAGGAGTATGAACATATTGTGGGATAGGGGGATGATTCCCTGGCCTTGGATCAGGAATTGGATGTACCTCTCTCATAGGGTAAGCTGAAGTATCACCACTAATTTCTGGGCCATAATGTTGGTGGATATGTTTTTGTGTGGCACCACATATAATGATATCTAGCTCCTTTTGGAACTGATAACAGTCATTAAATGCACTTCTACATTGTGCGATAGTTAATGTGGAGTGCTCACTATCCCTCCATACTTTGTTTAACCATTCTGGTGACGTAAAAACAACGGTACTATCCTCTAATAAGAGGTAACAGTGATCAAACAATCGTGTCACCATACTATTAATGACAAAATTTTTGGCTCTTAATTCCTGCATCCCCTCAAATGTGTCCCAGGCTTCTCTTTTAGTTATTTCCCCTTGGTCCATCCATTTCTTGGTCATTATCTTTATAGCGTTCTTTTCAGAAGGGCCTAATCGTGTGTGTCTAACCTGCGTGTCTGGTGTCAGTCTGTCCCTAATTGGTGACCTAGAGTGAGGGGAATCTATCCAGTTGTCCGGTCTCCGCATAGTTATTATAGGGGAGTGACTTTGTGTGTTAAATGGTGTTGTGAACATTGGGGGCGTGGTGCTGGAGGATAATGTTGCTGGAGCGGACGGTACTGTTGGGGTGTAACCTACCGCTCCCTGTGTACCCTGAAGATTAGTAACAGGGGTTATTTGCTGGGCTTGCGTAACAGGAGTGGCTACCTGTTGAGCCTGCACAACAGGAGGGGCGCTTGCTGAGTAGCTGGTGGACCCCCAGCCCCGGGACCTGGGGCAGGAATCTGGACAATATTATACGGGGGAGGTTTATCTAACAAATCTTCTAATACTTCATCGATAGGAGGGCACTTTCTTTTTTCTATCGCAACAAAACATTTTTCTGTTTTCATCCTAAACTCTCTGTCATGCTGTTCAATGTTTTCGTTTATTTTTATATTATTATATTCTGCTACTTTAGCCATGGTTGTTTTTCTGTTCTCTCGTTCCCTATCTTGTTTTTGTTTCATATTCCGAGTTCTGGCAGATTTCTCCCATGTTTGAAATACTTCAAACATAGCGGGTCGGACCTTCCGTTCCATCATACATTGTTGTAAATACTGTAATTTAGCTAAATCAAAGGTACCATCAATAGGAAATTGTAATTCCTTATCTTTTTTTGTATACTCATGCCATATTCTATTGTATAAATTCACATTCACTCCTTTTTTTATCATTAATATCCAACCAGGACTGTCTTCAACAGGAGTGGGGACACTTTCGTCCAACCGGTGACCTGATTTCATACAACAGAACGTTTTAGAAATGCATTTCTTCATTGTTCCTAGTACTTCGTAGTTATAACTATTATTTTACCAAACTAATCAACAAACTTAAGTAACCAAACTTAATTAACAAAACATGCAACAGAACAATCTCACCAATCTGTGGTGTCCTCAAATCGTCCGACTGTTGGTCTTCGGACAACACGTCTGTTTCAAAAGGGATCAGCTCGTGGACCTCTGCCGGGGAATCCTGTGTCAAGAGGCCAGTTGGGACTTCAGATGGCAGCTGCGGAGAAACTCTGTCTCCTTAGTGCAGGGGCCCCTACGATCCTTCAGTCCTCAGTCGCACCTCTCAACCACGGACTCAGTTAGCCGTTGGATGTCCCACGGAGAGGTCCCACCAGAGTCGCCAATTTGTGGAAATGGTCCTTCTCCAACCTCCCACAGGTACACCTATAACAAGGAAGACCAGCAGTCGGAGGTAACTGTAACATAAAAAGATTTATTTCGCTCAAGCGGGTACACAACCTCACAGCTCCGTATGGCTATGAGAGAAGTGGACAACTTACACAGTCATAGACAGCCTTATATATCTTTCTGCTGGAACAAGTGTAGGTGGGAATGGGTATGAAAAATTAGCAGCTGCCTAGGATGATTAATAATCCCAGGATGATATCATGTACTAGTCAGGACCAGTACCTCTGGAAATATGTATACATGGCATGCAAAACATATATATATAAGGATTACTCATTAACTCCCACCACTCATCAGTAATCCCGTGGTCAACAGAAATAAAGCAGAACTGTACATAACTTGCGTCAGACATATAAACATAGACACGCCTGTGGTTACAGAGTCAGGCGCTCACTTGATTAATCATCTGGATATGGAACAAAAGGTCGCACGTCCTGTATCAACAATAATTTGTAGACATAAGCAATTTATGCAGCTGGCTGTAATACATGTGATATCAGTGAATAGGAATGTTAATCATTGACCGTTTGTTAAATGCATCCTGCCCTACTTGCGTGCTAGCAAGTAGAGAACAAACATATGCTCTGGGGTCTTTTGACGTATCCACTTTGTTCTGTGTAGCTGAAAGGAGCACATTATTTTGTGCTGAGGAGACAAACTAAGAAAAGCTTACCACAAAATGGTGGCTATAATAATATAAAATGGTGGAGCTTACGTCCATTATAAAATCTGTATTTCCACAGTATGTAGGTGGCAATGAGTGACCGCACCAGGTAGACCGTCCACTCCACAATCGAATCACTGTAATATCTGGGCCTAGACATTATATCACTATATAGAAATAGCATCAACCCCCTGAACCTTTTTTGAATATGTAACCATGCCAGGCTCACCAGGTAGCACAAAAAGCTTCAAAGCTAAACAATACACATTCAAATAAGGAAGGCAATATGGAATCTAAAGATTAATGCCTAACACTATCTGTTTATTCCACCATATGGTCCATAAAAAATGCTTCGAGACATATGTAAGGAAGTCAGGATGGATGACTGAAATTGTGTCCCCTCTCTTTTATTCTTGATTATTCTGTTTTGCAGAAAATCCTCTGGAAACAAATAAACAAGACAGGTAAGAGCGTTAGGCCTCACGAGTGTGCATGGTGTGCGTACACAAGAAAGGGCAGGGACACCGACGAGACAGCCCTGGCGAAGGCCCCAGACCCGATAGGGCTCACAGCGAGGGCTGAAACATGTTGGCATCAAGACGAGGGTATAATTGAATTATTGTTTTCAATAGAACCCACCAATTTCACGTTTTTATCCATACCCCAGGTACCCTCCTAATAAAGTATAACCTTTGGGTAAATCTTGAGCTTTTTTTAATACTTCACTTTTCTGGGTCCTAGTTTGTCCAGTTTGCTTTATCTAAGAACTCCCATTTCTATCTATGGTTGAGTCTGCCCTGGTAGTACCATCTTATTAAGGTGTGGATAGGCGCCAATGATGAAGCATGTCACGATAAGTGAGTGAGGTGTCTCTTCCAATATCTTTGGATACCCCCTTAAGGATAAGAACTAAGCAGAGGCAACACCTGACATCGTGATAGAATAGGGAACCGGATGTATTCCCGTAAGAATCCCTGAGTAATCAGTTGCTCGTGTGCGTGTGAATTTCGACAGTGGGAGAGTGCAACTGATTCCACTACCTCTCGCTCTCCGTTAGGGTTCACAATGTTTGTGGTAATATCAGAGAAATCAAGTATAAAAACCAGCCCACTAGACAGTAAAACATTCCACAAACAGCCCAAAAAACAGACCACATACTGACCTGTCAGAACAGCCGTTCTTGCACTGCCTGATTGCCCAATAAATCAGTCTGACCCTGTTCGATCTTTGCTCCAATCCGGGCCTACGACCTATGACTTTACAGGCATATCTCTGTCACCTACATCCCCTGAAGAGTTAATAAGTGGCTACTAAATAAATAAATACAGAAATAAATCATCTTCTAAGGCAAATGGTAACATGCCAACTAGTTCAATAAAAAGTTGTCTCCAAATTTCTGTGGAGCTACCTTACCGACTTTGTGGCGACATTAGCATTGACAATTATTTAGGTATTTGGACAGCATGCATGATATTGGCTGCCTCCACTTCACTTTATTTAGATCATTTGTTCATAAACGCAAGCAATGTTTAAGCAATGTTTAAGAACGGATTTCATAACTATAGTTTCAGTTTAAAAATTGTACTCTTTTTTGGTGCATTGGTGCTAGGCAGCACATTGTGCGCCAGCTCCAGGAAAAGACGGGAATGTGCCGTATAATTTAACTCTCTTCGTTCAAGTTCACACTTAGACCCGCTGAACAGCTCATACACGGCTGGCAAAGCCCAGGCATACTTAAGTGACGCTCTCACTTCATTGGCCTGAAGAAAAATCCTGTCCATGAGATTAACCACCTTAGGTATTGCAGACTTCAATCCTGCATGGGCCCGAAGGGGGGATGCCACAAACTGCAGACTCTGTCCCCATAGGAGGGAATCGTGGCTGCACCTCCTATGCTGTTGCCCAAATCTCATCGATGAACGCCGGCGTCTACTGCGCCCGATTTGCACCATCAACGGAATAAAAACTTGCAGCGAAGTGTCAGCCATGTGCTTTTCAAATTCCAGCACGACGACCTTAGCCAGACTGGGGAAATTTATACATTACATCAGGACCGCCCTAAAAATGGCAAATGAACGAAATAATACAGTGGGGAAGAGCTCAAAAAATCTAGCGGAAGACAGTTGAGGTGGTCCCGATTGTGAACTGTCGCCTTCTTGCACTCCCAGCACCCCCCCAAGGATAGTGCCTCAAAGGACAACTGACCAGTGGTCAAGGGGAATGAGTTACAGCTTTATAATGATACCCATCTTCACAGAACATCGTGGGATTTCTGATTGCAACTCCGTAGCTACAATTCCTTGGGGAAGGTAGATCATGGCGGAACAGGGGAGGGGCGGCAAATCCCCCCATTAAAAACTTTTAAATTTTACTCACAAACTGAAGTTTTATCATTGTTTTAGTAGTAATAGGTTGATTGCTTTTACTGTAATGATTTTAATTAATTGCACAGTTAATAATAAAAATACAGTGTGTAAAAATAATGTAAAATATGCCAGATTCCTGCCCTTTCCCTTACACCTGAAAGTTTGATAAATATGTCCCATAATACTTTATCAAAGTTTGCGCTGATTTTCATCACGTAAAATAAATATATAAAATAAATTTGCATTTATATTTCACATAAAATATTTTTGCAAAGTTTTTGCCATGTTTTAATACATTTAAAAAAAATGTATTTTCCCTGTACTTTTCCATACAGAGATCTCTGCCACTGTGGTGGAGATCTCCACATCATAAAGTATAGGGAACATTTCCATATACTTTACCATACAAAGATTTCCACCCCACTGCGGTATATTTACAATTACATTTTAAATGTACGTGATTCCCTCATAGTTCCACAGAAGGGCTTACATTTCTTATTTCAATCATATGTTGAATATACAATAATCTATTTGGTCCTGAAAGAGCCACAGGATGTTTTCTCAGTAGTTGCCATAAGCTATTTAGGATGAGGATGATAATGAATTTGAGCTTGACTAAGCATGCTATCATTCAGAAGATTGCTTGACGATCGACTGAATTATAAATAGAAATACTCAGTTATAACAGTTGTTGCAAGCACAGCCATATTTCATGCCTTTCCTAAAGCACTTCAACATTACCATTGTAAAACAGAAGGTAATTGATTCCATAAGGAAGGTGCCTTAAAAAATTTCAGCTGCTATTATGGACACTATGCTTAGCCATAAACATTAACACCACTTCGTAAAAAGCTTTGTTCGCAATGCACAAAAGTTTAAACATAACACAGGCTTGCACTGGGAGGCAATGTAATTGTTTTTTAAAATAGGAGTGGTATAGCTAATTCAAGGAGCTCTCACTAACAAAGGTGCTACTTTATTTTGGATCACTTAAAGTCAACCAATTAGTAAGGGCCTGATTACGATGGCGTTCGAACGAGTGTCTGACCGCCATAGCTTCGGGCTGGTGTCTCACTGACTATATATCGGCAATTCCACCTGCCCGATTACATTGCCGTAAAAATGCCTTTTAACATTGTGACATGTGCTGCGGCCCTAGAAAAGGGCCACAGCACAAGCTGCAATGGTAAAAGGCATTTTGCAAACATCCATGTACCGTGTGGCAGGCACCATGTGGTGCCTAGTTCACAGTACATGGATGTTTAAGTGGGCACCACATGTGTCCCCCTGGGCCCATAGCAGAGGCCCACGGGAGATGCGGGCCCTGCTAGGGTCCCCCAAAGTCCCTTTCCAGCTGCCTTTTCATGGCGGTTGGACTGCTATGAAAAGACAGTCAGAAAGGGCCATCATAATCCCTACAGTGGTGCCTCCGCAGGCACTGCCCCCATTGTAGGGATTACGGTTGGACTGATGCTCCGACGGGTTCCTTGAGCCTGTTGGAGGTGTTGATCGGTCCCTCCGCCCGCTGTGGTCCAACCAACCCCATCGTAATGTGGCAGTCGGACCACTATGCTGGATGTCGGGCCTTTAGTCTTTAATGTCTAGATATATGCTGTTACATGAGTCAAAGTGTGATCTAGTAATGGCTGACACAGAGTCCTGCTAACCTTTCAAAGAGAATAAAGTGAGGATTTGGTGAAGCTTCCTCATGTACAACATGTTGATGACAGTTGGCAAAGGAACATACATAGAATTGGCATAGGATTGTCTTTTATTCTGAGGCTTTTTACTAACTTTGTGTGGGAGTTGCATGGGCCAAGGTCTACCAGCCATAAGGCAGGTTTCCAAAGGTTGCATTCAAATTTTTTCAGTATTAAGTTTGAGTCAATGGGATTCCATCCATTTCCATCCAGCATAATGACAGTTCAGGAGAGCAATGCCATCAATAAATTGATTGCTTATCCTGAAAAGGAGCTGTGTGTCAACTGAATAGTTGTACAGAATGAGACTAGGTGCTGCTTACAGTTTCATATACACGTTAAATAAGTAAAGTGAAAGAGCAGAGCCTTGTTTTACCCCAAAAGAAATTTAGTTAGTTTGTAATCAAAAATTCCCCAGTGCAACCTGTGGAGAACTTCCTGCTAAATACAAAGTAAACTAATGCACCACTTGTCCTCAATACACACCGCCTGTAATTTGTTTCTAGAAATCTAAAGAATTATTTTGGTACAAATGATTGTACTAACTTTGATGGTGTGGTTAGGATGGTAATGGACTGGAAACAGGGGTTTAGTGGACCCATATATACTTTATTTCAGTAGGGGGAATCACTAACCCTGCTTTAAAGACTTCAGGAATGTAACCTTCTAGCTAAGATCCATTGAAAATTTTCAGGAGGAATGATGTCAGATATTTTTTAAACATAGGTAACAGTTTCGCACGCATAGGGTCTGAAAGAGAACCTGACGTGGAATGTAGATAAAGGTTGTAAGAGAGTTGGGAAAAAGATGCAGAAAATAAGGGGCATATTTACAAGCCCCTATCACCACCACAACGTCACTTTTCAGGACGTTGTGGTGGTGATAGGGGCTTCGCCTTATTTACAAGGCAGCGTTAAGCCACTTAACGTGGCTTAACACTGCCTTGCAAATAAGACACCCTTTCACACTATACGTAATGTAAAAGGGGAGGGCAATGGGTGTTGCTGTGGGCGTTAGACCGCAACACCCATTGGTTTTGATGCTGTCCCATATTTACAAGGGTGGCGTAAATATGGGGCAGCAACAGAATTAATATCAGGGAAAGCATGGTCTTACACTGGCAAAATGAGGAGAAATGTTCAATTTTTTGCTGTATCCATGTGTGCTCCATTGTGCAGCATACATGGAAACAGCAAAACGCAAATGATTGTTTATGTGCAGAAAGGTGTCCCTTCCTGCACATAAACAATCATTTTAAAAAAATGACGTTTTGCAACTTCCATGTGTGCTGCATTGAGCAGCACATATAGAAGTTACAAAACACCATTTAAAAATTGTTTATGTGCAGGAAGGGACACCTTCCTGCACATAAACAATTCCTGCCTGAAATGCAGACACCCCTGCACTATGGTGGAAGGGTGCCTGCGTTGGTGCTAGGCAGGTAAATTTTGCTCCAGCACAAAGGGAAGCGTAGGGCTGAACCATATTCTTGTAAATATGGTGCAGCCCTGCGTTTCTAAAGTGACGGAGTGTGTCGTTAGCCTTCTTCGCTTAATGACACGCATCGCCACCTTACTAGTAAATATCAACCTAAGATTCTTGATGAACCAAGTAGAAACGGAGGTCAATCCCTTAGCACTAGCAGACGTTTGTGTCCATTCCACTCACCTCTTTATCTTGAGTCATTGAATCCCATAGCATTAGCAGACATTTTGTCCATTCGACTCACCTCTTTTTCTTGAGTCATTGAATCCCATAGTATTAGCAGACATTTTGTCCTTTCAACTCACCTCTTTTTCTTGAGTCATTGAACCCTGTGAAATCAAGAGCTGGTAGACTACACGAGATGATAGTAGGGGAAGGAAAAGGTTCCATTGAGCAAACATGGATAGCGAGCGTCTCAGCCACAGCTGTCACCTCCAGTGTCCTCCTCAGACTCACGCAGGAGCCTCACATAGAACCCTGGCGTACATCAACATTCTGATGGCATTTCGAGATAGAAGGACAAACCATTATGTTGTGGGGAGGAGAGGGAAGAAAGGAATTAGAGGGACTCTCCTCCCCTCATTTGGAGGATACCACACATCCCCCTCCTGTACAAATGATAAGTTCACATAATGGGAAATACTCAGAGAGCCCTGAGTGGGAAAAATAGCACAGGGGAGAGAGAGAGAGAGAGAGAGAAGGAGAGAGAGAGAGAGAGAACCAGGTAAGGTAAGAGAGGTGGACCAAAAGAAACATTACAACATGGGAGACTGTTGTGAGTATAATACACCAAATCACTTTTCCACATAATCTTTGAGAAAACTGGGATGACATATCATTCTTCCACTTGACCTGGTGTGGACTTTTGCTTTCTCCACGTCAGCGGTAGTTAGGGCACTCTCTACACTGGAGGTCACATTCTCCCCGCCTCCTGGTGTGGTAAGGTTTGTGAAAGGGACAGAGTACTTCACCACCCTCCCTAAGTTCCAAATTCTCCCATCTTGCATTTTAACTGCTTTCCTAAACAGTTCTACAATTCTCACAGGTCTTTTCAATTCGGACCACTTCCCTCTGCCCGTGGGAGCTTTGACTATGACGACATTGCCTACCTTGAAATGTATGTCTTTGACTGCATGTGTTCTGTCATACCTTTCTTTTCTTTTAGCCATGACGCTCTGTTCCCTTTTGTCCAAAGCAGTGTTCTTGGAGAGATCTGACCACCCTTTGTGCCACTTCATCCACCCAGGTACCAACCTAGGGTTGGGCTTTCTAGCTTTCATTACTTCAAAGGGTGTCATAATGGCAGTTTGGTGTGGGGTTAACCTGTATGCTTCCAAACGCTTCGTCACTTCCTCCTTCCAGCACAACCCACTGGCTCTAGCTAACTGGATGCTCTCTTTGATGGTTTTGTTCAGTCTTTCTACCATCCCATTACCCTCCGGGTGATACAGAGCACATAACTTGTGTTTTATTCCATTGCATTGTAAGAACTCCTACATTTCCTGAGAGATGAATTGAACACCGTTGTCCATCTGTCTGTTGCTGGGCAACCCCTCCCTGAGGAAAACTTCAAACAGGAACTCTATGACCGACTTAGTGGTGATTTCTGAGACAAACTTCAACTCTGGCCACCTAGAGTATAAGTCTACCAGCACTAAGATGTATGGTGATTGGTTCTCCCCTGTTAATGGACCAATTATGTCTAAGGCTACGTCCATCCACGGGCCCCTGGTGATGCTCCACAGTGCATGGGTGGCATATTCAACTTGAGTATTTTGTCACTAGAGGAGCACGGTATACACTCCCGTATATTCCTCTCTAAGTCCAAATCCATTGTTGTATTCCGCTTTAGGTGTCCGTATATAGGTTTTCCTGAAACATGTCCTTATATAGGCATAATTCGCATTGCCCTTATATAGGCATAGAATCCCAGTCCTTATTTAGGCATTAGCCATGCACTCCAAATACAGGCATGGTCACTGACATCCGTCCACCCTAACGTCACAACAAGTTCTTAGAAACCAAACCCTAAGCCCAGCACAGGATTATTGATTTCTCCAAGAACTCATCTATTATGCATGAACCACTATTCCTTAAGGGTTCATTCCTGACGTGTTCCTCTGTCCGACTTCACGTCAATGCTAACATTCCAAGGCACCTACCAGGTATAAATATACCTTCCCTTGCCCAAGCAAGTGAGAGGAGACCTCGACTTCAGAGGAGCCCGTATCCCGGCCTGACGCACTGAGAAGACGCTGTCATCCCTGCTCGCAGAGAATCCAGCTTCCAGTGTTCTGACTACCTTCGCTGGGTGTTAGAGTTCGAGATCCGGCAGGAGATTCCCACCTCTCTCATTCTCAAGGTATGGAGCTGACTAGAACCTAGAGGGACTCTTGGCATACTAGACTTAACATACTCTTAGTATACCATACTAGAGAATACATCACCTACTCCTTACCTTGCCCTACACCTAGACTAGGTTAGGTACATTGGGGTAGAACTAGCTTATAGAAGCATCGTATGAGTACTCGCATTTTTAGCTCATGGTATTTATGTACGTGAATATATGCTAAAAGATAATGCTAGCGCAGTATTATTTCTTTCTACTGCTTACGCTGTACATTATATATCTTGCATACTGTCTTGTGATCATAACAGCTCATATCTCTTACACGAGAAACAAGACTGTTCAATAAAACCTTTTTATTGAAACGCCCGTCTATTCTTTCTGTGTAACTCTGAGGAAACTAAGCATGCACGATTAGCTGAGTGAAACTGTTATCTATTGTTTCCACGATTCTGAGAAGTGTTCCGATTCTAAAGGGAACAAAGTTATCATGTTTATGCGGTTGCCAGAAACTACTCCCTTCTTGTTTACAAGGAGTTTCTAGTGGCCTCTGAGTTAGCTGGCACAAAAGTAATTAAGTTTAATATACTCGATAGGGACATACTGACCTCAGTCCTATGTCAAACCTATAGGGTATATTATTCCAATGCGCAGAGCCTATTAGGGAAATAGGAACTACACTACATGGCGCCCAACGGTTTGGTAAGGCACTAATTTAACGCTAGATACTGAGTAACTCATTCGTGCTTTTCTCTCAGAGACCCCTATTCACATACTCCATAAGACGTCTGGAGTGGGTAGGGTTAAATATATGCCAAAGCTAAATAGGACAAAAAACCTATAGATTAGCTATTTTGGTTTAATCAACGTTGAAGGATACAGTGTTCCAAAATATTGTGCACCTTATCTTTTGTTTCCTTGAAACTTGTACTACATTTTTCAAAAAACAAATGTCCATACACAGGGACAATGTCACCGAGAACGGTGTAAATACGGCTGACCCAGTCATAACAGCTTTTAACTTTACCGGTTTCAATGAAGCCGATGAGGGTGTTATAAACATCCATCCAAACTTAAGGAGAGCCATCACTCTAAAACTTATAAAACACGGCCTATCACCAAGAGGTGGTAGAGCAGTTTTCGTGATAGAGGCACACAAATCCTTTCAGACAGAGGTATTCTATTCATGGGTAGTATTCCCAGAATCAAATCCAGTAACAAAAGTGTTTGACTTCTTTAAAGAAGATGAACCACCAGAGGAATATATTCCTTTCGAGGATATTGAAATTCCACTCACATACCAGGAGCATCATCTCTGGTTTAAAGGCGCCCTAAAACATCACAAAAACATTACCAGGCTCGGTCCACTAGGTAGACCAGGAGCAACATGGCCGATTCTAGCCGGCTACACACCTCATCCTGACATCGAGGTAATGTCAGACGAGGAATTACTTACTCAACTACAAGAGTTAATAAAAATTTACAGACAATTAGTCCAATATGTCATGCAGACTTTCACAGTCCAACCACCAATGACCATTCCAATTCAAACCCCTCATCAGGGGAATACACAAAAAAAAACACAGATTTTATACGCAGTCATGGGTAAAATGCCCACAAAACGTGAGCAAATTCCATTTTGGATAGCTCAAATAATTACTCAAATCGAAGCAGTATTTCCAAATACTAGCCCTTATGAGAAACACAGAATCCTAACAATCTGTTTACCAATGGGGATCACACCACAACTGGAAGACTGCACTACTTGGGGCGCAGTCTTTGCTGCCATCTATACTAAAACACATGGTGTTCCATCAATTGCAGTAATACCAGATGTCCTGAAACAAATTCAAAACGAATACGAGGCAGAGCCTGCTCTGAATTTAGGTATGAAATTACTGAAAAATTTCGACCAGGTCTCAACAATAATATTATCTAATATTAAAGGGGAGGCAGCATCAGTGGCGATCCGCCAATGATTAAGGGAATTTGATGTAACAGAACATCAAACTGAACTACCCAGAATAATAGAACAATCTTATGCAGAATTAGGCAGAGATAGTTTGGGTGGAAAACCTTTGAAGCCAATACTATCTGAAAGTCCTGAGAAGGACTCTATTAAACAAACTCCTACATCTTCTAAAAAGAAGTGGGAAACTAATAAACAAAATTCAAAAGAGACACGTTCTCAATCCCGAGGTAGGTCTCCTCAAAAGGAGCCCTCTGAAAGGAGGTATAACCTCAGGAATAGGGATAATTTAAGAAAACCTGACAGGTATCAAGATACTGATACACGTTCCTCTCGTACCTTTCAGATATCGTCACAGACATCGGAAAGAAGAGGACGGTCAGAACATAGAGAAGAACGCGTGAAATCCAAAGACGACAAACACGTTCAGAAAAATAAATCAAAACCTCAATTCACAAAAAAGAAGGTAGCAGGTCTGAAGATCAGACATGCCGAGAATACTGAGAACACAGCTCAAGAATGGAGAAAGGGCTCAGACAATGCTGGACAGTGCAGCAGAAGTCACAATAGCTCGCCAGAACCTGAAGGAACTTCTGGAGATAGTGGACTTGAATGAGTACATCACAGTAGAGACAGTAGACACCAGGGTTAGTACTCCACAAAAGTTTTTTTTTTTTTTTTAAATATTTCTTTATTTAGTTATTGCTCCAAATCAGCAGCTCGCATGTAAAATAATTACAGAGTTTGTCCACCTCAGCCGAGGTGATGTAATACATTACAGACATTAAATCTATGTTGACAACCTTGGAGATTCCTCTATCCTAGTTTTCTTCGCTTTGTATTCTTTACATATGTAAACATAACTTGAACTGTGTTAAACTCCCCCCCTCCTCCCCCCCATCCATCCCACCCCGGTGCCCTCCCCCCTCTGCCGTGTCTAGGTAACTGATGATATATACTGCATAGTGATCATGTGGGGACCCCTTGTGTTTCCCCTCGTTGTCCTGTGGCCACCCCCTCCGTGGAAGACGCCTCGCCCGAACCTTCTGGTGTGAGTTGTGTGTTTTGTCCTTCTATCTCTTGCATCATCATTCCCCATGCCAGTAGCACCTCGGGTAATTTATCATCTCTCCTGGTGCTCCGTATGTGCCCCTCCTCTGCTGCTGCCCACTCCCTGAGATCTGTCCTCCACTTTGCTAATAGCGGCCCCTGCTGGGTTACCCAGTGTATCGCTATGCGCCGTTGGGCTATAACCAGGCCCAAGACCAGGAACCGTCTACTTGTCTTCCGTTTAGGATCCCGAGGTATCAAGCCCACGAGGCAAGCCCTTGGGTCCAGGTCTATTGTCCACCCTGTTATCTTATTCAGAACCGCAAGGACTGCCACCCAGTATATCTGGATCGTTGGGCAGATCCATACCATGTGTAGAAAGTCTGCCTGATCAGAGCGACATCGAGGGCAGCGGGAATCCCTGGAATTATCAATGGCCTGCAGCCTTCGAGGTGAGAGGTATGTCATATGTATTATGTTATACTGAATTTGTTTGAAGCGGTTGCTTACCGACACCTTCCGCACATTCTCGTGTATTTTCCCCATTCCGGTGCTGTGATCTCCTGCGGACACACCTGCTGCCATTTGTCTTCTATTTTGAGGGGGCTAGTCTGCCTATCCTCTCTAAGCGCCCTGTAGAGGTGAGTAACAAGTTTTCTCCCCCCAGCCATGGTGATCATAATGACCAGGGTTTGGGACCACCCCGGAGCCTCAGGGAACGTGGGCCATAATTGTTGCGCCGTTGCCGCTACTTTAGCGTATTGCAGAAACTGCCCTGCTCCCAGTCCAAAGGTGGTCACCGCCTCCCGGTAGGTGATAAACTTATTGTCCGGGTAAAGGTCAGATAACATTAGGCAGCCCCCAGCCTTCCAGGCCTCCGTGGACATTACCTGGTCTATTTGCGCAAAGGGCGGCATCAGCCAAAAGTCCGCCTCCGGGGCAAACGGCCTTTCCCGGATCACTCTGCGCATCACCCGGTTCCATATTGCTGCCCCAAGCCGCACCAATGAAGGACCCTGTTCCCTATGTCCTTTAGCCCGCCACAGAAGCGCTCCTAGCTGTCGGTCCCCGTATGTACCCGCCAGCAGGGACCTCTCCCACGAGGGATCCGTATCCAACCAGGCTATGGTATGTTGCAATTGGGATGCAAAATAATATAGTTCGAGATCGGGGATCTCTAAACCCCCTTTGCCCCATCCACGTTTCATGACCTCTAGACTTACCCTGCATCTCTTCCCATTCCACAACAACAGGACCAGCAGGGCCTCTATCTCCTTAAATACCCGGTGTGGAAGTTCAAAGAAGGAGCCCTGCATGGTATAGAGGCAGCGAGGTAAGACCACCATCTTAATTAAGGCAATCTTCCCCATTAGGGAGAGTTTGAGCGTGTTCCAAAAGGCAATGCTGCCCTGCAGACCTCTAATTATCCTTCCCATATTATGCTGGTAAAAAACCGCCTCATTCCTACCAATCCATATCCCCAGATAGCGGATAACGTGCCCACGGAAGCTCCAGTACTGGGTGTTGTGACCCCTCCCAGTTGCACTCCGGGCCAATCGCATACAGTTGCGATTTGGACTTGTTGATGGAAAGACCGGAGGCAGCAGCGAACTGTGCCAGCGCAGTCATCAGTGTTGGCAATGACCGGGTCGGCTGTCTCAGGTATATTAGTGCGTCATCGGCGTATAATGAAACGACATGTTCCAAATCGCCTACCTGTATGCCCCGTCCCCTGAGGACCTCACGCAGGTGGCAAGCCAAGGGCTCCATTGCCAGGGCGAACAGCAAGGGGGAAAGCGGACAACCCTGCCGCGTCCCCCTCCCTATAGAGATCGCCTCCGACACGTATCGCCCCGTGCGAACTCTTGCCGTTGGATAAGTATAGAGTAGTTTAATCCACTTTACAAACCCCTCCCCCAGACCCATTTTTAAAAGTACCCGCCATAGATAGTCCCAACCGACCGAGTCGAACGCTTGTTCGACATCTAGGAACACCAAGGCGCTCTGTTGGGCCCGTCCCTCTAATGAGTGCATAATATGCGCGAGGCGGCGGATGTTACGCAGCGTATTCCGGCCCGGTATAAACCCGGATTGGTCCTCATGGACCAGCCGCTGGAGATGGGGAAGGAGCCGACACGCCAACACCTGACTGATAATCTTAAGGTCTACGTTTAACATTGAAATGGGCCGATATGAGCCGGGGAGGAGGGGATCCTTCCCTGGTTTGGGGATCATCACAATCAGTGCCTCCCGCATGGAATCTGGGAGCCTACCGCGTTCCTCGGCCTGGCCCAGAATATCTAATAGCCTGGGGACCAGGACTCCGCTTCTCTCTTTATAGAGTTCGGCAGTTATACTGTCCAACCCAGGCGACTTCGCAGTCTTCAGGAGGGCGATCGCCGCCCGAATTTCCTCCCCACTAAAGGGGCTTCCGAGGGCCTCCTGATTGTCTATGTCTATGCGAGGTAGGTCCACCCCTGCAAGATAGGTCTCCATACCTACGAGGGTCTCTGGGGATTGGGGCTTGGCGTATATTTTTCGTAGATGGGTCAGGAATACGTTATTGATCGCATGTTGAGTATATACCACCTGTCCTACGTCATTTTTGAGGGCCATAATCGGATGGGGCTGAGTCTCCGTCCTGATCAGGCGCGCCAACAACCGCCCCGCCTTATCTCCTTCTGTATACCAGCGACGTCTACTTTCCGTTCTATTAAATCTGCCGAGCGAGTCCCATATGTCCCCTATCTGTCGCCGCACGGTGGCCCATTCAGTCGACCTCCCACCGTTGGTGGGCATTTCTTTCTCTAATGCCGCTAAGCGCTCCTCCTGCCGACGCAGATCGCGCTCCAGTGCTCTTTTAACCCACACCTCTGTGGACATGCAGATCCCCCGTATTAGCACCTTCATTGCATCCCATTCGGTCGCCCTGGTGCCTGCTGAACCCCAGTTGAGTTCCAAGTAATCATCCAACCCTTTTGCTATAGCGTCTTTATAGATCGGATCACCGAAAGCTTCAATATTGATCCTCCAAAGCGGTACTTTAGATCTCGGTCGGTCCAGCAAGTAGGTAATTAATAGCGGGGAGTGGTCAGACAGATAGCGGGCCAGATAGAGCGTCTCTGTTATCCTATGCACCGTAGCCTTTTGAATGAAAAAGTAATCAAGCCTACTATGGGTATTGGCAGCAGGTGTGTGGCACGAGTATACTCGACGACCAGGGTTATGGTGTCGCCATATATCCAACAGGCCATGATTGTGAATCATTTGGCCCATCGCTTCCCTGACTCTAGGTTTGGCATCTAGTTTTGGGGGTTGTCTGTCGAGCTCCCCATCAAGGGCGCAGTTAAAATCACCCGCCACAATCAGTTCTGTGTCCGGGTCGAGATCGAGTTGCCCCATCACTCGGCTCAAAAAAACCCCGTCGTCAGTATTCGGGGCATACACGTTTACCAAGCATATGCTGCGTCCATCCAGTGTCCCCTCCACCATTACAAATCTCCCTTCAGGATCTCGTATAGTGTGTAAAGCCTTAAAGGGGACCCCCGGTGCCACCCAGATCAACGCTCCCCTAGCAAACCCTGAGTAAGATGTTGCAAAAAACTGACCCCTCCATCGGCGTTGAACATATTTAAGACAATCTCCCCACAAGTGCGTCTCCTGGAGCAGGGCTATACTTACTCCATACCGTCTGAGGTAGGATGCTACCCGGATTCGTTTGATCACATTGTTGAGCCCACGAACATTCCATGTGATCAATTTGTATGTCTGTGAATCACCTGGCATAAGTGGATTGTTGTTGGCATCTCTGCCCTCTGACTATTATGTGAGACCCCCCAGGAGAAATATAGCGTGGCCCCTTTAAGGGTAGATTACTTCGATCCCTTGTATTGCGACCTAGAACAGACCCGGCAGCACCCCAACCAACCCCATAACACGAAACCCCAACTCCCTCCACCCACAGGCGGTAGCCCTTCATTCCCGCAACCCGATCCGGGTCCGAGGACTCTGAACCCCGCCCCAAAGCTACACCCACCCTTCAGAGCACCCCCTCAACGTAAATTAACAATTACAAGTGGGCGTGCTCTCCCCACTTGGTTATCCCCCCCTTCCTAAACTCTGTAAATCAGCCGACTGACTGGTACCGTGCAGCCCCGCCCGACCAAAGGTCTAGCCAGGCCACCTCGGCACTCTACTGCCGGCAAGTCTAAACAACAGTTAGGCAAAATAGTGTACCCTCCTCTGATTTTTACCAATTATATCAAAAACCCTTTCCCCCCCTCAATGTCACTGGGCTCCGTGTCCTCGCATACGAGGCTCTTAAGAAAGTCAGGCGCCCGACAGGCCAAAACAGGTACTCACAGTGTCTGTGTCTCAGACCCTCCCGGTCTTAGTGTGAGGTCCATCACTCACTCATTACCGGAGCCCTCTACAACCGGGCCGGCGGCGCTGCCCGCCTCCGATTGTGTTTCCTGCACCAAACAGAGCGGAGAATACTGGTTCTGCGTTGGGATCGCCTCCCGATCTGCCAGGAGAGTGCCATCTGGTCCCACCACGATACGTCCTCTATCCGCCAAATCTCGGTCCCGTTGGTGCTGTCTCCCTTCTCGTCGTTGCTGGGTCTGCTGTCGATTACTCCGGCGTCTCTGCTCTCTCCAGCCCTGGTTTTGGTCTTGGCCGGCCAAGCCCAACGCGTCCATCCATTCAGCTGCCTCTTCTGAGTTGCCAAAGAAGTAGACCTTGTCGGCATGTTGTACTCGGAGCCGGGCCGGAAACAGCAGGCTGTACTTGATGTCATGGCTCCGCATCCGCCGTTTAACGCTCAAGAAGTCAATCCGTAGTTCCTGCACCTTTTTGGTATAGTCTGGATAGATATGGATGTCTTGGTTCTCAAATTGAGGTGGGCCATTGGTGCGGATATGTTGCAGGATCATGTCCCGGTCCCTAAAATTGAACAGTCGGGCAATCAAGGCTCTGGGCGGGGCTCCCGGTCTCGGCGGCGGCCCAAGAGATCTATGCGCCCTTTCCACTGCAAACAGGTTGGAGAGCCTAAGGCTCGGGAACGATGTGCCAATCCAATCTTCCAGAAATAGGTCCGCCGCCGGCCCCTCCGCCTTTTCTGGAAACCCTAAAAAGCGAAGATTATTCCTTCTGGACCGCCCTTCTGCATCTTCCGCCCTTTCTTCCAGCCGGGCCGTATGGCCCTGGAGCACTGCCACCGTCTCCCATAGTTGTCTGACCTCCGTCTGTACAGTATGCAGGTCCCCTTCCGTGGTGGTCACCCTATCCGCCACCTTCCGGAGATCCAGGCGCAGATGGTTGATGTCCATGGCCATACCGTCCATTTTTGTTTCCAGCGCCACCCTGGAATCACGAATCGCTGCCAAGATGTCGGCCTTGTCGCGAGCTGCCGCGTCGGGGTTGGCCCCCCGCTCCGTATCAATTCCAAGGCGGTCCACCGCCGTCGGCCCCGGGACCGTATATTGCATAATTTTATTGGCTTGGGCACCTCTTAGGGGTCGGTCCTTCCCCATAGTCGGTCTGGCCGCCCTAGTGTGCCGACTGGTGGCCCCCTCCGTCCGGGTCCAATGAGTATCTCAGGCCGTTCACTATGGCCTTTGCGTCAACTATACCAGGTAGGCCTCCCCAGCCGTTAGTCGGGGTCGTTTTCTGGCGCCACTTGCCCCCAGTTCGTCACCTCACTCCCCAGGCCCACTTCCTTGCCGTGGCTCGCTGGCCGCAGGGGGGGTGCTCTTTATCAGCGCTATGGAACTGCAGCCCCCGACACCGTCCCTAAGCTGTCTTCGTGGCCCGGTGCAGTCCTGCCATCCGATCACACTGAGGCTTAGTCTCCCGGCCTCCGGCTTCGTTATCGTATGGAGAGTCTCTCAGCTATTGGGCAATTGTTGCTGTCTCTGTGTCGGCTGGACTGCCCCCGCGTCTGACTCAGGATTCTCCTGGGCCTCACCGCGACCTCCGTTTGGGGCCCACCGCTGTTCCGGGGTTCGTAGTGGCCTTCTGGGTCTGTGCACCCCCGCCTCTCAGCAGCAAGTTCAGGCCTCCGGCAACTCACCGGGCCGCTGCGGTCTCCAGGCGGTTCCCTCTCCGCGACCCGGCCTCCCCGGTCGGGACCCCTGTAGGCCGCACCGCCGCGGGCTCGCGTAGATTCCGCTCCCGGTCGTCGGAGCCCAGCCAGCCGGCCGCCCACAGCGGTGCGTTCCTTCTGCTGTTTTTCCCCCCTCCTGGGGCCGTGGAAGTTATCGAGAGCTTGCGGTCGGACTCACCGCGGCCCAGGGGCCTCACCACTGTCCGACTGCGCTCCCCTCCGAGATCAGCTCGATGGCCGCCATTGTGACGACCGGGGTTCTTCCCGATCGGTCGCCGTCTTCTTCAGCGCTGTGCAATCGCGGGCCCGTTTCCCCGCTGTTCGCTGGGCTCCTTGTGGTCAGGGGAGGGTTCAGTTATCGTTTTGCGCTATGCGGGTCACTTTAGTGCCAGGATTATTAAGGATTTACGGTGTTGGGGCAGGAGCGGCGCAGAAACACGTCTAGCCGGCCATGCTGTCAAGCCACGCCCCACTCCACAAAAGTTATATGAAATAACACTCCGAATGGAGGGAGACATACCAAGAAGAGTGAAAATACTCTTTTGGGAGAAACTTTCAAGGGGTTATGATATACTTCTAGCAGAAAAAGACTGGCCACCACAATTTGTCAGGGAGTGCCCACATGGTGAGGACATTATTATGCCTGCCTTCTCCAACCATATTCTAATTCACCTAAAATATACTTATGCCAGGAAATGGGCAGTTGCCCAGGCCCCAGCATTATATAAAAATCATGTAGGATGAGATGAGGATTCACCTCACCACAAAATACATCTAAAAAATGAACCTACTGCACAAAGGCAGTACCCAATAAAGCAAGAAGCTAAAAAACAGGTCAGGGAGATCTTAGATCAACTTGAATACCAAGGGGTGATTGAAACATGCACCTCCTCAATGAACAATCCTTTGTTTCCTGTATCCAAACCAGACAATACATATCGTCTAGTTTTGGATTACAGACACTTAAACACTTGTTCAAAAACATTTGCAGTGCAAAATGCACATAGTACAGCATTAATGAATAACATTGTGCGCAAAAAATATAAAACCACATTGGACATTTCAAATGGTTTCTTTTGTCAAAACATAGCACCTGAAAGCAGGTACTTAACAGCTTTCTCAATAATGGGGACCCAGCATCAATTTTGTAGACTCCCACAAGGGTTCAAAAACAGCCCGGGGTTATTCTCAGCGAGGGTAACAGAGTTACTACAAATTTATGACAATGAGGCATTGTCATATGTCGATGACATCTATCTGACAGACGATGACCTAGATAGGCACTTGAACAGGGTGAGTACCATTATATTGGGCTTCGCCTCTGAGGGCTATAAGTTCAACTTTAAAAAATCCAGAATTGCCCATCTCAATGTCCTTTTTCTAGGATATGAGCTTTCAAGTGAAGGTAAGTGCCTGGCAGCCAACTTTTTAGAAAAGTGCGCGCTGCTCCAACCTCCAAAAACGCTGAAAAACTTACAATCCATCTTGGGTTTCCTGAATTTTGGAAGAACTTACATGCTAAATTACGCAGAAAGGGTTAAACCTCTCTACGAATTAATCAAACCTGATTTTTCAATCAAACATTGGACACAGGAACACACAGAAATCCTGCGTTCACTCCAAGCAAACATGTTAGCAACAAATCACTCACAAACACGCGTAAGTCAACGCAATTTAGTGATACGAATAATTTCGGGTCAATGCAGATTCACCTACTTAACATTTAATGAGGGTGAAAAAGTACCTATAGCATACAAATCACATTTGTATACACAAGCAGAAATGCGCTTCACTTCAACAGAAAAAATACTGACAGCAGTTCAAACCGCTGTAGCAAAAAAAAGAGGTCTAGCCCAATGGAAACGCATTATTGTCGTAACTCCAGAACCGGCCTTAGAGGCGGTCACAAAAGCGAGCATTTCAAATGCAAAAGCTTTACATCCTAGATGGATACAATGGGTTAATTCTCTTGCTGCAACGGATGTTGAATATGTTTTTGATCCTGATTTAAAAACACAAGCATTCCTGCAATATGAACAAGAATGTCCTCTGCCCACTGAAATTCTGCCTCTCGATCAGTATGAATTTATAATTTACATTGACGGATCCGCACAACCCGCTACAGGGAGTAAGCAAGCTTACAGTGCAGCGTGCGCAATCATTAAAGGTCGCATGCGCGATGGTAACTTCAGACCAATGGTCACTAAAACTCAATCTCTAGGAGATTGTACAGCTCAGCGAGCTGAACTACAAGCATTCAAACTGGCACTTGAAAGTACAGATCGCGAATTCCCCACACTAATAGTGTGCGATTCTTTCTACTGTGTTCAGTCGTATAATGAATATATACAGAATTGGCTTGAAAACGTGTTCAAAGATGCAAAAGGTGGCACAATAAAGCATAAAACGCTTTGGGAACAAGTAGTTCAGTTGAAAAACGAACTGCCAAAGGCTCACGTAATACACACGCTGAGTCATCAACGTGATGGCGTTCACGTTGCAGGGAATTCATTGGCTGACGAAGCCGCAAAGGGGGCTGTTCAGCCGGCTTCAGTAGCTGCGATCACTCGTTCAAAAACAAAAATAGACAGTGAGATATTGTTGGCTGTCAATGCTTCAAGCAAAGGCAGTGGTGCAGCATTACCAAAAAAAATTCCACTTAAGTACTCTTATGTAATTGATGCGAACAACGTTCCTTTTGCTCGAATCCCTGGAGTGGGGGATAGGGTAATTCCAAACATGGAACGTAGAGCAGCTTTGATTTATGAAGCACATCTGGGGGAGGGTCTCTCACATCAAGGGATCTCTAAAACAATATTAACATTAAAAGAGATGTACTGGTGGCCTGGAATGAATACACAGATTCACATCTTCATCGATGACTGCATAGACTGCAATAGACAGCGTGATGCAGAACGCCACCAGACACCATGCTACGAAGTAGCCTGCCCAGTACAGACACCATTGTTAGACAGCATTAGACTATCTATGCGCAGGCATCCTTATGGACAAATGCAATCCCACAAATACTAAGTCAAGGTTCCTATGGATATGGCCTCAGCGCTCGGCTGACGCTCGAACTGTTATAAAAGATTTGCGAGTCTTTATCGGCACATACGCAATTGGCACACTACATTCTGACCAGGGCCCTGCGTTTAGCTCTCGGGCTTACAAAGAAGCCATGGCCAGTTTGGGTGTAGCATTGCGGTACATCCTGAGGGAAATTCTGTTGTGGAAAGGAAAGACCGGGACATAAAGCAGTCTATAACAGCTGGAGTATTAGGTTCGGGTGATGGGTGGGTCAAACATCTTTATGGGGTCCAACGCTCATTAAATAATTTGCCAAGAAGTTCTCTAGGGGGGTCACTCCATATGAGGTCCTATTTGGGACAAGAATGTGGGTTCCTGATCTCGAATGTAAAGGCACAGTGGTGGAAAATAAACCCTTTGATATCAAAGATCGTTTGGCTGTTTTACAGGATCTAAATGAACTAAGATCGAAACAAAGCAACGTGTTCCTGAAGCCAACCACCACTTGGGAAAAACCGGCAGTCCCAGCAAGGCCTGTCTGGATCCCAAAAGTTGGGGATCTAGTCAGAGAGAAGATTGCGGACAAGAAGGAATTTGGACCTTCTTACAGACAACCAGTACCTGTCCTAGCCGTACACGGAACAAGAACAGTACTTCTGCCGCCCCTTGCTGGAAAAAAGGAGAAAAGATTTGTGTCAATCGACCTCATCAAACCACAGTATGTGGCCAATACTAAATAGTAGGCCTCCTGGACTCCGACCTAGTAGCAGATGCACTCCTCTCGCTACTATCCAAGAGGTTCAGACTGAAAGACTCATCACCATCGAGAATTCAGCACTAACAGATGAAGGCCTAAGCAACAATGCTATGGTACTCGTCCCTCTTGAAACTCAAGTAACAGTTCGCCCAGATACACCTGATTACACCAACGTAACAAGTGATCAACTGGTTCCAGCGATTTCAACAAATCCTGATGCAATTCCAACAATTGACAGAACTGCTTCTGGCTATTTCATTAACTTTGATACTTTTCTGAGGAACCTGAAACGACGCCAGCCCTAAAAACTTTCAAACAACAAGTACAAGACCTTTTTCATTTCCTGAAAGAGACTTATCTGGTTTCACCATGGATTGAACTATGGATTATTTCTGAAATATTTTTCCTTCTGGTTTGGCTAGCTTTGGTTATGACTATCAGCGTGCTTATAAATGGCAGATACATCCATATGGACACTGAAAGTAAAAATGTGAACTTACTTTTGACACCACACAAATCATCCCATCGTGAAGCTAGAGACTTGTCAGCAGTGAACATCACAGCCGTTCCTATACAGGATGGTATAGTGTGGTACAAAATCGATTTCGATATCTTCGGCCCTACGGAACTTTTGAACATTTCACATTTATTTAAAATTTCATTAAGTGATTTTATTACCTCCAGTACCTATTCTGATGATTGGGACTTTGAGACTGTAAATGATATGATGTCTGATCTAGAAAGGTCTGCTGCATTCTCTAGCAATGAATACTTAGAGGGTTCATCAGACTATGAACAGCTTTATTGTTACAACCACTATGGTCATCATTTCTTGCATAAATCTGCAACACCTAGAAATGTGTTTATGTTTAACCAATGGGAGCATTGTCCTACACCACCAAAAGGTAGTTCAAAAACGTTTGCTAAAAAGTTTCCCTATTTTTCAGGGTACAATACATCTGATCCAGAAACATTTTACTATAAAAATGTAAATAAAACAGGACAGAAAATCATGTTAACAAATACAAAACAGATTTACTCTGCAGCCTTTATTACCCAACTGTCTAGACATGGATTTGACTTTTGGAAAGAGACAATAGACACAAAATCTGTCTGGGGTTCTAAAGATTGGCAAGTCCAGGGGATAGAAGCTTTGTTTAGAGCATGTATCATCCCTCAGCAAATAATGTTTTTGAATGACACTGTGCAACAAACGTCTTGCCTTGGTTTAGCTAAGATCAAAGACATGAAAACACCTTCTGTACCAACACCTGCAAGTAATAACACTACACAGGGAGCGGTTACAGTTGACACAATATTGCAAACCAACAGAACAGATCCTGATTGGAAAAACTGGTTACTCTGGCCTACAGACACAAACATCTGTCAAGAAAGATTCCTGAATAGAAGACAGGGCTTTACTATCCATAGGCCAGACCCACGATACGTTCAAAGACAACATCCGGGGGTAGTAACAACATACAGTGTAGGAAAATTGTGCCTCGACTGGCTACAAAAATCTACACTTGAGGATGTGAAACAACACTTATCTTTACTTAAAGAAGACGCAGACCTTAGGGAATTCTTGCTAGGACCAAGTAAACCGCGTCAAAAACGTTTCATATATGCCGGCATTTATGCTGCTTATAATGAAGTATGGAAGGTTTCACAGGCAGAGGCCGCAGAACGAATACGTGAACTTGATCGTATTAACTTAGAGAAAACTCTCTCTGTGGTCGACAATGGGTTAACAACTTTGTCATCCAGAATTTATTCATTGGACAACATTGTATCCTCTGCTATTGACATACTGGAACAAGATTTAGCCATGTTACAACAAGGCCAATCTCAGTTACGTTCTATTATGTTATTAGGCTGGACGCTGCAATCTTTGCGTGCGGGCTATGTGCCTTGGCGTTTTATCAACACTTCGGCTCTGTTTGCAGAATACAACCTAACTGATAAACAGATCGAACTGGCACAAAGGGGAGCAAAGTATACAGTGCTGAGCATTGAAAAACTGGAAAAATTACCATTTACGGTAGCAGAAAAACCAGCTACAGAATGGCTTATCCATGGCAAAATCTCTCTGCCTGTCACTACTTTTCAGTTTCAGTATTGCCTCAAACAAATGCAAGCAGGCAAATATGAAAGGTTGGGTAAAGAATACATTAAGACATCCTGGGATTTACCTTACGAATACAGATGTTGGAGTGGGGATCGTGAAGTGTTTCTAAGCGGTACACACTGTGAAAATGCACTAAGCGGTTCACTCATATGTCAGGACATTTCTTTACACGGGGCTTGTAATGGTTCTGTGGCAAATTTGTCCTGCCACCAGCAGGGTACACCGGCTACTGTGATTAATCCAACGTTTGGCCAACTTTCTAACGGGAGTTACCTCATGTTGAATGATCAGAGTTGCTGTGGCATGTTGCCAGGCATCCCATATCTGGTAACGGTCAACTCCAGGGTTACTTGCTGTATGCAAGTATTGTTCCCCCCAATAGACACAGTCAGGGAGTCGCCTCTATGGCCTTCATTGAATGTTTCTTTTATACGTTTTGATACTTTAAGCAGAATGAAAGCCATGCTTTTGCAACAGTCCGTGCCTCTGACCTCGGCCAAAGAAATCTATGATTTACAAATTGTAAGGACTTCGGCTGAGATACAGGCTTTAATTCGTACAAACTGCCCTATACATTTCGCAGAAATGATGGGACGTATCTTTAACATGTCTGAAACGAGCGGTATTGTACATGTATTTAAGACCATCTGTTCAGGACTGTTAGCACCCTTCCAGGCAGTCCTCGGAATCATCCCAAACTTCGCACATTCGTTGTTTGGTGGTGTGCCATTAATTCTAGCATTTGTTGCAGGAATCCTGTTCCTATTTCTACTATTACGCTATGGCAAGCCTATCCACCAACATCACTCCAAGCTATGTGGAGAAAGCTCTCCTAGAACGGAAGTGCCATGATCGCATAGTGCAGCTTTTGGGCATGCCTCGTCTACGGGAATTTAATACAACATGGTTCCTGTCATTCTGACCAATATGGCAAGATTGCATCTTACCTGTTCTATGCTGCCTGCTTTGCAGTGAAGAATGTGTGCTAGACACCTGTCTAACACTCCCATCAGTCATGCCAACGGATATCGATACTCTGCTGGACCCAGTAATGGCCCATGCTCTGTGTTGTCCCCAGAGGCTACCAATCCTGATGACGGCATTCATTGAGATCTCACAGACGCTTCCTGCTGCTGCTGAGGTACGAGATGGATCAACAGGCACACAGGAAACAACGGACGCGAACATTGCTGCGGCATCTTCTGCTGAAGGCGATGTTTCTCATCTCTGTGCAATTAACCTTCTGAACGAGGTGTTCCAAATGTCACCAACATCGGTAGACGATATTTTGTCTACAGAAATAGATGATTTGATGTTTACACCAGACCCATACACGGACTTTGATTCGGCTCACAGTATACCAGGGAAGCAATGAATTTGGCCTTCATATTTTCAAAACTTTGTACTCTTCCAAAAATTTAACTTTTTCTTTTTCTTTCTTTATTTTTTGAAAATACATGGTGAACTCAATCTGCTTACAGTAGAACTATTCATATAAAACGGACTTCTTTTTACTTCCAGTGACACAATGTCACCTTATTTGTCTAAAATGTCATTTAATACCATGATGTGCAATGGCTTTGATTTTTGAAAACTTGTCAACCATTTCATCATATGTATATATTTCTGTTTATTCATTCATTTATTTCCAATATATGCTTAGAATGAAAAAATGCTTTCAAATGTACAGTACATATTGCATTACATGTTTTAGCAACAGTTTAAAAAAAAAAAACTTCTTTAAAATGCTTTTAGAAATGTTTTTAGCAATATGTGGTACTCAAGTTTCATGTTTAGCATTTAGTATTATCATTCATTCGAAAGTGGAGTGGGTGTTGTATTCCGCTTTAGGTGTCCGTATATAGGTTTTCCTGAAGCATGTCCTTATATAGGCCCCATTCGCATTGCCCTTATATAGGCATAGAATCCCAGTCCTTATTTAGGCATTAGCCATGCACTCCAAATACAGGCATGGTCACTGACATCCGTCCACCCTAACGTCACAATGAGTTCTTAGAAACCAAACCCTAAGCCCAGCACAGGATTATTGATTTCTCCAAGAACTCATCTATTATGCATGAACCACTAATCCTTAAGGGTTCATTCCTGACGTCTTCCTCTGTCCGACTTCACGTCAATGCTAACATTCCAAGGCACCTACCAGGTATAAATATACCTTCCCATGCCCAGGCAAGTGAGAGGAGACCTCGACTTCAGAGGAGCCCGTATCCCGGCCTGACGCACTGAGAAGACGCTGTCATTCCTGCTCGCAGAGAATCCAGCTTCCAGTGTTCTGACTCCCTTCGCTGGGTGTTAGAGTTCGAGATCCGGCAGGAGATTCCCACCTCTCTCATTCTCAAGGTATGGAGCTGACTAGAACCTAGAGGTACTCTTGGCATACTAGACTTAACATACTCTTAGTATACCATACTAGAGAATACTTCACCTACTTCTTACCTTGCCCTACACCTAGACTAGGTTAGGTACATTGGGGTAGAACTAGCTTAGAGAAGCATCGTATGAGTACTCGCATTTTTAGCTCATGTTATTTATGTACGTGAATATATGCTAAAACATAATGCTAGCGCAGTATTATTTCTTTCTACTGCTTACGCTGTACATTGTATATCTTGCATACTGTCTTGTGATCATACCAGCTCATATCTCTTACACGAGAAACAAGACTGTTCAATAAAACAAGTCAAGTCAAGTCAATAACAACTTTATTTCGATCAATTTGACCTTAAAAAGTACAGTTTAAAATTATGCACAATTCATTACATCAATTTAAAAAAACTAAAAAGAGAAAGAATAAGATACGGATAAATCCACAAAACAGCATAATTTTAGTAAAACATACAGAGTACACCGCTTGCATCTATACATTTCAATATTTCATAGCAAATATATCTAAAGATAGAAAATACAGGTTGGTACCCTACAGAGAAAAAACTTCATTGTACATGAGAATGGGTGGAACCCTCATTTATTACTGCTGATTTGATTTCAAGAGGGCCCTACGTACACTCCACATAGAGAGTAAAAAGCCTGCTACCGAATAAACTATCGTTAGGCTAGTATCCTGTTTCAATATCCTAAAGGCCTCAGAACAACGTCTAAACCCTAAATTCCTACAAATCTGAGCCAACCAGCGTTTTCTAGCTCTATGATATCCAGGGCAACTAAAAAATACATGGAGAACAGATTCTATTGGGCAATCACATGCCGGGCACCCCAGAGTTTGTAGGCTGCCCCAAGTGTTTGTAAAATAAAACCTTTATATTGAAACGCCCGTCTATTCTTTCTGTGTAACTCTGAGGAAACTAAGCATGCACGATTAGCTGAGTGAAACTGTTATCTATTGTTTCCACGATTCTGAGAAGTGTTCCGATTCTAAAGGGAAACAAAGTTGTCATGTTTATGCGGTTGCCAGAAACTACTCCCTTCTTGTTTACAAGGAGTTTCTAGTGGCCTCTGAGTTAGCTGGCATAAAAGTAATTAAGTTTAATATACTCGATAGGGACATACTGACCTCAGTCCTATGTCAAACCTATAGGGTATATTATTCCAATGCGCAGAGCCTATTAGGGAAATAGGAACTACACTACACCATGTTTGGCCATCAAAAATCCAAACGTAGCCTCTGCTTAGACTTGATAATACCAAGATGTCCCTCATGGGCCAAATTGATCAGTATGTCCTTTAAAGTTCCAGGTGGAATTAGCTTTGTGCCACAGAAAAGACACTCATCTATAATGGACAGTTACTCTCTAACCATCCAGAATGGTTTGAGCGACTCTACTCGTTTGTCCTGGACTGAACAACCACCACGCGTCTTTTCACATACCTTTTGCAAAGGTGGGTCAGCCTTCAATTTTTCCTTCCACTGTGTTTCTTCTATACCCCCTTGGGTTATGATGCACACTTTCTCATTCTGTAAGTTCAAAACCTCATCCTCCTGTCTGCTGTAATCGTTATTCTCCTTTTGTGTGTACTCTACAAGGTGTGAGAGGCAATCTGCGGCATAATTCCTCACCACTGGTACAGACTCCACCCTAAATGTGTACTCCTGTAGATTCACAACCCACCTCCTGATTCTACACGAGCTGGAGTCTAATCCCTTTTTTGTAAAAACTTTAAGAAGAGGCTTATGGTCAGTCCTCAAATCGAAATTGCTTCCCCATACAAAGTTTCTGAACTTGTTAATGGCCCAATGTGCAGCTAGAGCTTCTTTCTCGATCACAGAGTAGTTAATCTCTGCCTGACGCAAGGATCTAGAGGCAAACGCTATTGTATCTTCCCCCTTCTCTCCCTCTTGGGTCATGACAGCTCATAGGCCTTTGGAGCTAGCATCTGTTGTTATAAATGTTCTCCTGGCTGGTAAGAATTCCTTCAGGTTTGGAGCCCCAGCTAGAGCTGCCTTGATGTCTTCGAACTCTTTCTGACACTCCTCACTCCAATCGAACACTACCCCCATCTTTAATAGACTACGAATCTGGTTTGTTCTCCAAGCAAAATCCTGAACAAATTTACTATAAAACTCAACCATTCCCATAAAGGACTTGACTTCCTCTTTGCTTTTTGGAGGCTTAAGGTTTAGTTTAGTGTCCTGCAGCTCTGTCTTAGGTAGTAGGCCATCTGCCGTCACTCTATGTCCTAGAAACTCTATTCCCTAGCAACCTATTCTGCACTTTTCCCTTTTTACGGTGAGTCCCTGTTCCTGGAACCTCATCAGAACTTGTTTGAGCCTATGATCATGATGTACTCCATTTACCCCAAATATCAGTACATCATCTTGGTAGCAAGGCACCCCGGGGAAACCTTGGAGCATGTTGGTCATAATTCTCTGAAAAACTGCAGCCGCTGACACAAGTCCAAACGGCATACGTTTGAATTTGTAAGCCCCCATGGGCGTTATGAACGCCGTCAGTTCTTGTGACTCAGGGTGCAGTTTGACTTGATAGTATGCAGAAGTCAAGTCTAGGGTAGAGAATACCTTGGCTCTAGCTACCTTACTCATTGTTTGTGTGATGTTGGGCAAAGGATATTTATCCACTACAACCTCTCTGTTAAGGGCTCTGAGGTCAATGCACAATTGTACTGCTCCAAACGCTTTTTCTTGGCCACTACTATTGGTGCCAACCACTCCGTGGCCTCCACGGGCTCGATCACACTCAAACTGCACAGTTTCTCTAACTCCTCCCTTACTGCCTCCTGCATAGATATGGGCAAATTTCTCACCTTGGCTGAGACTGGCTGTGAGTTTTCCTTAAGTTTTATTCTGTGAACATAGTGTTTAAGACATCCCAATTGTTGAGAAAATACATCCGGGAATTCTTCTTCTATCCTTGTTTTGACTTTGCCCACACTCTGAACCAGGATTTGGGGGTTCTTGTTGGGGTTGAGATAGATCCCTAGACCCTTTTGTGCTTGCTACACCAGGATATTGTTCCCTTTATGAGATACATATACCTTGGTGACCGTATATCTGTCTTTGTATGCCACAGTTCCCCAAAAGTAACCCCTCATGTGTATGGCTTGACCCCCATATCCTCCTGGGTTGACGTCCATCCTTTGTAGTCTTTCCCTACCTTTCAACATTTTATAAAATGCCTCTGCTGAGATTATCATTAACTTGGAGCATGAATCAAACAAAACTTCAATCTTTTGTTCTTCAATACTTATGAAGTCCTTGGGGTTACCCACCCTTCACCTTCTATTTGCAAAACAATCTCATCACACACTTGTTTTGTTTCCCCTCTAGCATTCCTTCCCTAGTTCGCGTTACTCTTGCAACAGATCTTGAAGTGACCCTTCCTCCCGCACTTGTTGCAAAACACTTTTAATGCCGGGCACTTTTTGCTGTTAGCCAAATGCCCCACCTTCCCACACCTATAACAATTTCCTCTGAAACTCCAACTACTTTTATTCTCCTTCGGCTCTTTTTTGACTCTTTTAACAACCAGAATATTAACCAGGTCATCCACAATCTCATTCACTTTAGTCTTCCTTTCACAATCTTGTTTTATCTCACTCACACACTACATCATGTGTTCCACCTGTTTGGCTACAATTAATACTTCCCCCAGTGGCGGATCATCCTTCAGCCACAACTTCTCTCATATTCTCTCTATTTTACAAGGTAGCACAAACTGATCCCACATGCATTCCTCGCATGCTCCCCCAAATTTGCAGCTAGCTGCTAGTTTCCTCAGATCCGGTACAAATTCTTCTACTGTTTCCCCATCTTTCTGACACCTCTTCCCAAAATGGTAGCGTTCCGTGATGGTGCTTTCTTTTGGCAAGAGATAAATGTCCAGTTTCCTAATATTTATCTCATACTCATTTAGCCCTCTCGCCTCATTAGCACCTAAATCAGGCAAGTGCTCCAAAACCTCTTGACCTTCAGCCCCTAGATAATGTTGTAGTAGTGCTACTTTTCTTTCTAGCGCTAAGTTAGGACCACATACTACTGCATAGTTATGGAAAACTTTCTTCCATTTGTTCCATTTCAAGATTGACTCCCTTGGAGTAGCCAGAAAAAACTGTGGAGGTATCACATTCTGCATGACTGTGAAGTTTGGGTGAATGCTGTTGGAGAATTAAAAAATAATCATCAGCAATTTACCAAAACAGGAATATTGCTAGAATAGTTCTAGGTCTAACCCTTAAAAAAAAAACTTTCCTTAGTAGCAAGCAGGCGTGGCTCCTCCATGTGGGCGGAGGAGCGTTGCCCCACTGCTTTCTCGCAGTGCGCGAAGCAGAAACATATAATGGTATTATAAATACCATTTTATGTTTCTGCTTCTCGCACTGCGAGAAAGCAGAAGGGTTTGGTTGGGGGCGGGTGGGTGGGCGGTCCTGCTCTAGGGCAGGGGAGGAGTGGCTTTCCCACTCTGAGGGCCCTGACTGTTTGGTCAGCCCCAGGGCCGACCGAACCAGTCATACGCACTCTGCATGCAGCCTACATGGAGAAAATGGCCTCCCCATAGATGCCTGTGTGGTCGGCGTCCCAGCCAATCACAATGCTGCCATTGCAGCATTGTGATTGGCTAAGGGGGGGAGGGAGGCTGCCTGGGCTGCTTCCTGTGAGGAGCAGAGATGACGCGGGACCGGACCAGGCCGGCGAAGGTAAGTTAACTTTTTTTTTAATTAAACCCCCGAAGCGCGACTCCCTCCCAGTGCGACCCCTCCACCACCCCCCCACCCGCGAGTCATGCCGGTCACGACTGGTAGCAATCTGTAAAAGAAAAGTTAGAGGAAGTATAGGAAACACCCAAGAGTTTGTCTTATATCTTTTTTGCCTAGAGAAAGGACCAAAACTGCAAAAAGTTATTAAATGCGGAGGATTTCCACTAGGTGTCAATGTTTGCTTCTCTGAAGGTTGGAAGAGTAGATTTCCTTTCTCTCTCTCAGCAGTCACGACATAATCTTCCTGTCTCCCCTCACGTGGAATTCCTCAGAGATAGAGAATCGGAAGAATGGCATCTCATAATCCCGCACGGAAGGGCTTACTGGGGAGATTCTTCGGCAGATGTCAAGGTGACACTGTTCCGGCAGTCAAGATAAGGGTGAACGTTGAGAACACTCGCCATTTGAAGTAATTGGTGAAAATTTGGATCTGACAGAAAAGACAAGGTAAGGTGCGGCAGGTGGCTGAAATTGATGTTGCTGTGCCAGTCAGCGTGACAGGCATGGGGTTTCTTCTCCCGCTGTTCTCTTATGACAAGCGGCAAATGCCTCAGAGACACGGCGGACGGCACCAAAGAAAATCACCAGCTAAGCCTGTCAGCACGACAGGCTTGACGACCACTAGAGAGCTGTACACACTTCTATGGCATTGACACTTGTAGAATGCGATCCGCTCTCCACACAGCTGACTCTCTCTGCCGACCACCAGCTTAAACACGGCCCAAAGTACTTTGAAGAAGATACAATTAAATGCAAACGGGTCCCGTAAAGGTTTCCCTTGGTGGCGTTATTTGCAATCAAACAGCACTGAGTTTCCAACAAAGGTTACTCCCTCAAACCCCACGAAACTCCTTCAGGGCACCACCAGGCCTGCTCAGAGATCAATAACTTTCCCCAGTTACTGCATAAATTATGCTGCTCAAAATATGAGTCTCGTACCCAATGCGACAAATTCGTGCTCATAAACTAAAAAGGGAATATGTACTCGTAACACGGAGGAAGTAAAGCCACAATCAGAGCCAGCTGACCCAAGCAAAGCTAGTCCGAGGGCCAAAACGTACTCACTGTTACCACTCAGCCCGAGTAGTCTTCAAAAGAGTGGTTCTGATGTTCCGACACATGTGTTGAGGCATCAATTTCGCTGCCCTCCAATTTTCTCGTATCCCATCCACTGTCGCCAGTGTGAAATCAAGAGCTGGAAGACCACATGAGACGATAGTAAGGGAAGGAAAAGGTTTTATTGAACAAACATGGATAGCGAGCGCCTCAGCCACAGCTGTTTGTCCTCCTCAGACTCATGCAGGAGCCTCACATAGAACCCTGGCGTACATCAACATTCTGATGGCATCTCGAGATAGGAGAAACCATTATGTTGTGGGGAGGAGAGGGAAGAAAGGAATTAGAGGGACTCTCCTCCCCTCATTCGGAGGATACCACAAACCCCATAGCATTAGCAGACATTTTGTCCATTCCACTCACCTCTTTATCTTGAGTAATATTAAAAGCTCCACCATGTAAGCCAAGAAACATGAATGTATATCAAGATAGTTTTATTGAAACTAACTGCCAAATTAGCTCAATGGCCCAAACAGCTTCAGTACAGCTCATTTCACCTGAACAGGGGAGAAAAAACATTCTCATTGTATCGTCCTTAGCCCTGTTGAGTTCTGTACACACATACAAACATCACCGAAGTAAATAAACAACTGTCAAGGAATTAAACAAAGCTGCAACATCAATTTGAAATGTGAAAAAGCTGCTACCAGCCATAGCTATCACATTAATTATGCGGGGCGAACCTGGAAGTGTAACTTTACATAGTTTATCCACATACAAATGGGTTATTCAGGGGTCCTGGGGATGTGACTAGCCAATAGGAAGATGCAAATGGCTTTCTTTTGTATATTGTTCAATAAGCCTGGATGAAGCTATTGAACCGAAAGGCTAGTAACCCAACATTTTTGAGTAGATTCTGATATGTGTGCTCACGTGAACCTCTCCCCAGACTTAGTCAAGAGAATGGGTGATTGGAGTATTTTTATTTGCTGAGCCCAAACCTCCAAAGGTGGTGCAGGAAGGGCGATATCTCCTAATATACTCCGTTGGCCCATGCCCCAACCTGAGTACACTGAGGAAGATTGCTAATTGATTTTTAAGAAATTATACAAGTCAGCTGTCTAGCTAAAAAACACTCTTAGGATTGGCAAATATATCACTTCGTATAGACACTGAAGTAAAAATCATGAGGGCTCTAAAATATTACAATTAAACTACAATTTCTACGACCGCCATTTACAGGCACACCATTTCCTGTGCAGAATGGCATCAAAGCTAGTGCATCATTGATTACCTCCCCCCTCTCCACACAGGTACCACATTGAAATCCTTCAGGAATATTCCAGACCAGATTTGCCTTCCTTGTACCCTCTGGCAATCTTGTAAAATAGTTTCTATCTTTCAAACCTACTGTGGCCCAAAACAGTCTTTTTGGAAAAAGCCTTCCTAATGGAATCGCCCACGTGGCAAAAATATGTTACCCATTGAATCACTAAATCTGATGCAGCATGGCCTTTTTGTCAACACTGTATCTAGTTCTACCTCAAAAAGCAAAGCTGCGTTTAATGGTGGTCAGACGTTGCTTTTGCTAACGACACACCCAGCCTGCTTATTATTACTTTGTTAGTTTGGTAGATTGCTCTGTCAAAGCTCTACTAATGAATAAGTAAATCAAATTCCCAAAAATTACTAGTACATTAGAACATTGTACAAGAAATGTACTAGCACATTCAAACACATGCAATAAACTGCACCACCCACTGATAAACACCTACCTCAGTAGAACACTTCATCCACTGAAACGCCCAACAAACTATAGCAATTTGGATATAACAGTGACAGCAGGAACGTGGAAAACCAACAAATTATCCTTCTATATTGATAAAATGATTCTCAACATTTCCATCAGAAAATGATAAGTAGGTGAATTTATTCTGATCCATAAATTCATTTTTGGGGCCAGTACCATAGGAATTTCCGCACATTGAAATCCAGCAAAGGAGATTCATGCATATACTCTGCCTGATTTTAGATTATTTGTAATCTGCAGTCTCACTGGCACCAACAAATTTGAATACTTCCGTAATCTGCATCTCTGCCTTGTCCATGCCACATCCATGCCTTCTCCAATTCATCTGGCTTGGCAGTTCTGCTGTGTCTCTCCACAACATGACTTCTAAATGCATATCATTTCTTCTTGAACAGAACAATGTTTTGTGGCACCCCTATGTGGACTCTTTTTGCGACAAAGGTGTCATCATTGTTAATCTTCTCTGACTGCTTCTTTGTGCACCATGATCTTGCATGGTTTGGGCCAGGATTCATACTTTATTACCAATGATGCAAGTCTGAGACATATGCAGGTAATTAGCTCAGTGTGGTAACTTTTTGCATAGGGCAAGGATCTGCTACTACTCATAGAACTTGAAATCAACTGATTGACGGAATAGTTAAGAGATTCAAATTTTTTTTTTGAGTTAGGCCACTGGCCTTTGATTAAGATAGGAGACAGGGTTCAGTTTCAACAAAGAGGGGACTTGCACATCTTAATTACAATAAATGAAGCTGTGCATAATGTATCACAAATACAAGCATCAGTTTCCTATATAAGAAAAATAACGCATAAAATAATTCAAAAATGAGTGTGGCCTTGGTCACTTTGACGGGGTTTACATTAGATAACCAATAAGGGGAGACATTGGGCAGGATAGGTATGGAATGAGGCACAAAGTTCGATACTTCAATAGGGCGACAACCCTCTTCGGGTTCCAGCACTGAAAAGACCAACCCCCCCTTCATGGCAGTACATCACCAAAGTGGTGATCCTTCCTCTCAGAAGCAGCACCTTCCTGTCATCAGGGGGTCACACAACTGACACTGGTTAGCGGCCCAATTGGTACAATGGTCCAGTCCTCTCCACGACCCCCACCTGGCATACGGGGGTCGCAGAGCGCACACAAACCGATGACTCAATCAGCACACTCTGCACATTATTCTCAACAGACCAGAATCTGACACTGCATGCCCAGAAACCTCTTGATAGGACCCCGCTAGACTTTGCTCCATCCAAGAAATCTCCTTCTCCTTGCAAAAGTTGGTGCTCCTGACCCCAGATGAGTTTTTTTGATTCTCTCGGGTGATTTCCCCTCACTTAGCATGAGAGACTGGCCCCAGTCCTGGTCACAACAGGCAAAACTCGTGCTGAGGTTCTTCACACTGATAAACTGCTTCAGTTTGACAGTTCAGGAGTCTCAAGCTCCCTGTATTATAATCCGTTTCCAAACACACTTGTGATTTAGTGTCTTTGTCTGTAAAGATTGTGTCTCAGGGTTGCCCACTTTGAAGTGCCCACTCCTTTGTAGTCCACTTCCTCCAGAGAGCAGTCTATGTCAGCAGGACAGTATCCATTCTTGATAACCCCAAACACAGGCATGGGAGTGACTAAGGCCCTAATTACAAGTCTGGCGGTCTGAGGACCATCAGACTTGCGCGGGTGCAGCGGTGCCGGTTCAGCCACTGCCACACCGCTGGTCTTACCGACCCATTACGAGTTGGGTGGTCAGACAGCTGTGGGACCACTGACGCCACCAGAAAACCACCATCCCTGGAGGTGGCGTGGTGGTTAGGAGGCTGCAATATGCTTGGCAGGACTGCCGCAGCCCCGCCAAGCATATTACACTTTTCCTCTCTGCCAGTGGTGTCATGGAGGTTCCTCTTCCATGTACACCGTGGAGGAGAAGAAACAAAGGGGGCCCTACAGGGCTCCCTGTGCCTCCTACGCTTGTGTATTCACACATGGGGGCATAACATGTGCCCCCCTGTGTGCATACACAATAGTTCCTGCACAGCATGGACTTTCGAGTCCATGCCGTGTAGGAACCTTGTGAGGCGTTCCCATTAAGGTGCCTTTTTCAAAGTCACCGCCGCCTTTGAAAGAGGCACCGCCCTGGGACCGCCACACTGCCTGCCCACCAGACCACTTTAAAGTCACATTCTGGCGGGCAACGGTGAGTCTCAGTGGTGCGGGGGAACGGCAGTGGCGCAGGGGAGGCGTATCGCCCGCCTCCTCACTGCCGAGACTCGTAATCGGCCCTAAGTGTTCACACCTGGATGTTAGCTTCACTAATATGTCCATCAAAAGGTTACCAAAGGGCCCAGCTCTTTATGATTCTCTTAGAAGCCCCATCTCCTTCCAGAGATGTATCTAGACCCCTTGGAGTGACCTGTCAGAATTAAGGAGCCCCTATTGATGTGCACCGAAGAGTCTGGCTCTTCTTTCCTCTAGTGTGTTTGTCCCACCCAGCACTCCAGAATGCAGCAATCTGCAAATCTGTTCTTGGGTAAACATTTACCTCTCCCTGCTCCTCCAGAAAACCCTGGGCCTCCCAAAATAAAAACCAGTCTTCCATGTGTTGGCTCCATTGCAAACATGCACATATACCACTGTGCGCATACATATACACAAGTGCAGCCTACAATGTACTGTACCCTTGCACGGGAATCCATACATCCCAGCCCACTCATGCAACACCCACGCTATTTCCTGCATGCAGTACGAGCCCACAGGCCACATATAACCGCTTGCATACACATAACTGTTCGCTCTATTTGCTGATGCATTATACCTTCTCAGAGGCACACATGGATCCTAACTCATACATGCAACCACACGTGCTATTCATTCGATGAACTATACCTTCTCGCAGGCACACATGTATTTAAGCGTGCACACACAACAATGCACCCTACCTTCTTGAACTGTACCTTCTCTCAGGCACACATACATCTCAGTGCTGCACACAATCCATTGCAGGCCAAAGGTAAGATAAGCACACAGCAGCGGAACTTTGCCAGAGTGGGCCAGGAGGACCACTCCTGTGACACAGGTAAAAAGAGACCTGTTCACTCTACTGATCACTAAACACTGTATGCTGACACCACAGCGCTTGTGTGACTTAACAGATGGTAAAGGCAATTGCCTTCTACCACTTAACGGTTATGCAATTTGGGAGTTCCTCCTAGTCTAAGCAGACTGCAGTCATTGAGATAGGCATAGTGCACATGCATGATCCGTATTTGCTCACGACCAAAAATTGCTACCAAGGATCTAGATATCACAGCATCTGGGGAACTCAGGGCTGGTGTACACATCTATCACCATGCAAGGGACTTTCTAGTCTCAACAAAGCTGCTACCTGGTAGGCATGACATAAAGTGAAGGTTATAACGGCAGGACGAGGGATATCCTCACTACATCAGTACAATTTCAATTAACAAGCATAGTCTTTAGAATTTGAATGTTAAATATAATGGTTCATTCTCAATTTACAGATTATAAGAGAACTGGGAGTAAGCAGGAAGAGAAGGCACTATATGTACAACACATTTCGGCAGATGCACAAAAGCATTTATGAGTATAGCAAGTAATAATACAGGAGCTCTCATTCACATAACATTAAGTGACTTTGTGAATTAGCCCTGCAATATCCAACTCCTATTAGTACTGAGGGAACAGTTCTTTTTTTATTCATACTAATTGTATACGACTATTCACTAAACATTTCCATACTATACCCATTTTAGATGTTTTAGGGCCAAGCCACAAAGGTATGCAAGAGTGCATAAAAAAGTACCTCTGGAGTACTACTTTATGTGCTCCAAAACACCTTTGTAAATAGGACTCATTGCCATTATGTCTTGATAGATAATCTGTTGCTCACTGACAGATGCATGGGGGAAGTGTTGAACATATTGACAATGAGAGACGGACAAGCAATGTTTTGAAATCCTACAGTCATCGCCTGGGGGGGAGGGGCAACATGTTGGATCATATGAGGAAGGAAGGAAGAGTATACTCATTGACATTAGCTTGGTTTGTTTCTAGGGAGCATCTGGAACCTTCTGGAATGATACAATATAGAACCTTCCTGCGGTACACAAATTCAGGTATGAACTGTCAAAGTCTGGAAACATTAAAGAGATATGTATAGGTATCTTTGATACCTTACCCAGTGTCTGCATTGGCGTTGTTTTCTCAGCACTATTGACAATCACTCTTCTCCAAGAATAATGCCAGATGGACCACCTAGGTCCACAGAGCTGTGCTTCTTCTGACTCACCCCGTTGTATAGCACATTTGTAACCTGCCCTTTCTGTGGTTATTTTACTAAGAGGATAAGTCAGTGCTTAGTGTCTGGTAAGTGAAAGAGAGATGATGGCAATGGCTAATTCCACACTGAGTGTACGCGATCTGGGTCCTTATTACCTGGGAATCGATTCAGTGGAGAAGAAGCAAATAGCAACAATATATTACCATGTGCTTAACATCATATTAATTTAAATGCAAACACAGAGTGAGAGTTTTACATTTGTCTACTGCCTTAGCGGATAGTGATCTAAACAATGACACAAGGAGTTTCATTTACATCTCAGATTTGCGCTCTATGTTCAACTTTCATTTTGTAGATGAATTGCGCACTCATGTGGCAAACATTTCTATTCTCCATCAGTCTTATTACATTACATCTTTTGTTTCACTATGCATCAAACCTGCTTAGAGCAGAGCATGGTTTTGCTCAAAAGTAAAATCCCAAATCCCTTTCCCTTCCTCATGCTATTCCAGCTCTTCGTAACCTTAAGAATGAACATTTACATTCAACAGATGCGAATTTCCTAGGAATCCCTATGTAGCTGAAGAATGAACAGAACTAGACTGTCTATACATTTTAGTAGTAGGCACCTGGGGACATCATCACATTGGTATTAGTCTGTACTTGCCTCACCTGTCTTTCTGCTTTATTGACATAGAGCTATTAGGAAGTGTACCACATCTTCACTGTTGGAAAGACCGTAAATTATATTTTTGTACTGTGACAATACTCCCCAATATTTTCCCAGTGTTACTTCTGTAATGATACACAGCGGCGACTCCTCCGCTATGGTAGAGTGTTACCCCCCCCCCCCCACCAGCACTTTCAAAAATGTGAAAAATAAAACGATAATAAAACGGGTTTAAAACCTGTTTTATTATTGTTTTATTTTTCTTGCACCAAGTCTTGGGGGTGGGGCTAGGGTGCTGAAAGGCTGGAAGCGGAGTGGTGGGCACTGCCTTCACTGCGCATGTGGGTTTGGCCAGCCGACTGAACCCGGACAAACCCACATACCCAATGAAGCTCTCTCCAACCCTAGCTTCATTGCTGGGGTCGGAGAGAGCAGGCACAGACTCCCTGTCTGTCATGTAGCGTAAATCATTGGTGCTCAGGCCAATCCTGAAGCTGCGAGCAGTTTGTGATTGGCCGCAGGGCAGGCTGGGAGCCTGTGCCTGCCTGCAGGGGAGAGGAGAGGAGCAGAAGAGTGAGACGCAATGCTGGAGGGCGGCAGGTACGTTCTTTTTTATTTTTTCTGTTTGTCTCCGTCCCCCCAGTCCTTCATTTCCTCAAACCCCCTCCCCGCCCCGCCTCTTTTCCCCGACACGAGCCGCTCCTGATGATACATCTTCTTCATCTGGGAATTTAAGTGAGTCACTTAACATACAACTTTCAGAAACTTTGTTGGGCTTTACTGGAGTGCATTAATATTCTTTGTGATGAAGACAACTTCCGCGATATGTCAGGGCCTATATTTGCCACAGAAGCCTGCACAAACACAAGCACTTGACAAAATCAACATCTAACACTAATGTATGAAACATTTCAGAAAAATGAAAAAAAAGCACCCAGAGCCAGGCCCTTCTAATTCTCCAAGGTCTGTCAGGAGCTAGCACATTGGAGTGTTGACTAGAAGGCCAAGAAGCGATTCATTTTCTGTTGCCTTTCAGTTTTAGGTTAACAAATTAAAAAGTCTGATTATACAATATCTATGCACACTGGTGCCGCAATTTTATGAGTAAAACTGTTTTACTTAAGTGTTACCTACACTATATATCAAGTAGATAAATGAGTTTTGTTTTGAGAAGCGCTTGTACAATTTTCTTTTGCTTACTGAATGCACACTGTATATTCCGAGTCAACTAAATGAGTCTGCAAGGCAGCTTTGGGTCTGCTTCATTTTAAAGACATTGGCATAATTATTTTCATTCAACAAAACATGAATTATCTAAAGTGATTTAACTTTTGCATTTTGTGTGATAAAAGATGCATATTTGTGTTCTGTCACATTCCTCATCTTCTTCTCTAATGATTTGCATATGCGTGATTGCAGAGAATACATCTTTGCTAATATCTGGAACATTGAGCAACTATTAAAATCAACCATTAATAATGTTGAGCACAATTCAGATTCTTGCAAATCTTTGATCTTAGCCCGATTTCAAACAAAACAATTGTTTTGTATGGTTCAATGTTTAGAAAATACAGTGGGTCTAATCTACAAGAAAATGACGCATCGCAGCACCGCAAGCCATTTAGCTGCCCAGTGCTGCGTCATTTTCAAAGCACTGGGATGCATCGTATTAACAACAATATGACGCATCCCTGTGCTTTCCCTACGCTGGCGCATTTTTGGCTGCCTTGCGCAAGCGCAGGCACCCCTGCGTCATTTTGCAAGGTTCCTGTGCTGCGGGGATGATTGTTTTTTTGCAGGAAGAGACACCTTCCTCCACAAAAACAATCATCAATGGCATTTTCTTCTTTCTATGCATGCTTCACAATGCAGCACGCATAGAAAGAGGAAAAAACAAGGAGAAATAAAAGTATTTCTCCTTGCTGCTCCATTCCTATACCTCCCCTGGAGAGGCATAGGATTATGATGCATTCTCAGTTTTACAAAATGTTGTGAGTCTGGGAATGCGTCAAGTTCCATGGATGTGCGTGGGAACACCCACAGCAACACCACTGGGACGCCCCTTTCATGCAGAGTAATGCGTGAAAAGGGCCCATATTTAAAAGGCCATGAAAAGTCACACAGGGTGTCTTTTTACGTGGCCTTGTAAATATGAGCAAGCCCATTGCGCTGCCGTCAAAAAAAGTGACGCACCGGCCATGCAATGGGCTTGTAAATAAGCCCCTTTGTTTTCATAAATTAGACACATGTACATCGAATACCAAATTAAAATGAGAGGCGCTCTCTGGTCAACACTGTAACCAAAATGGTCATCTTCCATCTGAGGCAACTCTTGTGGGATCATGCCCTACCCATCACCTTGCTTTTGCACAGGACCTTCACGAATTGCCCAGGACCAATTCTATCCACCACTTTATGGCCAGTTGTCAGTCTTTTCCTATTCAGGGACCTTTGTTTGGGTACAAGCCACCTATTGATCTGCTCCTGACCTGTTTGGATGTTACATTTCTTTTTATGAACATTTGAAGACACAGCTTTTCCCTTCATAGATTACAGTTAGATCTTCATGCGTATTGGGTGAGAACAGCTTAGCTCCAAGATACAACATGTGGCATAACTTTGCTTTTATCTGCAAACATTAACAGAACATAAAACATATGATAACTTCGCATAACATAACACAACATTAGTTTGTAGTGCTATAATCATACCACAACGTGATCACTCTAGCAAGCTGGCCAGGCCGGTATGGGATACAGTTTTGATGAGGGTTGGCTGGGAACATTATACTGAATAGACCATCCCAACCCAAATTCTCAGAGTCTTGAGAGCTGTTTCGTGCAGCCCTCCATGCAATGTGGATTGATTTATTTTGAGAAAACTGAAATGCTACAAGCGCCATAAACACAGTTGCAGGAAAACTTACAAGCATACATACTGTCGAGGCAAAGCAGGTAGAGAATGAGGAGACTGAGCTAGAGGGTGACTGAGGGGTTGAGAGATAGCGAGTTTCCAAGGATCACATAATTTGTTGAAGCTGGAACCTAGGATTAGAAACAATGGCACTAATTTTGACCCTGGTAGGACACCCACCAATGTGCCAGCCCAGCAGTGGCCCTGTCAAAGCTAGTCCACCTGCAACCATCCATGATAATTAGGAATCCCACTAGCTCTTTTTGCAGAAAGTGTTCCTGCTAAATCGCAGTTTCACTTCAGTGAAAATGTAACGCCGACTGGCCTTAATGTCATAGAAACCAGTGCACATTTTTCTCCTTTACAGAACAAACCCCCAAAGTGTTTTTAAAAAAAATTTAAATCAAAAAAGCAGTGTCTCTGAGGCAATCGTAGAAAGTGTTAATTGGAAGGCCCTCCTTAAATAGGTCAGGAGTTCTGAAGCTTTAAAGTAAACAAACATGCTCGTTAGGACACTGGCTATAAGCTTCTGAAATTGGAGCCGGCGTTGGCTTCATTTTGGAAACCAGGCAGTTCCCACACCTCTTCATGAGGTGGGGGAACAGTGAGTGAGATGTATATATGACATCCTCTGGTTTAAGTTTCGCCGCACCATAACTGCCCACCCCTACCCATGTCTTGCTTTGTGCAAGGTAAAGGTAGCCAATAAACCTCATTTGGGTAGGTGGCACTTGCCAAAAATAAATAATGGGTTAATATACTATAGGCAAATTTATCATAGTTTCACGCAGCGCAACGCAGCAAGCCACCTTGCTGCGCTCCGTGAAAGGGAAAGGGCAGGAATGCACTGTATTTAACATCATACAGTGCATTCCTGTCCTTTCCATGCACTGGCGCACTTTTGGCTGCCTAGCGCCAATGGAGTGCCTGAGCTGTAAGCTGGATTGTTTTTGTGCAGGAAGGGACAGGTTCCTGCACAAAAACAATCCTCAGAGCCGTTTTCCTCTTTCTATGTGTGCTGCAGAATGCAGCGCACACAGAAGGAGGAAAAATCAAGGAGAAATAAAGCTATTTCTCCACATTATGCCTCCCCTGGGAAGGAGTAGCATTTTGGCGCATTCCCAGGTCTACCACTAATGGTAAATCTGGGAATGCGGCAAAATACATGGGTGGATGCGTGAGAACACCCACGCATCCACCCATGGAATGACTCCCTGGGGCAGAGTAACGTAAAGCAGTGATTTGCACTGCCTTGCTTTACTCCAGATTTAGCAAGCCAGGGAGGGCCATGCAAGGTGGCGTTGCTTGCCATGCTAAATCTGATTTTAGTGTTATGTTGCCCCTGCGCCCCCTTGTTTTGCTCAAGGGCAAAGCAAAAAAAATTATAAATATGGCCCACATGCACTGTGACAATAGGTTTTCGTGGCAATTGTCTGAAAAGGATGAGATTTAAAGAATTATACTGCTAGAAAATTACTTTCTAAATGGAAGTTATATTTCATTAATGGTACCTAGGTGCACTGTTGCTAATGGCATTGCCATGTCTTCGAAAAAGTTGACAAAATTATTTTCTTAAAACTAGTCTTTTGTGGTATGGAGAGCATTTATATGTTCATTAAATTCTCTAATTAAATGTGTTTGATACATAAAACTGCTTTAGGAAGACATCAGGTGCCTTGGATAGTTAGACACAGCATGATAGGAAAAACCTACAGTTTATATGATTGCTGGAAATAGGGCTCAGGTTTCAAAGTGATTAGCTTATTGTGAGCAAACCCATTAGACCACCACACAGGAACGTTTTAACTCAATTTAGTGCAAACCTTGTCAAATAAACTCTGACTTGTATACTCTCACAGTATATAAGATATCAGGATACCGCTGTCACTGCCTGCACATTTATCCCTACAATGTTTTATGAAAGTAGGTTGTAGTACCACACCATGATATGTTGCAAAACCAAAGAGTTGATGTAGTGTGTTCTGGAGACAATAGGGGCCCTATTCACAGAGTTAAATTTGTTTCGACCAAAAATAACATTTGTTTGACTACCATGAATTCACAATGAGATTTGTGGCTGGCGTAAATGCACTTGTAAGCAAGCATGAGTTTCTCCCCTATTAGCACGGAGAAATCATGTAGTAAATCCCACTTAAGAGGTTGGGAAGACAGTGTTTCAAGCGGTGGATTGCCTTGGAAGTTGGAATGCCGACAGCATGTACAATTGTGGGCATTCCCAAACTCCCATTCGCCCCCTTTCCACCATGGAAATAGTTGGGGAGTTAGTCCAGCCATATGCTGGAATAGCCCCCCCCCCTTTCCAGGACAGGAAAGAAAACGGATCACCTCTAGATTTTCTGGCTGTTTTGGAGAAGAGCTTCCTGCGCAGGGAAAACTGCTTTCTGTGCTAGGAAAAAATGTACATTTACACAAGAGGCTCCAATCCCCCTCAGTGGAGTTCTACACTATGTAGAACTCTGCACAGTGGGAATGTGAGTCTTTGAGAATAGTCACATGACATCCAGCACAAATTTCCACGCCAACTACTGGCAATGTTATCAAATAGCAAGTAAAGGTAAATGTATGCTCTATAGAAATGTAAATCTCTGCCCATACTTTTACCCTGTGTTTTTTTTATTTTTCACCGAGTAGAACTCAATAATATAGTTTTACTGCATTTTTGTCAGTTTCTATTGTTTAGGATTGGAGGATATGAAAATTTCTTCAGTCACTCGAAGTGACTCGAGTTATACACCGAGCACCGAAATTCAGGTCTACAGAGATAACAAAAAAGTGAATTTGAAGAAATATGTTCAATTGCTAAATTCATACCAGTGAAAGGGAGCCCAAGGGATGCGACCTGTTTTCCCTGCTTCACCTAGGTAAAAAGACAAATTGTGGTATGCTGAACAACTCATCCTGCCTTAACCTCCTTTATCTACAAATTATGGAACATAGATTACAAAATGAAAAATGACATTTAATCCCATCCACTGTGGCGCACAAACTCTCCTTGCTCGACTACATCTTTTCCTCAGAGATCAAGAACACCCCTAATGGTAAAAGCCGGGAAATAATTACTAATCCCTTATCAAACACTTAGGAAATTCATACAAATAATGAAATAACTGCCTAAATGGGTTTTTGAATGTAGGATTCCAAGTTTTGAGTGTCATGACAACTTATAGGAACTCGATTACACATTTAAAAGATAATTATTCTATTTTATATCACAATGTGTCTCGAATCTGATTTGCTCGGTTTGTTTATGTTTGTTATGATATTATTATTGACATCACTTTTGGTTCATCAGTTTCAGCACATGCACTCAAATCATGCTTTTTGCTATTTGGTTGCATTCATTCTGAACGTATTTGTGTTTTCATCCTTATGGATACTTTGGATATGAGTTCTGAGTATGAATACATTAAAATAAATTGACATTCGTATTCACATTGGGACCTGCATTCTCTACTGTAATTTAATGAAAAGGTGTAAGGAAACTGTGTAAAGACTTTGGAAGATGTACAAGAGTGACATGTGGAACAAGGAAATCCATGTCCTGTTTTAAAAGCAGCACTTGTGGGTCTGTACCTACAACTTTAGAATCTTTGAATCACAGTGACCTCAAGCTATCACATTTGCAGCCATTTTTGTTAAAGCATTTCCAAGAAATATGGGGTTCATTATAAAAATGGTCTTCAACACAACTGTGGATGGTACCATCAAAGCTAAAGTCACAGTTGTGATCACAGTCGCAGCACAGTTGCAGGCACTGTGACTGCACTGTGGATACATAATGTTCCTTTGCCTGCTATGCGTTTGCCTGCTATCTCCGCTCAGCTTTTTCCATGTTTGCCATTTGCTCATCACTCTGTGGGTAAACGTTTTTTTACTATTTAAGTGTGGCCATCGCCTTGTTCTCGAAATTACCTTGTGTCTTTCATCCTAACCCCTTACTCTTAATCCTTTACCACTTACTCTTACCCCTTAATCTTACCTGTAGCTCCTTACCTTTTACTTTTACCTTTACCTATCAGCTAAGTCCCTACTTTTCCTTAACCACTAACACCCTTACCCTTACCCTTAACCCCTAACCCTTAATCTTACAACCTTATCCTTTTAGCCCCTTAGCTTTACGCCCTTAATGCATGCAACCTATCTTAACCCTTACTGCTTTACTCTTTTATTCATAGCCCCATACTCTTGCCACCTTACATTTAAACCGTTACACTTAAACTCTTAACCTTAGGTCCTTACCTTAGCACCCTTAACCTCTTTCACTCTTGAGTCTTTATCTGTAACCACGTTTCCCCATTACAGTTAACTTCTTACTTGTAACCCTTATCATATTCCATAACAGCTTACACTTAACCTTTTACACGTAAGTCCTTCCTTAACTTCTGTAACTTCTTATCTCTTTGCCCCTTACCATGAACCCTTACCCCATTACCCTTAGCCCCTTTCCATAACCCCTTATCCCTTACATTTACACCAAGAACCACTTATCTCCTTACTCTTACCACTGTAAACTTACCCTTAACCTGTTACCCCTACCTCTTATCTTTAAACATATAAGTCCTCACACCATACAGTTAACCCCAGAACCCTTACATGTCATCTCATATCCTACCTAATTACCCTTTACATTTATTCTTATCCCTTTACCCATAACACCGTATCTCATTACACTTAACCCTATATCCTTACCTTTAAGGCTATACCCTTACCAACTTTCCCCTTACCCTCAACCCCCTACTGTTATCTCCTTATCCTTTTACTCATACCCCAACCATACCCTGAAAACTTGTTGGGCCTGATTCACAGAACTAACTTACGTCAAAAACGTAAACTTACTACCATTTTGGTATTCACAGAATGCACTTACTCATTTTGGTATTCACAGAAGGCACTTACTGATTTTGGTATTCACAGAAGGCACTTACTTACTCATTTTGTGTAACTTACTCATTTTGTGTAACTTACTCATTTTGTGTAACTCATTTTGTGTAACTTACTCATTTTGTGTAACTTACTCATTTTGTGTAACTTACTCATTTTGTGTAACTCATTTTGTGTAACTTACTCATTTTGTGTAACTTACTCATTTTGTGTAACTTACTCATTTTGTGTAACTCATTTTGTGTAACTTACTCATTTTGTGTAACTTACTCATTTTGTGTAACTCATTTTGTGTAACTTACTCATTTTGTGTAACTTACTCATTTTGGTATTCACAGAAGGCACTTACTCATCAATGAGTAAGTGCCTTCTGTGAATACCAAAATGAGTAAGTTACACAAAATGAGTAAGTTACACAAAATGAGTAAGTTACTCAAAATGAGTAAGTAAGTGCCTTCTGTGAATACCAAAATGAGTAAGTGCATTCTGTGAATACCAAAATGGTAGTAAGTTTATGTTTTTGACGTAAGTTAGTTCTGTGAATCAGGCCCATTAACAATCTAATGTTACTTACACATTTTTGTAAATATTTTACTTACAATTAGAACATTGTAATGTTGGGAGCTCCATTGTAGACAATGGAGTTCTCCCTGCTTCTACGGGCCGGTAAAGGTCCGCAGAGCAACATTCCAATGTCTTACAAAGGCCTCTCGGAGCTCGAGGGGATTTAAATCCCCTCGTGCTTCGAGACGCCTTTGTTTTATTTGTGAGAACATTCTGCCCTCTAGTGGCAGAATGTTCTAATAGCCTTATAGCCCTTCGTAGCAGGGCTATACCGGCTATTAAAGTCCTGCTACCTTGTTAAAGTCCCTCGCCTTCGGCTCGGGCCTTTAACGCGGTAGCGGGCCTTTAATAGCCGGTATAGCCCGCTACGGCGGGCTATAAGGCTATATTAGAGCATTGGAATGTTGGAAGCTCCATTGAAAACAATGGAGTGCTCCGGGCTTATAATGGCTGGTATAAGCCCGGAACTCCAACATTCCAATGCTTCTTTGTGGCTGTGAACAAAGACTTCAGCGAGCCTGAGGGGATTTCAATCCCCTCGCGCTCCCTGAAGCCTTTGTTTAATTTGTTAGAACATTCTGCCCTCTAGTGGCAGAATGTTCTAACAGTCTTATAGCCCTTCATAGCAGGGCTATACCGGCTATTAAAGTCCCGCTGCCTTGTTAAAGTCCCTCGCCTTCGGCTCGGGCCTTTAACGCTGCAGCGGGCCTTTAATAGCCGATATAGCCCGCTACGGCGGGCTATAAGGCTATATTAAATGACTAATGATGAGATGGTTTATGATAAAATTGCAGAACAAGAGGAAAGGGCATGGCAATAGATGCCAAGTTTGCTGTAATACCATTTACAAGTTGTATTCCAATCCCATAAATGCCTTCCCCCAATACAAATTTGTGCGAACTTTGACATCTGAAAACTTGATAAATGCAGCCTTTGTATCAACCAATCTCAACTGTCTAAACATTCAAACATGACTTTCTTCCTCAGCGTCCTGCTCGTGAAGTAAACTGACAAGACCTGCACTAAAACTAGACCCTTTGAAGACCATATATGTCTTTTTTGTTACGCTTTCATTTCAATACCAATGGAAATAATTGAAATCACATCACAAAGAGCATGCATTCTATGTAAAGCTTTACTTTCATGCCAAGTTTGCAGTAATTGATTTCAGTGCTTTTGTTGTAACGGAGAGCAAACATTCCTTTAGGAGGTAAAATGAAAAACAAATATGCAGTCATAGACCAGCATAAAAGTTATTAACGAGCCAATGTGTGCCTTTTCTATTGAATGTGAATCAGAACCATCAATACAGAGTCGCTGTCACCACCTCTGCGGAAAATATATAAGATACAGGTAAATGGCACAAATGTTTTATTTTTTAGCTCAAACCATTCTTCCCTTTAGAGCCTTTTGTTGGGTCTTAATAAATTATCTTTCAAAGTACTCAACATCCAGAGCACCATCATTGCTATCATCCACAGGAATAAGCATATTTAGTTAGGTTCCCATATTGTGAAGCATGTTGCATGAAATACTGATTAACATATCATAGATGTGCTATACATATGTACTCTTTCCTCATCTATTACTTATCATTGTCATACACTTCTGCCTACTACTTTTCCTACTTCTAATCCTTCTCCCACTCCTCAACTACTTCTTTTACTTCTACATCTCTTCTTGCTCCTTAAACATCACCAATTCCTAGTGCATCTGTCTACTGTCCTTTATTCTACTCCTGCTACTTTTTCTACTATTTCTAATCTTTAAAGTACTTCTCCGTATCCTTTGCCAGCACATTGTTCAGGTGCTTTTCTTTCTCCTATTGCCACAAGACACTTAGGGCCTTATTGCAATGTCGGGCGGACGCACGGTATCGGTATGGGAACCGCCCGACCATGGGTCGGCGGCTCCGCATACCTAATTACAATGCGACCACACATGGTGCGGTCGCAAACTCTCATTTCCCTGTGGGAGCTTGTGCTGCAGCCGTAAACCAGCTGGAGCACAAGCTCCCATAGAGAAATGGCAGTTTGTGTGAATCCCTGCACTGTGTGGCAGGCACCATGTGCAGGGATTAACAGATGGGCACCATAGGTGCCCACTAAGCCCCCAACCGGAAGCCGCAGTGTTAAGGCTGCCCTACTAAGGGCCCCCAATGTCGCTCTCCGACAGGCTTTGCATGTCGGAAAGACCAACATGGAAAGCCTGGCAGAAACCGACATCATAATCCCAACGGCGGAAACCCCATCCATTGGGATTACGTGTCTGTCTCTGATTGGCCGACCGGCTCCTTGAGCCTATTGGAATCCAGCCGGAATGATCAGCCAGTTTCAGTTTTGACTGCCTGCATTGTAATGCGGCAGTCAAAACTGAAACCGCGATGAGGCTCGGAAAGCCTCCGACCTGCGGTCAGAGGCTATCAGAGCCTCATCGTAATCGGGCCCATAGCTTTTAAATACAACTGATTTTTATGAAATTGATTTGTTGTAATTATTATATTCAAAACAACAAGTAAATGCGCTTCCATGGGAGAATTATGAATAGTTCACAGTCATCAAACTAAAAATGTACAGTTATTTATGCAGGTTTTATATAGTGCAGCCTTGGCCCAAAGATATTTGAGCGCTTTACAAGAGAGCAGGAAGTAAGTTCTGGTTAACAAACATTATAAAAACTACCTATGGGCAACAGTAAAACAAGATAGAGACAGATAATACCAAAGGAGATGTTATGGGGAAGGAAGTAGTTAGCTAACCAGCATAGTAATTCAGTAGTAAGTAACCATGAGAGCAGAGTAAACAAAACATTTCGTAACAGGAAAAACAGGCCTAGTCAATATTATGGAAGTGCAACAATCCCCACTTTAACCAAAGTGTACACAATCAAAGAATAGTAAAGGTAACAAATGCAATGGGGAAAGCATGAAACTAGACATTCTTTCAAATATCTTAAACTGTTTGCTATTTAACAACACCATGGAAGAGTAGAAAATGGCAAAAAGCCATATTATAGAACAATAAAAATCCTAAACGGGGACCAGTTTCTATTTATGTGACTGAAAACGAAATCCGAACCTACCTGAATGCAAAATAGACTTTTCCTCAGTTCTGTCTACTTATTCAGCAGCTTTTTCCGTTAAACAGTATTTCCCACCTCTAACCTGTTTACATATTTTGAGGAGAGGTGGAGAAGGGCTGTGTTTGAGAATGCATGTTGAGAGACTTGTACAAATCAATTCTTTATTTATTGTTTACTTTTGAAAGCACTCCTTCACCTAGGTGACACATACATTCAAAGAACAAACTTTGCTCACAATTAAGAGTATGCATCTGCAAAGACAAGGGTCTCCTAAGTGTGTTTAATTTTTGAAATCTTCATTAATTCTGCATAGTTTGCAAAGTGTAAAAAAAAGTGGGGATATAAAACATACCTCTACATAATAGTAGCTAAACATTCCCACTGTCACTAAGGGCTACAAGCTTGCCATCACCTCTCGGCAGCTAGGCATCATCCATTATCAGGTATGGGAAGTCCCATATGAGGGGATGGGTAATAGACTGCCCCAGGCTCCTGGTAGGCTGCTTTTACAGCATGTATCCACTGCCAGTCAGGGTTAAGGGTATCCTCCCACAAGGCAGTTAATGCAACCTATTCCCTGACAGGTACTTGGGGTGCCTATTTCCTGTCTTTTAACTTGGCCATGCCAGAAATGCTGCCCTTTTAAGGAGGGACATCTATCTTCTAGGAATATGGGCTGGGTGACATTAACCTTCTCCAAGGGCAACGTTGGGCGAAGTCCAGCATCTCAACTGCCTTCTGAAAGTGCTCCATTGCTATTGTGCCATTGGCAGTGATGTGTCATTAGTGTTAAGGATGCATGCACCACTTTGGTCCCGGCATAACATACTCCTCTAAACTTGACTCTAACTCTTACTGATGCTGCAAAGACTAAACACCACATCACCACCACCTAGCCTGACAGGAGGAAGTGACCTGCACTGATTTCAAGGTGTAGGAAAGCAAGGCTTATCTAATGCAAGTCACTTTTGGGAAAGGGCTGCACAGTAAAGGCTGTGCCAATCCTACTTGTAAATAATGCACAGTGTTTTTTTTCTTCTGATCACTGAGACCATCAGTGTAATCTTGTCAAAATACTGTTAAATAGTTGACTGGTTCTGTCCCCACCTGTCAAAATATTCCACAATAAGTGCTATATAGCCCATTTTATTCACCATCCTCCTAAGACCAATTGCACACATGGCAGTATGTATTTGTAGATGAGAGAGAGATTTCTACAACCAGGTGCCTAGTTCTGGGGGTGGGTGTATGAAATGTTTCAGCACTTCGTCCATCATCTCCTTGTGTTTGCTTTGTTCGCCCTTAGATGGGAGGGTATGCCCAGACTTGGTTCCCATGCTCACTTTGCCACTGGATTCAAGCTAGCCTGGCTGATGAGAGGTGTTACCCCGAAACCGGTCCCAGGATGCTTGTTTCCGGTCCAGGGAAGACCTGGCTTGGCAGCTCGGGTTGGACTATTCCAATGAGGAACAGGGTCAAGACGGATTTGCATATGGCTGGGTCTGAACTGGAGTGGCGCAGTGAGCTAAAGAACGATGATGGATTCAACCCAGATCTGTGACTGGGGGTGAGTGTCTGAAAAGTTTCAGCACTCCGTCCATCATCTCTTTGTGTTTGCCTAGTTCTTTGAACCATCTCTTACTCCACCTGATATCCCACTTCATCCGATATCATATCTTGCCGCACTGCGCAATGGACCCTTTTCACTCCACCTCCCATCATGCCCTGTTCTGTTTCAGATCCTATCCTTCTCAACATCAAAACAGCCTTCTGTTCTACATCAAGTCCCATCCTGTTTCAATCAGATCTCGAATCACTATCTATAAGACATTAGTCTACTCTAGATCATATTTGACCTCTCCACATCAGATTAATTCCAAGCCCCACATCTGTTATTGTCCCGCTCAAGCTCTAATCCATACCCCCTACACACTACATTCCATCTCTTTTAGACTATCCTCCAAAGGTTTAAATCACCACTTAAGCACTTAATACTTGAAGCAAAACAAAAGACAACATGCAGCATACTCACACACAATGATTTGATTTAGGGGGGTCATCAAATCGTGGCGGACATTCTGCTGGTTCAAAGGGGTGTGGGGGTCGGGATTAGGGGAGCGACGGCAGTCTACCCTAAATTGGGAATACATTTTGTATAGTGAAAACAAAATCCCAAATTGAGAGTTTGTTGGTTCTGAACTAAAAACAAATGGCCTTGAAGCGTGTAGAGTTTTTTTTCCTTGCACTTGGAGGTCATTTCAAATTTTTCCTGCTCATGACCGCCAAGCATCGCATCAAGGAAACAGACAGGGAAAAGAGTGCTAGTCTCCCTGCCCTCAAGTGGGCAGAATGACCCTCTCTGTGACCTCTGTTCCTTGGCGTACAGGCCTCAATGTTAGAGGTTTACACTGACGAAGCTAGTGGATGCTCCACCAGTGTAAACTTGGCACTTCCTCAGCTCTACATAGATTTGGGGACCCTCTAGTTTGACAGGGTCCCTCACTCTAAATAAAGCCCTTAGTCAATGGAGCTCATGTGACAAATTACATACAATATATATAATGCATTGCTTGTAAGGTTTTCTACTTGCTCAATGGAGACTTGTTTCTTTATGTATCTGTATAAAGGGACAATCCATACACCATCTTTGAAAAACAGGTACAGAAAACATGAAAAATGTTCACAAAAATATTACATTGTACATTAGTGGATGGCATGCATATTGCTTATTTTCTAAAGTCTGCCCTTGCACATTGGCCATTAAATTGTCTTTTTTACCCTTTTTGTCGGTCCAGCTAATCCTATGAGAAGAATATGCTTATGCCCTGCATATTAGAACACATTATTGGCTGATACAACCAATTAAACACAGCGCTAGAGTTAATAGGAAATTAGAATAAGACATTAGCATTTCATTCATTCTTGACCAGTACTAGTAATTTTTTCTGGAGACCCTCCTGAAGTAACTTTCGTAATGAACTAATTAACCCTTTGCCTTTTCTTATCAGAGTTTCAACTCGATAATAGTACTATAATTAGAGCAATTAGGCTGGGAAGGGCACCAGGTTAACCTTCACAGTCCCTGATAATTAGACAGTTAAAAAATATACATCCATTATAAGAGTAATTTCATCATGCAGAGTTTTTCCTTAGCACAATATAATTAATTCTGTGTGGTCACAAATCAAATGGCTGTCTGGATATCTGATATACTTTCTTGACAGGAGAGAAATAATCATGCTGGTGTTGGTTTGCCCATTTCAAAGATTACTGTGTATAATTATGCCATACAATTCTTTTTAGTTTTGTTCCTTAGGCATTTCTTAATTAATGAATGTACCCTATATAAAAATAAGAAGCAATAAAGGGAAATTAATACTTGTTTACACCCTCAGTGCCGACATTCACAATCACAAGCAGGAAATATTACGCTATGAAAAGGAACTTTTTTGGGTTATGGCATACTTAGTAAAGCAGACACGTGTCACAGTTTTAGAAAATAGATATCATATTTAACGTAGTAATGTACTAACTCGAGTTCTGTCAAATTTGTTTTCTTCTAACTCCCTCATTTTATTTTATGATAGTTAGTACGAAAATACCACACTTTTTCCCCTGCAAGTCGAAATAGGTAAAAACTGGTGGAACCTCTTTGGGAAAATACTGCAACGGTCTGAGCTTTGCAGCTTGAAATTAGAGAAAATATTCAGTTTTACCATAATGTTTCCCATTACAAGATGCAGAATTTAGAATGGGCGATATGACAGTACCCATAATTCCCACAACTGAGAGTTTGGGGATTTGTATGGCGTTATATTTGTAAAGCAAACAATGAGGCACCTAGAATGAGGCCCTTAGTAATTTTGCAGCCTGTAGTTCTGTTTGTTTTGCAAACATTTTCTAACTTTAGGGTATAAACAGAATTTTGTGTATGTATAGTATTTTTCTCACTGTCTAACAATGTTATGTTCTTTTGAAATGATCTAATAACCACTCTTTATTTGTACAGAAAATTGATTTATCTCTTTAATGGATGATTGTATGTTTGATGAAGTTCTCAATGGGACCAGTAACAGGGGTTCCGACTCCGCTGGGTATCACAAAGTCCAGTGTAAATCCATGGATCAAGTGCAGTTTATCTGGGAACTCAGGATGCATAAAGCAGTCGATATCTCTGAGTGAAACTATGGAGGAAATTGAGGACTCACCGGGGGAATCAAACTTGCACCTACAGATACCCTAGTAGAATTCAAAGGGGCTCTTAGGGTTCCATCTGTAATTTATGTTAACTCTGCTCCCCAGGAGTTACTCGTACCCCTGGAATTGGTAACTCTTGGGGTGGTTCAACCCAAACCCATGCTTTTCGGCACAAAATCCTATTTACTAACATTAGTAGACTGGGTTTTGCGCCAAAAAGTAATGCTGAAAAGCAGGTATTAAAAGGAGAAATGTTTTCATTTCTCCTTTCTTTTCTGACTTTGAATGTGTGCTGCACTGTACAGCACATTTCAAAATAGGAAAAGTTTTAAAACTTGTCTAGTCATAGTATTTTGTACTGGAAGGATGCAAAGGTGTGTGCATGGTTCTCGGCAGCAAAATTCTGTGCCGGCACTAGGCAGAGAGGAGGAGAGAGCCATATCTCTGTAGATATGGCATTCTTCTGCTCCCTACCTGTCACACAGCACAGTGCAGAAACTTTGGGTGCTGTGCTGTATTGCGTGACATCTTTGTAAATCTGGGCTGAAATGCGGTCTATTTTAGTGGCCAAACAAAAAGACATCTGTAGGAAAGTAGGATCTGCTTCTTATGGTTACCCCCACTTTTTGCTTGATGTTGTACTGTTTTTGACTAGTCTGACTGGGATCCTGCTAACCAGGACCCCAGTCTATCTGCTTTCTCCTCTAAAGTCTCACACATATACTTTGGTACAATCCAGATTGGATACTGGGGTACCCTTATAAGTCCCTAGTATATGGTACCCATGTAACCAGGGCATAGGTACCCCAGAGGCCTCCCATGGGCTGAAGCATGTATTATGCCACCCATGAGGGGCCATGCAAAATGGAACTGCAGGTCTGCTACAGCAGCCTGTGTAAGATGGTGCTTGCACCACTTACTTTAGATATAGGTTCACTATATCTAAAGGTCACTACACTTAAAACTTCTAAGTCACCCCTATAGCAGGCCTTATCAATCCTAAAGGCAGGGTGCTGGGTTTTTAGTGAGAGGGTGCCCCTGCATGAGGAGAGCCTCTCTGCAGCCTTCGGAGACCATTCTCCCGGGTTGTCTGTGACTCAGCCGGACATATAGGTAGAGGTGCATTATAAACTCGCAGTAAATGCCATCTCGAAAACGGCTGCATAGAAACATATCGTGTTTGGTATCAAACACCTTGGAATCATACGATTCCACCCTTCTGAAGCAAGCTTCGTGTGGTCACTGGTCTATCTGGTGCCAGCCTTCTCGACCCCGTCAGCACAAAATGGATGCTGCCGACCAGAGACACACTTCTGCCCTCCTGCTGCTGAGCCAAGCTCGAGCAGGGGAAGGCAGCACAATAGGCATCCTGTCACAGAGAGGTGTAACCACCTCCCAGACAGGATTTAGTGTATTGGGGCTGGGTGGGTGCACTCTGAGAGTGCCTGAAAGTCTGCACCCGGGGTACATTTGGAGTCCCTGTGCATAGTCCAGCTCAAACCAGTTCTGGGAGCCTGCTCTGGCGTGAAACTGGACAAAGGTCATGGGTGTAACCACCCCTCTGTCCTGACCCTCCCCTAGGAGGGTCCCCAAATCTGTCCAACCCTCTCCCGTGGGTACATAAGGGCTTATCTGGCTGTAAGACTTTAGATTTTACGTGGACAAGATTTTACAAGAAGAAACCACTGACCTTCGACCGTCTGGACACTCTGGACTTCGACTGGGCCCGACTTAGTCTCCCTCTCTGTCTAAAGCTTTGTCTGTGCCCTTGCTCCATACAGGCTCTGTGTAGGACCTGTGGTGCACTAAGGACAACTGAAGAATCTCCCTTGGAGTGAAGGAGTCACTCCCCTGCCCTAGCAGGCACTGTAACGCAAGTGACCAGTCTGCTGCTCCTGAGCTCCTGCGGACTCCAAAGATTTCAGCAACACAGGAGGTGGGTTTTCGAGGATCCCTGAGGTTGATCTGCCCTCTCAGCAAGTTTGAGGCTAGTATCCCTCGTGGGGACTGCATAACCCAAACCCCTGTGCACTGTGTCTATTTGCAATTGCATATGCTTGTTGGAAATTCCCAAGCTTGTGCATTGGACTCCGTATAGTCCTGATCCTGAGCAGTATTTTCACCAAAGAACTCCAGCCTCCTCACACCGAGTGCTCCATGGGCTGGTACTTTGCAATCTTGCCTGAGGTCCCCTCGCGACTCCTGGTTCTTCGGCCTGTGGGTCTCTCTGAGGGTCATCTTGAATTCTGTTGGGCTTTCCTGGTTGCTCCAGACGTGCCCTGACTCCCCATTGCTTGGTAAGTCCCCTGGACCTTGCTGGTCTACTCCCTAACCTGTTTGACCTTCCTTCATGGGTTGCTTTTGCCAAGGCTTGTTGGTGCTCCAGCCGGACACCAACCCCTCAGTACTCGACATCCTTTATGGGACAGCTCACCTCCGGCTCCTGGTCATCCTCAACGTCTCCTGGTCCTCGTGGCTGCAGAGTCAAGCATCCCTTCTTCGCACCTGAAGCAACCGACATCGGTGGGCATTCGTCTAACAAGCCCCTGGTCACTCTGAAGTGACCCAGACTCTGGCTCCTCTGCTTTCAGGTTCCTTCCTTCCTGAATCCAGGCTTGGATTCCATCGTACCCTTTTCACCTTCACGGTAGCAGTACTTCTTCACTGCCCTCCATTGAGAACGACTGCAGTTTCCGACGCCCCTCCAGACCTATGCACCCGGCTCCTCTGGGATAGGTAACTCGGGTACTACAGTATCCACGGGTGGGATAGCTCTTCAAACTCTTAAGTTCCAAAGGGTTCACTCGAAAGTCCTCCTAGAAGGGCCCTTAAACTTTAAAAGTGTAACCGCGACTTCCCCATAGAATTGTACGGAGCCCGTGGTCGTGTTCACACACTGCACCCGTCCTCCCTGGGGTCCCTATGTACTCACCTTGGGTGGTTCCTTGGGGTCCCAGCGATTCTACGTGCTCCAGACCTTGTCTTGATCTCAGTCGTGACTGTTATACCACTATTTTAGTATATGGTTTGGTCTCCCCCTGGAGCCCACTGTGTATTGTGCTACTTACAACTGTTCTATTGATCTTGTATTGTGTGCTTTGGGTTCTATCCTCGTGTAGAGGATAGTAGAGAGTGTTATATTAATAAATACATATTTTTATATAACTACTGTGTGGTTCTCCTTTCATTTAGTCAATATAGGAAGTGATATTCTGGTAAAAACAAGCTGCTTTACATTACTTCAAGATTAAGCCTGAAGGCTGCTCTCCACAGCTACCACTAGGATAGCTTTCTAAAGGTTATCTTTGACCTCATACATCATAAGGGTCATTTGGACTGGTGCAAGGTGCCCACTTTAATTAGTGGACAGCATATACCAGGCCAACTTCTCACATTGGTGTGCAGCGGTTGGGATTCAAGCCTGCATTGTTTTACCAGATAAATCTCTTTGTATTGATTAACTGAAAGCCACTAAAGTATTCAGGCACATATAATACTTAAAGATTAGAATAAGTAAGTTCTACTGAACTTGGGGTTGGGTAAGTTAAGGGTCTAGCACACCCTTTCTCCAACCTAAGAGAGTTTAGGTCCCACTAGGTTAGGTGGGTGCATACACCACACCACACTAGTATGTCTTCTAAAGGAGAAGCCAGTGGCTCTCTGCCTTCTAGGTACAATGGTCTCACCTTTCAGGATCTGAAAGCCATGTGTGCTTCTAGGAAGCTGAAGACAGGGAGAAATGCCAACACCCAACGTCTCATTGAGGTGTTACTCTTAGATGATCTTAGAAAGACCCCAGGGTCAGATGAGGTAGAAAGAGTGGGTGGGGCAGGGAATGAAGACAGGTCAGGAGGTGACACCTTTTATGACCTAGACTCAAACCCTGGCCAGGAGGATCAAGATGATTCCAACCTGGACAACCTAGATCTTCAGGAAGAGGGTGGAGAAGGTCCCAATGGCCCTCTCTTTACTCCTCCAGGAAGAGTGCAGAGTTTACCCAGGAGATCTAGATCTCCCTCTGCAGAATCTGACCAGTCAGGACATTCTATAGGGACCTCCATATCTCATAAGAGAGATAACTCTTATGAAAGACAGTGCCAATTTCTAGAGCTTGAGAAAGTCTAGCTTATGCTCAGGCAAGAGCAATTGACCCTAGATATGGAATCCTTAGAACTCCAGAAGGCTAGAAAGAAATTGGGACTAGAGTCCCATGGTGGCAGCAACAGTGTCCCTAGGATTAAGGAAAATACTTATGACCATAGGAACCTGAGCAAGATAGTCCCTCCCTACTATGGTGGGGATGACACCCACAAATGGATAATTGCTTTAGAGAGGGCCTGTAAGGTACAGAAGGTCCCTTAAGAGCAGTGGGCAGCTATCTTGTGGCTCTCCTTTGCTGACAAAGGTAGAGATAAGCTCCTCACTGTTAGAGAAGAGGATGCTGACAACTATTCAGTCCTCATTGATGGGTTTGGCTTAACCACTGAACAGTACAGGATTAAGTTCAGAGACACCCAGAAGACACAGACTCAGCACTGGGTAGACTTTGTAGATTGTGCTACTAAGGCTCTGGAAGGCTGGTTACTTTGCAGCAAAGTGAATGATTTCAAGGGATTGTACAATTTGATTATGAGGGAGCAGATCCTTAATAATTGCCAAAACCAGTTGCTGCATCAGTACTTGGTTGACTCTGATCTGTCTTCTCCCCAAGAATTGGGAAAGAGGGCCAGAACCAGGGTGAAGCAGAAAACCCAGACCACAGGTGGTGACCAGAAGACGCAAGATGCTAAACCTTCAGATAAGGGTGGGGAAAAGGGTAAATACCAGAAGTCTTCATCAGGGCCCCAAAAACCTACATCTGGGGGGGGGGGGGGAGTCACAGTCTAATAAAGGAAAAGGCAAAAAGAAACCTTGGTGCTTCCTGTGTAAGGAGAAAACCCATTGGACAAGGGATGCCAATTGTTCAAGGGTCAAGGGTCAAGGATCCTCCTACCACCACCACTGCCCCTAAGGCAACTGTTCCCCCTAGTTCAGCTCCAAGTGGTGGTACAGGGAACAAGGGTATAGTAGGGTTAACCCTGGGATCTGAGATGGGTTCTGGCTTAGTCATAACTCCAGCTTAGGCTGGTTTGGTCTGTGATGGAGGCATGGATATTGCCTCCCTATTTGTCAGTCCCAGTAATCTGGGCAAATACAGACAACAGCCTTTAATTAATGGTAAGGAGGCCATGGCATATAGGGACACAGGAGCTAGTGTCACAATGGTGACAAGAGATCTTGTGGGCCCTGACCAGATCATTCTTGGTGAGATGTACCAAGTGACCAATGCTAACAATGTCAGGACAGACCATTCCTTGGCAGTTGTTAATTTTTGCTGGGGAGGGGTAACTGGCCCTAAGAAGGTTGTGGTTAGCTCAGACCTCCCTGTGGAATGCTTGTTGGGCAATGATTTGGAAACTTCAGCCTGGGCTGAAGTGGAACTCAGGACACATGCAGCAATTTTGGGCATCTCTGCAGATGTGTTTGCTGTGACTAGGTCACAGGCCAAACTGTCTTCAACTGAACAGGCCCTGGATCCTGGAAAAATGGACCAGGTGCCTTCCAAGAGAAGGAGCAGTAGGGGTAAGGCAGTGTCTTCCCCCCAGACTCAGAGTGAGGATCAGTCTCCTGAGGGAGATAACCCCAGTCCCTGTGAAGGAACTGTCTCAGAGGAACTTGAACCTGATCAGGTTGAGTTCTTGGGGACAGGGGGCCCTTCCAGGGCAGAACTGAGAGCAGGAGCAGCTCAGCTGCCCCTCTCTTGAACCCCTCAGACAGCAAGCTGCTACTGAGGCTGCTGGGAGTGCCAGTGGGTCCCACAGGATCTACTGGGATGAAGAACTCCTTTACTCAGAGGGTAGAGACCCCAAGCCTGGTGCTACCAGGAGGTTGGTTATACCTCTGAAGTTTAGGGGCTTCCTACTGACACTGGCACATGATATCCGTTTAGCAGGACACCTAGGCCAAAGTAAGACTTGGGACAGGCTTGTCCCTCACTTTCACTGGCCTCACATGTCAGAGGACACAAAGGAGTTTTGTCGCTACTGTACTACCTGTTAAGCCAGTGGTAAGGCAGGTGGTACCACAAAGGGCCCCCTGATACCACTACCATTGGTGGGGGTTCCCTTTGAGAGGGTTGGGATTGACATAATTGGTCCCATGGATCCTCCAACTGCATCTGGGCACAGATATATTCTAGTGGTGGTGGACCATGCCACTAGGTACCCAGAAGCAATACCCCTTAGAACCACCACGGCTCCTGTGATGGCCAGGGCCCTCCTGGGAATTTTTTTCTGAGTGGCTTTCCCTAAGGAGGTCTTAACTGACAGAGGGGCAAACTTCATGTCTAGTTACATTACTGCTATGTGGAAGGAGTGTGGAGTAAATTACACATTTACCACACCCTATCACCCACAATGCAATGGGTTAGTTGAGAGATTCAACAAAACCCTGAAGGGCATGATCATGGGCCTCCCAGAAAAGCTTAGGCGAAAATGGGATGTCCTGTTGCCCTGCCTTCTCTTTGCCTACAGAGATGTTCCTTAGAAGGGGGTTGGTTACAGCCCTTTTGAACTTCTGTTTGGACATCCAGTTAGGGGTCCCTTATGTTTAGTGAAGGAGGGATGGGAGTTACCTCTCAAACCACCTAAACAAGACATAGTGGACTATGTACTTGGTCTCCGCTCCAGGATGGTGAGTATATGAAGAAGGCAAGTAAAAACCTTGAGGCTAGCCAAGAATTACAGAAAGCTTGGCATGACCAAAAGGCTGTGCTGACTGTGTACCAGCCAGGACAGAAGGTATGGGTGTTGGAGCCTGTGGCCCCAGCAGCTCTCCAGGACAAGTGGAGTGAACCCCATACCATTCTTGAGCAGAAAGGAGAGGTCACCTACCTGGTGGACCTTGGAACTCCCAGGAGCCCCCACAGGGTGCTCCATGTGAACAGGCTCAAGCCATATGTTGACAGGGCAGACATGGGCTTGCTCATGGCTACTGATGAGGGACAGGAGGAAGAGAGTGACCCACTCCCTAACCTCCTCTCACAGAACCCTGATGATGGCTCAGTTGATGGTGTAGCCTTGGCAGACAGCCTCACTGAGCAACAACAGACTGGTTGCAGGAAGGTCCTCAATAAGTACAGACATATGTTCTCCCTGACTCCTAGTCAGACCACCTGGTGTACCCATGAAGTGGACACAGGTGAAAGTCTGCCTGTTAAAAATAAGATTTACAGGCAACCTGACCATGTCAGGGATTGCATCAGGACTGAGGTCCAAAAGATGCTGGAATTGGGAGTCATTGAACCCTCAGATAGCCCTTGGGCTAGTCCAGTAGTCCTGGTACCCAAACCTCATACCCAGGGTGGTAAGAGAGAAATAAGGTTTTGTGTAGACTACAGGGGGCTCAATGCAGTCACTAGGACTGATGCTCATCCTATTCCTAGGGCAGATGAGCTCATTGATACTTTGGCCTCAGCCAAGTTCTTGAGTACATTTGACCTCACAGCTGGATATTGGCAAATCAAATTATCTGAGGATGCCAAACCCAAAACACCATTTCAACCCCTAGTGGGCACTATCAATTTGTGGTGATGCCCATTGGCTTGAAAAATGCACCTGCCACATTTCAAAGGTTGGTGAATAAAGTTCTCACAGGCCTGGAAGACTACAGTGCAGCTTATCTTGATGATATTGCTGTCTTTAGTTCCACCTGGGAGGATCACCTGGTCCACCTAAGAAATGTTCTAGAGGCCCTGCAAAAGGCAGGCCTCACTATCAAGGCCACCAAGTGCCAGATAGGGCAGAGTAAGGTTGTGTACCTGGGCCACCTTGTGGGTGGAAGCCAGGTTCAACCATTGCAGAGCAAAATCTAGACCATCATGGACTGGGTTGCTCACACTACCCAGACTCAGGTCAGAGCTTTCTTGGGCCTGACTGGGTACTACAGGAGGTTTGTTAAGGGATATGGATCTATAGTGATCCCCTTAAATGATCTGACCTCTAAAAGAATGCCTAAGAAAGTTCAGTGGACAGTTAGCTGTCAGAAGGCATTTGATGACCTGAAGCAGGCCATGTGCACTGCTCCCATTCTGCAAAGTCCTGACTATTCCAAACAATTCATTGTTCAAACTGATGCATCTGAGTTGGGGGTAGGGGCTGTGTTATCACAACTGAATGAAGAGGGTCAGGATCAGCCAGTAGCTTTTATAAGCAGAAGGCTGACCCCCAGAGAGAAACGTTGGTCAGCTATGGAGAGGGAAGCCTTTGCTGTGATTTGGGCTCTGAAGAAGCTGAGGCCATACTTGTTTGGCACTCACTTCATTGTTCAGACAGACCATAAGCCCCTCTTATGGCTAAAACAGATGAAGGGTGAAAACCCCAAACTTTTGAGGTGGTCCATTTCCCTACAGGGGATGGACTATACAGTGGAACATAGACCTGGGAGTAACCATGCCAGTGCAGATGGACTCTCCAGATATTTCCACTTAGAAAATGAAGACTCAACTGGTCAAGGTTAGTCTCATGTCCTTTCGTTTGGGGGGGGTTGTGTAGGAAAGTAGGATCTGCTTCTTATGGTTACCCCCACTTTTTGCTTGATGTTGCACTGTTTTTGACTAGTCTGACTGGGATCCTGCTAACCGGGACCCCAGTCTATCTGCTTTCTCCTCTAAATTCTCACACATGTACTTTGGTACACTCCAGATTGGATACTGGGGTCCCCTTATAAGTCCCTAGTATATGGTACCCATGTACCCAGGGCTTAGGTACCCCAGAGGCCTCCCATGGGCTGAAGCATGTATTATGCCACCCATGAAAGGCCATGCAAAATGGAACTCCAGGTCTCCTACAGCAGCCTGTGTAAGATGGTGCTTGCACCACTTACTTTAGATATAGGTTCACTATATCTATAGATCACTACACTTAAAACTTATAAGTCACCCCTATAGCAGGCCTTATCAATCCTGAAGGCAGGGTGCTGGGGTTTTTAGTGAGATGGTGCCCCTGCATGAGCAGAGCCTCTCTGCAGCCTTCGGAGACCATTCTCCCGGGTTGTCTGTGACTCAGCCGGACATATAGGTAGAGGTGCATTATAACCTCACAGTAAATGCTATCTTGAAAACGGCTGCATAGAAACATATCGTGTTTGGTATCAAACACCTTGGAATCATACCTCCACACCGGTAACCGGTGTGGGAGGTATGATTCCACCCTTCTGAAGCAAGCTTCGTGGGGTCACTGGTCTATCTGGTGCCAGCCTTCTCGACCCGGTCAGCACGAAACGAATGCTGCCGACCAGAGACACACTTCTGCCCTCCTGCTGCTGAGCCAAGCTCGAGCAGGGGAAGGCAGCACAATAGGCATCCTGTCACAGGGAGGTGTGACCACCTCCCAGACAGGATTTAGTGTATTGGGGCTGGGTGGGTGACTGAAAGTCTGCACCCGGGGCACATTTGGTGTCCCTGTGCATAGTCCAGCTCAAACCAGTTCTGGGAGCCATTGGCTCCTGCTCTGGCGCGAAACTGGACAAAGGACATGGGTGTAACCACCCCTCTGTCCTGACCCTCCCCTAGGAGGGTCCCCTAAATCTGTCCAACCCTCTCCCGTGGGTACATAAGGGCTTACCTGGCTGTAAGACTTTATATTTTACATGGACAAGATTCTACAAGAAGAAACCACTGACCTTCAACCGTCTGGACACTCTGGACTTCGCTGGACTTCGACTGGGCCCGACTTCGTCTCCCTCTCCGTCCAAAGCTTTGTCTGTGCCCTTGCTCCATACAGGCTCCGTGTAGGACCTGTGGTGCACTAAGGACAACTGAAGAATCTCCCTTGGAGTGAAGGAGGCACTCCCCTGCCCTAGCAGGCACCGTAATGCAACTGACCGGTCTGCTGCTCCTGAGCTCCTGCGGACTCCAAAGATTTCAGCAACTCAGGATGTAGGTTTTCAAGGATCCCTGAGGTTGATCTGCCATCTCAGCAAGTTTGAGGACAGTATCCCATATGGGAACTGCATAACCTGAACCCCTGTGCATGGTGTCCATTTGCAATTGCATATGCTTGTTGGGAATTTCCGAGCTTGTGCATTGGACTGCGTGTAGTCCTGACCCTGAGCAGTATTTGCACCAAAGAACTCTGGCTTTCTTGCACCGAGTGCTCCGTGGGCTGGTACTTTGCAATGTTGCCTGAGGTCCCCTCGCGACTCCTGGTTCTTCGGCCTGTGGGTCTCTCTGAGGGTTATCTTGAATTCTGTTGGGCTTTCCTGGTTGCTCCAGACATGCCCTGACTCCCCATTGCTTGGTGAGTCCCCTGGATCTTGCTGGTCTACACCATAACCTGTTTGACCTTCCTTCGTGGGTTGCTTTTGCCAAGGCTTGTTGGTGCTCCAGCCAGACACCGACCCCTCAGCACTCGACATCCATTGTGGGACAGCTCACTTCCGGCTCCTGGTCATCCTCGATGTCTCCTGGTCCTCGTGGCTGCAGAGTCAAGCATCCCTTCTTCGCACCTGAAGCAACCGACATCGGTGGGCATTCGTCTACCGAGCCCCTGGTCACTCTGAAGTGACCCAGACTCTGTCCCCTCTGCTTTCAGGTTCCTTCCTTCCTGAATCCAGGCTTGGATTCCACCGGACCCTTTTCACCTTCATGGCAGCAGTACTTCTTCACAGCCCTCCATTGAGAACGACTGCAGTTTCCGACGCCCCTCCAGACCTATGCACCCGGCTCCTCTGGGATAGGTAACTCGGGTACTACGGTATCCACGGGTGGGGTGGCTCTTCAAACTCTTAAGTTCCAAAGGGTTTGCTCGAAGTCCTCCTAGAAGGGTCTTTAAACTTTAAAAGTGTAACCGCGACTTCCCTATAGAATTGTACGGAGCCCGCGGTCGTGTTCACACACTGCACCCTTCCTCCATGGGGTCCCTATCTACTCACCTTGGGTGGTTCCTTGGGGTCCCAGCGATTCTACGTGCTCCAGACCTTGTCTTGATCTCAGTCGTGACTGTTATACCACTATTTTAGTATATGTTTTGGTCTCCCCCTGGAGCCCACTGTGCATTGTGCTATTTACAACTGTTCTATTGATCTTGTATTCTGTGCTTTGGGTTCTATCCTCATGTAGAGGATAGTAGAGGGTGTTATATTAATAAATACATATTTTTATATAACTACTGTGTGGTTCTCCTTTCATTTAGTCAATATAGGAGGTGATATTCTGGTAAAACAAGCTGCTTTACATTCCTTCAAGATTAAGCCTGAAGGCTGCTCTCCACAGCTACCACTAGGATATCTTTCTAAAGGTTATCTTTGACCTCATACATTATAAGGGTCCTTTGGACTGGTGCAAGGTGCCCACTTTAATTAGTGGACAGCATATACCAGGCCAACTTCTCACAACATCTATTTAGAGTGTAGACTGCATGGATAGCACTGTATTTTTTCTACGTTATATTCTGTAGGGGCATTTCTTGATTGTATTAGGTGCAGTGCCTAGCTTGAGAAACATTGATGTTCTCCAACTATCTGTTAGTGTAAATTGTACAAGCCGCTATACTTCATAATAAAATAAGTCATAAAAAGCAGTATATCTGTCTGTATGAATCTTTTTTGTTTACTCTGTTTGTCTGTCCGTCTGTCTATGTTTCAATATCTGTCAATCTATCTATCTGTCTATTTATCTAGCTATCTGTTGGACTGCCTATCTATTTTCTCTCCATTTATCTGTCTTTAGGTGTGTCTATCAGCCTGATCTATCTATCCATCCATCCATCCCACCCACCCACCGATCTATCTATCTATCTATCTATCTATCTATCTATCTATCTGTCTATCTATCTATCTATCTATCTATCTATCTATCTATCTATCTATCTTATATCCCTGATTGCTTCTCTGGATGCATGTGTATATGTCTGTCTCTCTGCCTATCGTTCCTGCTCTACTATCACTGTCCCTTTGGCGACCTATCTGTCCACCCTCCCATAAATATGCATATTATCTGTGTCACTGAAGGAATATACAGTTAGCACACTTTGATGGAGAATGTTGTTCCTCTTTATTCCTACAAAACCTGCTATGTCATGCTAGCCTAATGAACACAGGTGCTCCCTGAATAGCAATCCGCATACAATCAATGAGGTTTACAACTCTACCGCTCCTTTCAACTCCCACAGCTCCTGGCAGGAGCAATCAACACCTCCCATGCAGTGAGCCTTTCTGCAGATGTACAGCATACCTGTCAATCGCTTGTCACATGCTGCAGCGCACACATCAGTAAAAGAATTAGCAGACAGGCAGCTTTATGTGTCTTAATGCATCTGTTTAGTTAAACAGTAACGCAATGATTCCATACATTGTTCAGTTAAGATACCATTATCATGTACTTCGTTATCTTTCTTTGTTTCATCAAATATTATCTCCCCACTCTTAACAATGTGTTACTTCCTTCATCACAAAATATTGAAACATTGCGTAGATAAGCCCTCCTCACAGTCCTGTCTTTTTACCTCATGTTATTTTCTTTGCAGTGTGTGATAGTGAAACTCCACTTGCTGTTTGCAATTATTATTAACTTATTTGAAATCAAATTTCCTCAGTGTCCTTGCCTGGTATTGATCGCACAGACAGTACTCCGAGAAAATGTTATTTGCAATGAATATTTTTCAAGCCAGTTTCAGCAGCAAGTCATCTCCCATCCATCACACGTGTGCGGGGCCAGGCAGCATTGCCTGTATTGAATTGTTAGTACAGCAAATCATAAAACACTTCCTATTGTTCACTCTGCTTCGACTGATTGTCTGCAGTGTGGGACTGTCACATCACACCCACCGCGCGCCACTTTCTGTGAAGGAGGCAGAGAGCCCGAAATGACGATTTAATTTGCAGCCTTGAGAAATCCAAAAACAAAGTAACATTTTAATTAAGACAACACAAAGCCGTGATGAACTGTCATTTCCCGAATGCTAATAAGGGGATATGCGACGTTTAGTATATTGATGTCTTGGCTGCATTGTAGCCATGTTTCTTGCAGTAAACACATCATTAAATATGTTGATTTACCTTTACATGAATGACTTGTGGAGGGATTTAACTAAGTAGGTTTTGCTTATTCATTTGTGAGAGTAGTCACGATAACAATAGTGTGAGAGTCACTTAATGACAGGGGTCTAATTATTTTACAAAAGTACCACATGGTGCCTGCCACACTGTGCATGGTTGGGAAGAGGGGTCCCTTGGGTACTCCCACGGGCTACATTTGTAAGTCTCAGTATGAAGGGGGACCCGCAAGGGCCCCTAAAGACAGAATCGGGCAGCCATTTCGTCTCGGGCAAACCGAATCGGAACGCCTATCCGAATCGGTCATCGTAATCGCTCGTCCGGAAACCGTGTCCATAGAGCTGTACGAATCGGCTCTGAAAGACTCAGGCTGTCCAGATGCCTTTTGGAACCGATTCGGTCTGCTCGAACGGTTTCCGGGCATCGTAATCGGTCGTTGGGAATTCTGTACGATTCGGTAGGTAACAAGGGTTCCGAATTGGATTCTGCAATACCGAATCCCACGGAGCCTTTCCTAACGACATCGTAATCGGCCCCCTATTTGTAACTTTCAGCTATTCCAAATGTCTCCAAAGTACATCCTCCCACTCCTCCCGGAAACACCGGTCTTCCCACTCCTTTCCCAAACTTATGACTCAAAAATCGAAACACCCATTGATTTTTCACTGTAATTCATGTCATCTGCGAGTGCAAACATGCACAAAACCTGATTATGCCAACAAGAATCTGACATTTGTATACAAACACAGCACTTTTTACAAGCTGTGAAATTTAGGTCCACATGAATGACCAACTTCCATTCTTATTAGCTTTCCATAGTACAGCTGTCCAATGAGTCCTTTCCACAGTGAATAGCCCTCGACAGAACAGCACTTCTTGAAAATGTAGCCACTGAAGGTTGCACAGATAATGGAGATAAATTAGTACACACAACAAAATGCCATATAGAAGGAAGAGGTGTTATAATCAAGACAAAGTGGGTTAAGATACTTAACACTGTAATATAAGTAAAGGTGACAAAAAAGAAAATAAACAAGAGTTGCCTAGGAGATGTGCTCGCAAGAACAGTTACCACACTCAACAACTGAATATGCCCATGTCCTAGCTAAAGAGGCAATAAGTAGGACACCCAACCTGTACTGAAAATATGAAGTGGTTGGGTTGAACTAAGTTTATCTTCATAAGCATCTTTAGATTTCGATGAGAGAAAGTCAATCATGGATGAGACACTGCCTCTACCACAGGATGGTCTAGTAGCCAAGTTTTTGATCCGAACCATCTGCCAGATGTACTAGAAATTAGTCGTAGCTTTGGGAACTCCCCAGCATGGTCATTCACAACAACATCCTAAACAGTCCAGGACTCAGACTAATATGCAGAATACTCCTAGTGGTAGCCACATTTGAAAAAGCTGAGAGCATTTGCCCAAATTCAATATTATTTTAAAAAATATATATTTTCACTTTAAAAAACAGTTTTGGTGCCTTAGGTTTCTGCTCCATAGACACCTGAAGGCACCGCTTGGACGTCATGTAGTTTTAGTGCTATGTTTACCGATTCTGCTCCAAATTTTGAATCAAAGCCTGCTAATGCATTAGCCCATGCTCAATGCAAACCTACTGATTTTATGATCTGCTTTTTCCAGCTTGACCTTTCTGTAAATCCAAAACCTAACTAATTGAAGGCTGCAACCTAGTCCATGAAATTAATCAAGAACGATTCTATAAGTGAGCCAGTAGCTACCAGCCTTTGGACTTTCAAACATTATTGCAAGACGTTTTAGAGATCAATGTTGTGAAAATTCAACATATTGCTTGTGTACAGATAATTTATTGAGGGTTTATTAAAGCAACAAAAAAGCTGTGGAATAGGTGCAGAAGAGATAAGGAGTAACTCCACGTCCAATTCCACATCTCTCAATTCTGAGACTCTCTGGGCCGAGAGTTTTCGTGTCCGCAAACCCTGGACCTCATAATTCCAGCCCCATAAACTGTGTGCCTGTCTGTAATGTTGCAGGCATCAGAGACTGCCCCCTGCCTGACCCCTGCCGTGCATGATCACTGAAGCAGTACAGGGGGAGTAAACAATGCATAGATTGTACTTTGGACTATTTTCACCAGTATGGAGTGCAAAATGTATTTCAATTTTTCTACTCCCTGGTGGAAGTCCACCATCATACTCTTTGTTCTTAAGAGTTATATTGGAAGTTGCTAATGAAAACTCATGAACGTCAAGTCAATGGCACCCTTCTCAACTAAATTAAATTGGAAATAGGGACAATCTAGATGAATATATTTTGTATCTAAATCTGTAGTAAAGTGCTCTTCTTCATATAATGCAAAATATTAGTCATTAAAAATGCACATTGTCCTTTATAATCTTGAGATATTCTAGCTACCATCCTTATTCTTACGATGCCCGCATCTACCCTGGCTATTGTATTGTATTGTATTGTATTAAACACTTGTAAAGCGCACTGTCGCCCAAAGGGTATCCTGGCGCTGTCGAACATGTGCTCAAGTCAGCCATGAATGGATAAGCGGCAATGAGCAGATTGATCGAGGCAGGCTAATTATGGGAAAGTTCATTCCCTGGGAAAGAGCCAAGTTTTGACTCTTTTCCTAAACTGCATTAGATCTTCTGACTGTCTGATATTGGTGGGGAGTTTATTCCAAAGCTTTGCTGCCGCAATGCTGAAAGCTCTCCCACCTGATGTTATCTTTCTGAATTTAGGCACCTTAACCAAATTGGCCGACGATGAGCGTAAACTCCGGGTGGGGACATACCATGCAAATTTGCACTGCATGGGTTTAGGTCCAACACCATGCAGAGCTTTGAACACAAGGCAGAGGGATTTAAACTTTATCCTTTCTGACACTGGGAGCCAATGTAGCTCTGCCAGCGTTTGTGATGCGGATGAATGTCTTGGTCTTGCTAGAGCCATCTTGGCCGCCATTGTCTGGACCCTCTGCAGTCTCTCCATTAGGTACTTTGGAGACTATAACAGCAGTGCGTTACAGTAGTCTAGTCTACTCAAGATAACGCTTCTAACTACCAGCGCTCTGGCCTGTGAGGGTAGCATCGGTAGGATCTTTCGGAGCACCCTGATAAGAGCAAAACAGCATCCAGCAGTTTTGTTGATCTGGGTTTCTAGGCTCAGTTTATCGTCGAACATCACTCCTAAACTGCGCACCGTCTCTGAAGATCTTAGAGGAATATCGGTCGGTATAGGCCAGAAATCATTTGGTAGTAGACGAGGAACTTTGCCTGCTGCGCAGCACAGGATCTCTGTCTTGTCTGCATTGAATTGAAGAGAGTTTTCTCTCAGCCAGCCTGAGGCATCCTTCATGCAGGTATGGAAATCTTCCAGTGAGGTAAATTGGTCCCCCTCCAATGACACAATAGGCTGCGTGTCATCTGCGTAATTAATAAGGCTAACGTTATGAGCTTTAATGTTGGCCAGCAATGGTCTCAAATATACATTAAATAATATTGGCTAATAGCAGACCCCTGAGGAACACCATATGGGTTGTTAGTGAACTCAGATTGAAACGGTGAGAGAGCCACTGCCTGTCGTCTTTTAGAGAGGTATGATTGGAACCATTTCCATGCTGTGCCCACTATCCCTATGTCCTTAAGCCTGGCCAGAAGTATCTCATGGTTAACCGTGTCAAAAGCGGCGGAGAGGTCAAGCAGAATTAGTATTGCTGACTGCCCCCTGTCCGACCGCATTCGAAGATCGTCCAACACGGTTACCAGAGCTGTCTCCGTTCCATGCCCTGGGCGGAAGCCAAATTGCACGTCCTCCAGTACATCGTTGGTTTCCAGAAACTGGGAGAGTGCTTTACTGACCACCCGCTCTATGATCTTTATTGGGTAGGGCAGCAGGGAGATAGGTCTGTAATTCTTCGGGCAGTCTGGGTCCAGTGTTGCTTTTTTCAGCAAAGGTGTCACTACTGCTTGTTTCCAACAGTCCGGTACTGACCCGCTGGACAGTGATTGAATACAGATTTGTCTGGTAATCGGAAATAGCTCTAAACTCAGCTCTTTCCAAATTCTGTGTGGTAGTGGATCCAGCGGCGAGCCTGAGGAAATACCTAGTGCTATTCTGGTAAACTCCTCCACCGATGGGGGCTCAAAGTGATCTAGAAAATGGGAGTTTTCCCCCATACTTTCTCTTTCCTTTCCTGAGGAACTTTTATTGCCTCTACCTCGGCATTTCTCTCGGTGCATGGACTACTTGGCCCGAATCCCTCAAGAATAAGGGTGATCTTTTCCTCGAAAAAGGTCGCGAGGTTGTTACAAAGATCCTGTGAAGGTTGTATTTTATTTTTTGTGCACTCCGGATTGGCAATATCCCCCACTATTTTAAAGATGCTTCTGGCACTGTTTGAGGACCTTAAAATCAGGTCTGCAAAGTACTCTGCTTTTATTCGGCCAATTTCTCTCTTATAGTGAGCTATTGACTCTTTCCAGGCGGTTTTATCCTCCTCTGAATATCCCTTTCTCCATTTTCTCTCTGCTGACTTACAACTCATCTTTAGAGTTCTGAGTGTTTTGTTGTACCAAGGTGCGGAAGGTCTGCCCTTTTTCTTAAAATTTTTCAGAGGGGCACCCAGGTCTATCCTAGTATTTATATGTTCTCAAAAGGTCTCATAGTTTTCCTCTACCTGCCTATCTCCATCAAAAATGTCCTTCATAAAAAATACCGGGGAAAGCTTTGCTTTTTGCAACAGTCCCTTCCAGTCCCTAACTTGGCATTTCTTCGAGCCAGTGATGCCGGGGTTATTCTTTTTCGGGTTATGTACCCGGAATTTTATCAGGTGGTGGTCAGACCAGTCCACCAGTAGGGTGTCTACCCCTCCAACCGCTTGTTCTTCTGTAAAGATTAGGTCCAATATGTACCCTCCCTTATGTGTAGGTTCAGTGACTTGTTGTGTTAAATTCAGGTTCTTACAGGAGTTGATAAGACTATTATAGTTTGAGTCCAGACTCCCGTTGCACCATAGGTTAAAATCCCCCATGATAAATAATCTGGAATGGGTGAGTGCCATATTGGTGAAAACATAAGTGATCGCCTGCAGCTGTGCATTGCTAACTGCTCCAGGAGGTCTATAGCACAGTATTCCAGTCATCAATTGTCCCTTATGGTCTTTTAGTGAGAAACCCAGCATTTCTATGCCTTCGGCTTCATCAACATTTATGGACACAAAATCCCATATCTCCTTGAAAATAATCCCGACCCCACCTCCCCTCCCTTTGGGTTGTGGCTTGTGGAATACTTTGTATCCAGGTGGACAGGCTAATCCCGGCTATTGCCTTCATTTTAAATGTTTCGACAGGTATCTCAAAAATCAGTTAAAAAAAACTGTGTAGCGATATTAACATATTCTATTAAGAGCATTGGAATGCAAGTCTTGCAGCTTCTGGAGAGTAACATCTCACGTTTAGCTTTTTCCTTTCAAAGGGCCTGATTATGATGTCACGGTCGGACCGCCGACAGCCCGTTGTTGGCAGTCTGACTGCCGACAGCCCTTCGATCCGACCACTGTATTACAATACTGGTAGTCGGACCCACAGCTGTCGGATGCAACACCTCCGCCTTAACCAGGATCATAGATCCTGACGGTGCGGTGGTCAGAGTATCATCCCAGAATGGGTATCCCTTTTTGACAGCCTTTTCATGGTGGGAACCATGCCATCAAAAGGTTGTCAGAAAAGGTTCAGGGGAACCCAAACAGGGCCCCCGGATGTCGCAGCCCAAGGAAAACTGTCCCTGGGGGCACATGTAGTGCCCCTCTTCCATTGCACTTACCTCCGTGCACCATGTGCCATGCATGACATGGTGCACATGGCACATGGCGTATAGACGTGCAAGAGACATGCAGCATGCATGGTGGCAGCAGGTGCTGCAGCCCTTTTCCAAGGCTGCAGCATGCCCCCGCCATGTTAGCGCTGACTTCGGACTGCCAGCCCGGTGGTCCGATCATATTACGGCTGTCGGACTGCCGCATGCTAATCTGGCAGTCTCCCGACCAACGCAATGGCTGTCAGCAGTCCGACCGCCCGGTATCTTAATTGGGCCCAAAGTTTTGTCATTGTAGTTCCTGCTACAGAGCTCTGTTACAAAAGGTTTCCAGAAATCTCAGATTCCATAAATATGCAAGTAGAGCATGCTTTTGTTGGATTTTGTGCTTAAATAGTAGGGATGGGTGGTAAACTCCGATTCGCCGGAGGAGTTTGTGGAGGTTTGCCACTCCGTATAGAATGGGGAGTTAGGCAAAAAAAACTCTGTAACCGCCGGCGGAGCGGAGTTTACTGGCATTCATAATAGCTCACTGTTCAAATGGGAACCGTAACCTAGCACTAATCTGCACGGATAGCTCCTCCTTCAGGAGCAACAAGAGGTGTAACTGCCTAGAGCGCCTCCACTAACAAGTAACTCAGAGACAGAGGCACCTCGCTCAACCAATCAGACTGCAGAACACACTAAATTAGTATTTCTCTCCTGAGCATGACCACGGAACGTAGCCTCAGTAGTACGAGCACCAGATGTTTGTCACATCAAACAACATCCAAGCTTTGCCCCAGGTACAGGCAGAGGCCGGGTACAGGAGGAGCTCTGGCGACTACTCCACTTGCAGTCGCAAATAATTAGTTCAGCTCCTGTACCCGGGTAAAGCAGATGCGGCGGCACTGCAGTCACTGCTGGCCTGGGTCGGGAATGGAACACGAGGCTTTGTGACCACTGAGCAGTACACCACACCGGCAGCACCTTGTCTGCACTGCAGCTGAGCTCCTCAGTCACCTGCTTCAGCTTACAGAGGCACACATTTTGCACCCCGGGGCAGCCCATGAGTTTTTCCTGCAATTTATAGATTTTTTCATAAATGTTTTGCATAAAGTTTGATTTTTATCTCCCCTGTGATGTCATGGGTTGTTTTTGCGCCTCATGGACTGTTTGTGTTCCCGGGAAGTCACTTAAGGTGACGAGAGAGAAAGTTGGGTATCTGTGGTTAGTTTTTTCCCATGGCTTTCGTTGCTGGGACTCGGAGGTTTCTCATGTTGAGGTTGCTAGTGCACCTGCACTTGCTCATTATGAATTCCTTATCTGTCTGAAAGGAATTCCACAGATGAGCGCGAGCACACAATCCTCTGCCCACCATCCTCCAAACATGGAACGGATAGAAAGTAAGTAGCAGCATAACATTTGTCGTGGGCGGCATGACAATCTTGGTGCACTTACAGATAAAGCAGGAACTGAGTGCTTTCTAGTTTTGCGCTACTGCACACGAGCGCGAGACAGAGCCTTATTTGTGACTGACTTTTGCCCTTCCCCACCAGTCTCTTACAAGGGCCAGGTTATGATGTCACTCACTCTTTCCAGGCCTACCCTCCTTCTGCTCGTACTGCAGGTGTGATTCACCCCAAATGCAGACTGGGTTTTCATTTACAGGGGCTGCCTTCAGATCTCTCATGCTGCCACTTGGCTTCAGAGAGCAAACCTAATCCCTTTGGTGTAACATGTGTTTAGGCCATGCTTTTCCTGTCCCCATATGCATCCTTTTCTGTTTTTGCTTTTCTGCTACACACAAATGGCAGCTTCAGCAAGTTGTTAATGAGACATTCTTTCACTCCGCCTGCTCACGGAACTCTGCGGAATTCGACTGAGTTTTTCGGTAACTCTATGGAATTCCACGGAATGAAACTCTGTGAGCTCTGTCCAGGCCTATTAAATGGTTAACAATACTATACAATTCAAATGTAAAATGCACCATGATAACCCTTACTGATTATAAAAACTGGCAAATGTATTGTTCCTATTTTCTTTAGGTCCGCTGTCATCTGCCCCAGCATTTGTGGAACTCATTGAGTCCTTGGCACTATTTTCGTTGACAAAATTAACTGGAATAAGCAATGTACAAGAGATACCTTGAAACATTGTATCTTACCAGCAAAATGAGGAAACCCTTCCAAACAAAATAAATAAATGAAATGAATGCCTGAATTTGGGATTATGAGTAAACATAAACTTTATCACAATAGTAATTATACCAACATATTGTTTTACTTTTTGATTAATTTGATTATAAATGGGGCTTGTTGTTTTCACTCCAAACAAGCAGTCACATTGAACATGTCTTTTGTGGCCATAACATAAACGCAGTGCTATTTGTTGAGAGAAAAAGCAGGCCTTGGGTAAATCAGATGTCAAACATTACTACAGAGGTTTTATCTTTCAACAGATACATTTTGTAAGTACCTTAGCTTAAAAAATCCAAAGCAGTTGAGAGAGCTATAGGTCAGTGATAACTTCACTACATTACTCCCAAAAATTAATCTGGAATGTTTCTTTAATATACAGTACTCTATAAGACAATGGGCTAAAACTAATAAAAAAAATAAATTAATTAATTGACAAAGGCAAACTGGTTTAAACAACTGCTCAAAGTTTCAGGATAACCACTCACATGGCAAGTATGGAGTCATGTTTTATCATACCAAAAGATTAAATATATGAAAAGTGAATCTGTATTTCTTTTAGCTGATGTTTAAACACTTTCTCTCACAAAAAGATGCTTGAAACTGTTAATGTTTTTCTGTTGTTTTCTGCCATCTTGTTTCATTGATAGTACAACTCCAAGCCCTCAACTTACGTTAATGCAGCAAAGTTATGCCATGTGCGCTTCAAAAGAAAGGTAGCAAGTTGGTTCATTGTGATCCTTTCCAAACACAAACAACTTGTCAGAATGGGATAATACGTATTTAATCCAATCCAAAATACATGTCAAGTTGCATAAGGATCAATATTTGATCCCATGTTGTTGAATTTGCATATGGAGCCACTGAGAAATCTTATGGAGGCGTTTGGCATGGCAAATCACCAATATCCTGTTGATATTCAAAAATACCTAAAAACTTACCTCCCGTCAGAAGGTACACACTTTGAAAGACTCTCTTTTAAAACTACAAGACTGTGTTTCATCTAATTTTGTCAAACTCAATCCAGAAAAAACATAATTAATTCTCCTAGTGATCTGCATGAATCCAAACATGAACTGTATAGATGATTTACAAGTAGATGGTCATAACTAATCCCTCTTCATCAAACTAAAGGCTCTTGGTTGTTGGATACACCTCTGCCTCAACCAAGTCATCACAAATTAACCACATGGTGAACCCTGACAGAGCCACTTTACTCCTGTTAAACAAAAATAAAACTTTGCCTGACTCCAAATTATTTTTGCTAGGTATTCCAAGTGGTTGTAATTTTGAATATCAGTTATGGAAAAACACCCATGATATCATATGTAGTTATTTATTTTTCTTATTGTGTTATATCCCGCATAGATGCCCTAATGTAGATCCGTTCGTACATGCCCTAAAATGGACGTATTCATATTTACCCTAATATGGTCATATTCGTACTTGCCCAATTATGGTCATGGCCGCATATGCCCAATTATGGTCACAACTGTACATGTCCTATTATAGTATGATTCCTTATATAGGCATGATCTTTCACCTACATTGGTCCCAGCTAGTACACAACGAGCTCTGAGGGCTGAACGTTATCTATCCTGTGGTTTTGAATGCAGCAGGGTTCTTCCAAACACAGGCCCACACTGTACTCATTAATTATGCATGGCTTTCTAAGAATACACCACCAGCATAATGTATGTACAAAGTTCACCCCTGACGTCTTCCTCATGTCCAATACAAACCATACTGAGGACCGAGACTCTTTAGGGTATAAATACACCACATCTTGCCCCGGTAAACCAGAGGGAACCGAGACTTCCATGCTGACACACTGACCAGAGACGCTGAGGCTCCTGCATGCAGTCGCTCCAGCTGACAGTGGTCTGACACAACCCGGACGGGGTGTCCAACTCGAGATCAGGACGGGGTCCCACACTCTCTCTATTCAGGTATGGGGGTTCGACTAAATCCTAGGAGGATTCTTGGCTCTTAGCTTCTAAGACCTACACACATATGCTAGGTACACACAGGTACATCTAGGTAGGCATCGTAGGAGTACGCACACTCTGCATAATGCTTTTGTATTCATGTATGTATCCATGATTATCGCAATATGGTAGAATTGTTCTATCCCTTTGCTTTTATCGTACTGCTAATAATATATCTCTGCTATTGCCTGCTGGTCTCTGCAGCACATATATTTTACACTAGAATAACAACTGTTCAATAAATACTTATTGAAACGCCCGACTGTTTATTCTGTGTAACTCTCTGAGACAAACCGAATATGTAAGCACGAGTGACTGAGCGAAAAGTAGTATATTGTTTCCACGATTCTGAGGGAATCAGGGTTGTCATGTTCTAAGGTTGCCAGAAACTAATCTCTCCCCGATAAGAGGAGACACTAGTGGCACTGCGAGCTAGCTAATGCAAAACCAGGCTAACATATACGGTGGGGGTGCTCAGAGCTAGTCTGCCACCAAGCCCGCAGTATATGTTATCCAAACGCGCAGGTCCTGCAGGGGTACTATAGGAGCTACACGACATGGCGCCACCAACGTTGGTTTGGTACTTATTTAACAGTAGAATCTGAGTAGTTCAGTCGTGCTATTCTCAGAGAACCTACTCACAAAAACCCCAGAGACATCTGGAGTGGGTGGGCACAAACTCCGCCGCAGCTGAGTAGTACGAGAATACTATTTATTGGCTGTTGGTTTCTCAAGCTTGAAGGACATTTAGTTCCTACAATTGTGCACTTACACCTTATTTTAAGAACTCTTTAATCTCCCTTCTTCCAATTAAAAATGGTGGAAGAAACAAGCGCAACAAGGAGAGTTGACACAGCCCTCTTCGTAACCGAAGACCCTGAAGATGCAATACAAATTGCACCACATTTCAGAAGGACAGTCACCATAAAACTTCTAGAACATGGCTTAAGAGCCAGGGGTGGTACAGTAATGTTCGTGATTGAGGCACACAAATCTAATAAAACAAAGGTGTTCTATTCGTGGGTTACATTCCAGGCAACGAATGCAATTACAAATGTGTTTCACTACTACCTAGAAGATGAAACACCAGCAGACTATACTCCCTTTGAGGAAGTAGAGGTCCCGCTCACTTACCAGGAGCATAATTACTGGTTTAAAGGCGCCCTACCCCACGTACAAGGAAGAGCAAGATTAGGCCCGCTCGGAGGAGCAGGAGCCACATGGCCCATATTAGCGGCGTACACACCGCATCCTGACATTGACACAATGCCACAGCCAGACTTACTCGTACAACACAGAGATTTAATTAAAATCTACAGAAACCTCACACAATTTGTGATGAGGACTTTAACAGTTCAGCCTGCACCAGCTGCAGCACAAGACACTCCAGTCCAAGGTACAGTTAATAAAATAACTCCACAAACATTACACGCGATAATGGGCAAAATGCCAGCAAAACGCGAACAAATCCCATTCTGGATAGCTCAGAAAATAACTCAGCTTGAGGCAGTATTCCCGAAAACTACCACCTGTGATAAACACAGAATTCTAACAATCTGCTTGCCCATGGGTCTCACACCACAAGTAGATGACTGCACCTCTTGGGGTTCAGTCTTTGCTGCCATATATACCAGAACACATGGTATCCCGTCCTTAGCAGTAGTACCTGACGTATTGAAACAGATACAAAATGAGTACGGAGCAGAGCCTGCCCTTACCTTAGGGATGAAGTTGCTAAACAACTTTGAACAGGTCTCAGCCATAATACTAGCTAACATTAAGGGGGAAGCAGCTTCTGTGGCGATCCGCCAACGCCTAAGGGAGTTCAGTCCAGACGACCAACAACACGAACTACCCAAAATAATCGAAACTGCATATGCAGAATTAGGCAGAGACAGTTTGGGTGGGAAAGCATTAAAACCACAACTGGTGGGCAGTCCTGAAAAGGACACTACAAAACAGACACCTACTTCTTCTAAAAAGAAGTGGGAAAATAAAAAACAACAAAAGTCTAAAGACAACAGATCTCAATCCAGAGGTAGGTCTCCTCAACAGGAGCCCCCTGAAAGGAGGTATAACCTCAGGAATAGGGATAATATTAAAAAACCTGACAGGTATCAGGATACTGATACTCGTTCCTCTCGTTCCTTTCAGGGTTCATCACAAAACTCCGAGAGGGAAGGACGGTCAAAGGAGCGTACAAAGTCCAGAGACACGCAACACGCTGCGGGCTACGCACCTAAAAAAGAGGATAAACAAAAATCAAAACCTCAGTTCAAAAAGAAGAAGGTAGCAGGTCTCAAGATCAGACATGCCCAGAATTCTGAGGACACAGCTTCTGAACGGGGAGTGGGCTCTGACGATGCTAGACAGCGCAGCAGAAGTAACGATAGCTCGCCAGAACCTGAAGGAATTTCTGGTGACAGCAGAGTTGAGTGAGTATATCACGGTGGAAACACCTGATACTCGGGTAAGTGTCCCACATAAGTTACATGAGATAACACTCCGGCTGAAGGGGGACAAGCCCAGGAAAGTTAAAGCTCTCTTTTGGAAAAATCTGTCATCTGGCTATGACATTCTATTAGCAGAACAAGACTGGCCGCCTGCATTCGTCATGGAGTGCCCTAGAGGAGAAACGGTAATTTTTCCAGCCTTTTCCGACCTCGTTCCCATTCACCTAAAACATGCATATGCGCAGGAGTGGGCGGTTGCCCTAGCTCCAGCATTGTATAAAAATCATGCTGGTTGGGATGAGGATTCAACCCACCACGTGATCCCGTTAAAAGTTTCCCCAAATGCTCAAAGGCAATACCCTATAAAGCAGGAAGCTAAAAAACAAGTCAGGGAGATTCTAGACCAACTAGAATACCAGGGGGTGATTGAACATTGCACTTCACCTATGAACAATCCTTTGTTTCCCGTAATGAAACCTGACAACACATATCGTTTAGTTTTGGATTACAGACATTTAAACACTTGCACAAAGACATTTGCAGTTCAAAATGCACACAGTGCCGCATTAATGAATAACATTGTGCGGAAAAAATACAAAACAACACTTGATATCTCAAATGGATTTTTCTGCCAAAATATAGCGCCTGAAAGCAGGTATCTGACCACATTCAGTGCGTTAGGGTCCCAACGGCAATTTTGCCGACTAGCCCAAGGGTATAAAACCAGCCCGGGGGTATTTTCAGCAAGGGTAACAGAGTTACTCCAAAATTTGGATGAAGAAGCATTGTCCTATGTGGATGATATTTATCTGACGGATGATGACTTAAAAAGGCACTTGACCAGGGTGAGCACCATTATTATGGGATTCGCCTCTGAGGGCTATAAATTTAATTAAAAAAAATCAAAAATTGCCCACCTCAGTGTCCTATTTTTAGGATATGAGCTGTCAAGTGAAGGGAAAAGCCTAGCAGCTAACTTTTTAGAAAAGTGTGCGCTGCTCCAACCTCCAAAATCATTAAAGAATTTACAATCAATTCTGGGATTCCTAAATTTTGGTCGAACATACATTTTGGATTACGCAGAAAGAGTAAAACCTTTCTACGACTTAATAAAACCTGATTTTTCAGTCCGACAATGGACACAGGAACACACGAATATCCTGCGTTCCCTACAGGAAGACATGATAGCTTCTAAACATTTACAGACACGCGTAAACGCACAGAACTTAGTGATCCGAGTAATAGCGGGTCAATGCGGGTACACTTATTTAACTTTTAATGAAGGCGAAACGGTACCAATCGCATACAAATCACACCTGTACACAAACGCAGAGATGCGTTTCACTTCAACAGAAAAAATCCTGACAGCAGTGCAGACCGCTGTAGCAAGAGAAAGAGCTCTGGCTCAGGGAAGACGCATAATTGTCGTGACCCCAGTACCAGCTTTAGAAGCTGTTACAAAAGCTAGCATTCCAAATGCTAAAGCCTTACATCCAAGATGGATACAATGGGCTAATTCTCTTACTGCAACGGATGTTGAATACAGATTTGATCCTAGTTTAAAAACACAAACATTCCTGCAATACGAACAAGAATACCCTCTACCAAATGAAATTTTGCCTCTAGATCAGTATGAATACATTATTTACACTGACGGTTCTGCTCAACCCGCCACAGGAAGCAAGCAAGCTTACAGTGCAGCGTGTGCGATTGTTAAAGGTCGCACGCGTGATGGCAAGTTCCATCCGAGTTCCACAAAAACACAATCTTTAGGAGACTGCATGGCTCAGTTGGCAGAACTCAAAGCACTTATACTGGCACTTTTAAATACGGATCACGAATTCCCCACACTTATTGTGTGTGATTCCTTTTACTGTGTACAGTCGTACAATGAATATCTACATCATTGGGAACAAAACGGGTTCAAAGATGCAAAAGGTGGCACAATTAAGCAAAAAATGCTATGGGAACAGGTAGTGGAGTTGAGAAACTAACTACCAAGGGCTCACATGATACATACACTGAGTCATCAGCGTGATGGCGTTCACGTTGAAGGGAATCCATTGGCTGATGAAGCCGCAAAGGAGGCTGTTCGCACAGCCGCCGTAGCTGCAGTTACTCGTTCAAAGACGAGGGTAGACGGCGAGATTATGGTAGCTGTCAATGCTTCAAGCAAAGGCAGCACAGCAGTACCTAAAAAATTTCCACTCAAGTACTCCTACAAGTTAGATGCACAAAACATTCCATATGCTCAGATTCCTGGAGTGGGGGATAGAGTAATACCAAATATGGATCGTAGGCTAGGCTTGATTTTAGCGGCACACAAGGGTTTGGGTTCTGCACATACAGGTGTTACAGCGACTATTTCTTTACTGAAACAGCGCTACTGGTGGCCAGGGTTAACAAAGCAGACTAAAGGCTATGTCTTGAAATGCGACATCTGTCAGCAGATAAAAGGCTCCACGGTAACACGCCCAGCACAGACACCATTGCTGAAATCAGACAAACCTCTCGCATGTGTGTATTTGGACCACTGCGGACCCCTACAATCTGACGGGTCCATGAAATATATCATGGTTGCAGTGGATTCCTGCTCTAGATTCCTATGGGTTTGGCCTCAGCGCTCGGCTGACGCTCGAACTGTTATAAAAGATTTGCGAGTCTTTATCGGCACATACGCAGTTGGCACGTTACATTCTGACCGTGGTCCGGCGTTTAGCTCTCGGGCTTACAAAGAGGCCATGGAAGGAATGGGCGTAGCATTGCGGTACTCCTCTCCGTATCATCCCGAGGGAAATTCTGTTGTGGAGAGGAAAAACCGAGACTTAAAGCAATCTTTAACAGCTAGGGTATTAGGCAAGGGCGGTAGATGGGTCGATCACCTTTATGGGGTACAGCGCGCGCTCAATAATCAGCCAAGAAGCTTTCTAGGAGGTGTCACTCCTTACGAGGTCCTATTTGGGACAAGAATGTGGGTACCGGATCTTGATTGTGAAGGCACAGTGGCGGATGAAAAACCATTGTGATATCCATGATCGCTTGGCTGTTTTACAGGATCTAAATGAATCCAGGACACAACAAAGTAACGTGCTCCAGAAATAGGCCGCCACTGAGGAAGTCAAGGCAGTAACGGCAAGACCTATCTGGATCCCAAAACTCGGGGATCTAGTCAGAGAGAGAAGGTTGCTGACAAGAAAGAATTTGGGCCATCCTACAGAAAGCCTGTACCGGTCCTTGCAATCCATGGCACAAGAACTGTACTTCTGCCGCCTCTTGCCGGAAAAAAGGAGAAAAGATTCGTCTCAATCGACTTAATCAAACCACACTATGTGGCCGATACTAAACAGTAGGCCTCGTGGACTCCATAGTAGCAGACGCCCTCCTCTCGCTACAATCCAAGAAGTTCAAACAGAAAGACTCATCACGTTTGAAGAGCCACCTGTACGGAATGAAGGACTAAGCAACAATGCTATGGAACTCGTTCCACTTCAACAAGAAATTCATCTTCAAAATGAAAACCAACTTAACAACCAAGTTGCAATCAGACCTAATACAGACATCTATGTCAATGTGCCTTGACAAGAGAACACAGCGATTTTAACAAATCCCGATGCAATTCCATCAATTGATCGAACTGCTTTTGGCTATTTCATGAACTTTGATACATTTTCACTAGATCCAAGCGAGACAGAAACGACGCAAGCCAAAAAATCACTCCTACAGAAACTCATTGACTTTTTGAACTTTTTTAGAAAGACTTACCTGGTGTCACCTTGGATAGAACTATGGTATATCACTGGGATTTAATTTTTCATTTTCTGGCTAGGTTTAATAATAACTTTTAGTATGCGTATTAATGGACGATACCTCCAGCCAAGCTCCACAGCCCAAAGAGTCAATTTGATTTTAAAACCACACCAGTCTTCACATCGTGAACCAAGAGACTTGTCTTCAGTGAACATCACAGCAGTTCCTATACCGGACGGTATAGTATGGGACAAGATTGATTATGATATATTAGGTCCGACTGAACTTTTGAAGCTAAAACATGTATTTAAAATTTCTTTAAGTGATTTCATTACCTCCAGTACATTTTCTGATGATTGGGACACTGAAACTGTAAATGCTATGATGCCTGATTTAGAAAAAACGTCAGCATTTCCGAACAATGAAATGTTAGAAGGTACTTCAGACTATGATACATTGTACTGTTACCAACAATTTGGTGATCATTTCTTACACAAATCTATAACACCTAGAAATGTATTTGAATACCACCAGTGGGAACATTGCCCAACACCTCCAAAAGGTAGTTCACAAGCATTTGCACAGAAATTCACATACTTCTCAGGGTTTAACACATCTGACCCGACGTCATTTTATTATAAAATGGAGAAAACTTCAGCTCAGAAAATTATGTTAACAAACACCAAACATATTTACTCTGCATCCTTTCTGAACCAGTTGTCTAAACAGGGTTTCGATCTATGGAAAAACACAATAGAATCAAAATCAATCTGGGGTTCTAGGGACTGGCAAGTTCAGGGAATAGAAGCACTTTTTAGAGCATGCATCATTACGCAGCAGATTTTATTTCTGAACGAAACTGTGCAACAGACATCCTGTCTTGGATTAGCCAAAGGCAAGGAAATGAACACACCGGGGTTTCACTTTCCAACACCATCACAGATAGGTGGGGGGCAGAACTCAACTACACAAGGGGTAGGATTAGATGCCATTTTCCAGTACAACAGATCCGATCCTGATTGGACAGAATGGCTGGTTTGGCCCATTGACACAAACAAATGTCAACAGAGATTTATGAATACAACCAGAGGGTTTTGTATCCATAGGCCAGATCCACGCTATGTACAAAGACATCACCCAGGGGTAGTGACATCATATAGTGTTGGGAAGTTGTGCCTTGATTGGCTAGAGACCTCAACACTGACAGAAGTAAAGCACCACTTGACCTTACTCACACCTGACATGGATCTTAGAGATTTTCTACTGGGACCAAAGAAACAGCGTCAGAAACGTTTCATATATGCAGGTCCTACTATAATGAAAACTGGAAAATATCCCAACAAGAGGCCGCAGAAAGAATACGAGAAATAGACCGTATTAACTTGGAAAAAGCATTAGCAGTGGTGGATAATGGGTTAACTACTTTGACCTCCAGGATTTACTCCTTAGGCAACATTGTGTCCTCGGCAATCGACATATTAGAACAAGATCTGGCCTTGTTACAACACAGGCAATCTCAGCTACGTTCTATTATGATGTTAAGCTGGACGCTGCAATCTTTGCGTGCAGGCTATGTGCCATGGCGTTTTATAAACACCACGTCTCTGTTCTCAGAGTACAATCTAACTGATAAACAGACAGAAATGGCACAAAGAGGAGCCAAATATACAATGCTGCGTATTGAGAAACTGGAAAGGTTACCATTCACTGTAGCCGAATCACCATCAACAGAATGGCTAATTCATGGCCAAATCACTCTGCCGGTCACTACCATTCAGTTTCAATATTGCCTTGAGCAAAGGCAGGCAAATATGGAAAAATGGGTAAGGGATACATCAAGGAAACTTGGGAGTTACCATATAGATACCGATGCCGGAATGGGGATCGAGAAGTGTATCTGAGTGGTACTAACTGCAAGAACGCTTTGAGCGGTTCTCTCATGTGTCAGGATATTTCTCTACACGGAGCCTGCAGTGGTTCAGTGGCGAACTTATCTTGTCACATGTCAGGGACCCCAGCGGCCATGATCACGCCGGTTTTCCAGCTGCTCTCAAATGGGAGTTACTTAATGCTAAATGATCAAGGTTGTTGTAGGATGCTTCCGGGCGTCGCATATCTAGTGACTGTTAACTCCAGGGTTACTTGCTGTATGCAAGTATTGTTTCCGCCACTGAAAACACTCGGGGAGGTGCCGCTATGGCCTTCGCTGAATGTTTCTTTTATACAGTTTGATACTCTGAGCAGATTGAAAGCCATGCTTTTACAGCAACCCGTGCCCTTAACCTCCGCTCGAGAAACCTATGAACTTCAAGTTGCAAGGACCTCGACTGAGATACAGGCACTCATACGTACAAACTGCCCCATTCATTTCGCAGAAATGGTGGGACGTATCTTCAATATGTCTGATACGAGCGGAATTGTACACCTATTTAAGACCATAGGGTCAGGACTGTTAAGCACCTTTCAGACAGTCCTCGGAGTAATCCCAAATTTTATACACTCCGTATTGGGAAGCGTATTTGGAGGATTCCCGCTCATCTTGTTTCTAATCGCAGGAATCCTGATTGTAATATTGCTGCTACGCAATGGACGGCCCACTTCCCGAGGGAATGGTGAACACGCTCCTGGAGCGGAAATACCGTGAACGCATGGTACAACTTCTGGGCATTTCTTGCCTGCGAGAACTCAGTGCCTCCTGGTTTCTATCATTTAGACCAGTCTGGATAGACTGCATCTTACCTGTGCTTCGATGCCTGTTCTGCGGAGAAGAATGCACGTTGGATCTTTGTCTAACATTGACATCAGATGCGCCTCCGGACACGGATGCAATGCTTGACCCCATAAAGGCCCATGCTCTTCGTTGTCCCCAGCGGCTTCCAATTCTGATGAATGCATTCCTGGAGAATCCACAGGTGCCGTTTGCTCCTGCTGGGTTAGGTGACTCCTCCACAGGCACCCAGGTTACAACTGCCGCACAAGCTGCCGCAGCACCGACTGTTGGCAGTACTACATTCCATCTATGTGCGATTGACGTTCTCTGTGAGGCGTTGGATTTGTCATCTACAGCAGCTGACACCGATAATACTGAGCTTCCCAGCCGGGACGCGTAATCTTGAATTGGCTCATCGTGTCCTGGGAAAGAATTCGGCTTCTTCACTCGTTTAAAAATAAAACGATCTAAATTTGGAACATTTTCTTGCATTGACACTTTCGCTTGAGAAAAGTATGGCCTTCTCCTGCTTTTGGTAATACAACTTCTATAGAGAGACGATATTGACTTTTCAGTGGCAACTAGAAAAAGCTGAATTTAAACATTTTTTTTTAAGCACCACAATTTTTTAACGATTTTTTAGAACCAAGACTGGCGATAAAATTATCGCCGTTTTAGTGGCAGGAAACTGCCGCTAAAACGGCGATAATTGGCTTGCTAATAAGCGTTATAGAATTCCAATAGAAGCCCAGATTAGATGTCCTGCACATCTAACCTGGGCTTCTATTGGAATTCTATAACGCATATTAGCAAGCCCATTATCGCCGTTTTAGCGGCAGTTTCCTGCCGCTAAAACGGCGATAATTTTAACGCCAGTCTTGCTAATATGCCCCCATGTTTTTACTTGCTTTTAAAAATATTTTTAAATTGTCCAGATTTTAAGTATGGCCATTTATTATCCAGTTCAGAAGTGGAGTGGGTGTTATATCCCGCATAGATGCCCTAATGTAGATCCGTTCGTACATGCCCTAAAATGGACGTATTCATATTTACCCTAATATGGTCATATTCGTACTTGCCCAATTATGGTCATGGCCGCATATGCCCAATTATGGTCACAACTGTACATGTCCTATTATAGTATGATTCCTTATATAGGCATGATCTTTCACCTACATTGGTCCCAGCTAGTACACAACGAGCTCTGAGGGCTGAACGTTATCTATCCTGTGGTTTTGAATGCAGCAGGGTTCTTCCAAACACAGGCCCACACTGTACTCATTAATTATGCATGGCTTTCTAAGAATACACCACCAGCATAATGTATGTACAAAGTTCACCCCTGACGTCTTCCTCATGTCCAATACAAACCATACTGAGGACCGAGACTCTTTAGGGTATAAATACACCACATCTTGCCACGGTAAGAAAGAGGGAACCAAGACTTCCATGCTGACACACTGACCAGAGACGCTGAGGCTCCTGCAAGCAGTCGCTCCAGCTGACAGTGGTCTGACACAACCCGGACGGGTTGTCCAACTCGAGACCAGGACGGGGTCCCACACTCTCTCTATTCAGGTATGGGGGTTCGACTAAATCCTAGGAGGATTCTTGGCTCTTAGCTTCTAAGACCTACACACATATGCTAGGTACACACAGGTACATCTAGGTAGGCATCGTAGGAGTACGCACACTCTGCATAATGCTTTTGTATTCATGTATGTATCCATGATTATCGCAATATGGTAGAATTGTTCTATCCCTTTGCTTTTATCGTACTGCTAATAATATATCTCTGCTATTGCCTGCTGGTCTCTGCAGCACATATATTTTACACTAGAATAACAACTGTTCAATAAATACTTATTGAAACGCCCGACTGTTTATTCTGTGTAACTCTCTGAGACAAACCGAATATGTAAGCACGAGTGACTGAGCGAAAAGTAGTATATTGTTTCCACGATTCTGAGGGAATCAGGGTTGTCATGTTCTAAGGTTGCCAGAAACTAATCTCTCCCCGATAAGAGGAGACACTAGTGGCACTGCGAGCTAGCTAATGCAAAACCAGGCTAACATATACGGTGGGGGTGCTCAGAGCTAGTCTGCCACCAAGCCCGCAGTATATGTTATCCAAACGCGCAGGTCCTGCAGGGGTACTATAGGAGCTACACGACAATTGTATTTGCATTTTTCTATAATGCAACTTTACAAATAGTATAATATTGGTAAAATAGCATTATAGAAGAATGCTAATACAATAAGAAAAAATAAATAACTACATATCATACATCAAAAATAAAACCTAAATTAGCATTTACCGTAGAATGACTCACCAATTCAAACTAAAACTAAACCAACCAATGAAATAAAACTATAACCAACTTTAACCAATAAAATCAAACAAACAAATCAACAATATACAAGGCACACTAATTTAAACAACAAAATACTTAAAAAACAACAAATGCTGCAAGATGAGGAAACTATGCCAGATTCTCTAACCAAGCCATTAAAGAAGAAATATATACATCTAAACAACTACCTAACCAAGTAAGTAAAACCTATATTTAAACTAAAACGTAATTATTGAACTTAAAAATGTAAAATAGCAAATAAATATTTGAAAAATCTCCAACATCTTTCTCTTTACACACTTCCTAAAAGAAAAACTAGTGTGAAAAACTGGCAGACAACAACAACTATCACAAACCAGCAAAAAGATTAAAAAAAAGGTAAGTAAAGATAAATTAATAAAAAACTATAAACTCCCCCAAATAGCAAACAAAAATAAATCTTACGACCTCATACTTTAGAGACTACGAACAAATTAACATTAACCCCCCAATATAAAAGCTACAAAACTGTGTGAAACATCTAAACAGAACATACATGTAAGTATACAAAATAGAAGCAGTTGCATATTTTACATTTAAATAGCAATCGTACAAACTTTATAATGTTATATATATTTATACTGTTACACTACTTTCATATACTAAATCATATGGGCTACACCTACAGCCAAGAAAGTGCAGCATCAGAAAAAATAAACTGGAAATTTACTAAATATTATTCTAATGCATGTTACAGGAGGGAAACTACAAAAGATAATGTTGTAATTAATGTAAGAGAGCACAACCACCCCCTAAATGTGACAAAAATAGAAGTAAAGGAGAAACTGCAGGATACGAGAGGTGTGAAATTGGGTTGTTAGTTGAGTGGGGTGCGAGCCCTGGTCAAGCAGCAGCCACAATCCCTTGCAGGGTGAACCACAAAAAGTTTCTTAATTAACCTGTGCTTAACCCTGAGTAGTTTGGCACAAAAAGAAGTCAGGCTTAACTTAGAGGCAATGTTTAAAGTATTTATGTAGCTCACAAAACAGTAATTTCGTGCCTAAAAACAAAAAGCACCAACCGCATCTATCTAGTCATGCTGGACCGGGTCAAAGTCAAAAGTCCAATCCAACAACAAAAGAGCGTGGGTTGGATATAGTCCCAGATTAGTCCCGCTGAAGGTTTACCTTCTCAAGTTTTGTGGCAAGAGTCCCATACACATTGGAGAGGTTGCGAGGAACAAGGAGAACATAGTGGGCAGCAGTCGGTATGGTGTGAAAAGCAACCTAGGCATCGTAGACGGGCGGGCTGGAGCTTAGTATTGGAGGCCCCCGCGGGCTGTCGATATTGATGTGTGAAGAGTTGGGCTTGCAGCGGCTTTTGCTGGATTTTGGTGCAAGCGGCACAATTGCAGTGTGAATGGGACAGTTTGCTTCGCGAAGACCTAAAAGCTTGAATTCAAGAGCTCAGGAGCCACACCAAGGGTCCAGGACCTGAGACGCACTACTTGGGGGTCAAGGAGCTGTTGGGGATCCTTTTATGTCCCTGAAGCTCAGATCAGGAGGCCAGCACACTAGCCCTTTGAGTCACTCTGGGGTCCTGGGTTCAAGATGAAGTTGCAGGTCCAGTTCTTCTTCCCCAGGCAAGAGGGCAGCTCCTTCAGAGTGGCATCTAGTAGAGTGGCAGTCCTTTCAGCAGCATAGCAGTCCTTCCTGGCAGAATTTCTACAGGTCGAGAAGTGTACTGAAGAGTTGGTGTCTGAGGTCCTTATTTTATACCCTGGTGCCCTGATTCTGGAAGGTGGGAGAACCTTCTCGACAGTGGCTTTAAAGTGCATGGAATTTCCTGCCTCCACTGCCCTGGCTTCAAGCTGCTTGAAGTGACAAATCAGGTTCATAGGCCCTTTGTGTAAAGGCAGAGCAAAGGCGATTTATTCATGTGTAAGTGGGGCTCAGCTCCGCCCCCATCCTGCCAGCAGATGGCCCATTGAGACACACCTAATCCCTCTATTGTGTGACTGTCTGGGAGAAATTTACAAAGTCTAACTGACAGTCACCCAATCATGTGACCCAAAGCAGGCTACAGGTACAAAAGGCTTAAGGGCAGAAAAATGCCAACTTTCTGAAAATGGCATTTTTAAATTGTGATCAAAAACTTGACTTTGCCGTTAAGTAATGCTCTTCACCACAATTCCGAAGACATCTAAACATGACATAGCCAACAGCTCCCAGTTGTAAATTGCTGCTTATTAAATGTAATAAGGAATCCTCAATTTTATGCTGTGGCAGGAGTAGGCCTCACAGTAATTAAAATGAGCTTAGGGGCTTTTCACTACCAGGACATGCTAAACTTAAAAGTACATGTCCAACCTTTTTATTACACAACACTCTACCTTCTGGGGTACCTAGGGCCTAACTTAGGAGTGACCTATATTTAATAAAAGGGGAGTTTAAGACTTGGCAAGGGGTTTTAAATGCCTAGTCGACATGGCAGTTTAAAGCTGCACTCAGGCTGCAATGCTTTAAGGTGGTATGTAAGTGGGTGGCACAATAAGTGTTTCAGGCACATGGTAGCCTTTAATTGACAGGCCCTGGGATCATGGTATACCACTCAACAATGGTCTTATGTTTCTGCCCATCCTCAATGCGCATACAAGTCTAGGGCATTCTTCAGGGTCAGGGATCCCTCACTCACTCTAGGGGGCCTATTTGCCTCTGTATAATGTGAGAAAAGAAAATGATGAAAAAGATACAAAAATACTAAATGTGCTTGGTGAGTCCTACCTGAATATAGCACGTGAAGAAGGACCCTAAATTATAGGGGATACCGGCTCCTTAGACAGAGAGAGGGACATTGTCCTTTGTAGTCACACATTCTTCAAAAGACCCACCCTGACAGCAGCAGAGAGAGGCACTGAGTAGATTTTTCAGCACATTGGGCGTGAGGAATGCCCCAGATCCGTATGGGCTTTGAGGATGAGCAGAAACATGTTGGCCTCATTTTTATCGGTGGAGTGAGTCATTGCTCTCACATTACTGCCTCTGAACCTTTTTAACCTACATAATGTTCCCACTAATAAAGACAAATAGCCGGGATACGTTAAGGTATTTTTAATTCACTGACCTGGATCCCTTCACTGTCCAGTAGCTTTTATCTGGGAAGAGGCAATGTTTAAAGTATTTATGTAGCTCACAAAACAGTAATTTCGTGCCTAAAAACAAAAAGCACCAACCGCATCTATCTAGTCATGCTGGACCGGGTCAAAGTCAAAAGTCCAATCCAACAACAAAAGAGCGTGGGTTGGATATAGTCCCAGATTAGTCCCGCTGAAGGTTTACCTTCTCAAGTTTTGTGGCAAGAGTCCCATACACATTGGAGAGGTTGCGAGGAACAAGGAGAACATAGTGGGCAGCAGTCGGTATGGTGTGAAAAGCAACCTAGGCATCGTAGACGGGCGGGCTGGAGCTTAGTATTGGAGGCCCCCCGCGGGCTGTCGATATTGATGTGTGAAGAGTTGGGCTTGCAGCGGCTTTTGCTGGATTTTGGTGCAAGCGGCACAATTGCAGTGTGAATGGGACAGTTTGCTTCGCGAAGACCTAAAAGCTTGAAGCAAACTGTGCAGAGTCCAACAGGAGGTGGAGTAAGCCCTGGAGGTATTATCCTTCCAAGGTGGAGAGAGGTTGCAGATGATAAAGCATGACACAATATTGTGTGTGAGGCTTCCTCGTCCATAAGGCTGAACCTTCCCCTTCTTTTCTTTTTCCAGCCTTCAGCACTCGCACATTTTGTTGGGGACCGTCCAAGTATGACAAATTGAATGTCTGTGTTCAGGCAAAAGCACAAATAGTGCTCTCGATCTGTAGCTGCCTTATTTCTGATGATAACAGTCTACTTTTAGGAGGGCGCATGGCTGCTAACCTCCTCCCCTCTCCGGTGTGTTGGGTGACGTAGAATGATTGACAAAATCTAATCAGGACCCCCATATTTCCCAGAACGACCACAATTTGCATCTAGGGATTGAATCAAAGGCCGCTTTCAGGTCCACTAACACTGCATATATTTGTACCTCATCTTTTGTCTCTCTCTTCCAGTAAAGAGTGGTGAATCTAAATAGTTGGTTTAATGTGTTTACGCTCTTTCGGAACCCTGCCTGTAGGTCTGAGAGTATATTATGCTCTTGGATCCAGTCGGTTAGCTTACATAGGATCTTGCCGGCTTAACAATTTTTGTAGCCCATCGATTAGGCTGATCGGTCTATAGTTACGAGGGTTGTCCCTATTGCCTTTTTTTCACATCGGCACTATTTCTGCTGTCTGCCATGACTTAGGTATGGGGGCATCTCTCTAAATAGAATTAGACAATAGTTTTAAATAAGGGCTCAATACTCGGGGCTTTGCAGCAAATAAATTGCCTGGAATGCCATTGGGGTCAGGATCTTTTCCGGGGAACTGGGCGGCTATATCCTCAAGCGACTCGCCTAGGGTGAATTCAAGTACTCTGAGCTGTTCCCTAGGAGTGGACTTGCCCTGAGTGGGGACTTCAGTTGAATATATTTCCTTATCAGAATAGAGTTTTTCAAAATGGTCAACCCATGTTTTAGGTTGCTAGAAGTAGGCAACTTGAGATGTGGCAGATTTACTGCCATTGGCTATAATTTTCCAAAAGGATTTTGAGTCTCTAGCTCTCACTGCGATGACGAGATCATCCCATGCAGCATACTCCGAGGCAGATCTGTCTATTTTTAGTTGTCATTTATACTCCCTTCTGGCTTTTATTATTTGGCCCCTGTTCTTAGATTTAATAGAGCTGATTACTGCCGAATTGGCTAGGCTATGTTGCTTAGTGTATCATGGGTGCTTAGTCCCTTCCTTGGGTGGTCCTTTATATTCTTTGTGGAAGTGGGTACCCAGCTGCTTAAAAAAAGTGTTGTGGAGAAATAGACACTCTGCCGGAGTGAATCCTTTGGAGTTTCGTCGAATCATAGCTTTTATAGCATCCAGGACCATCACACACAACTGGGGCATGAGGGCTGGGTCACTAGAGATGGTGGACCATTTAAAGGCCCGCTTGTTGTTAGTAAGTGCGTGCTCTCCCTCCTGCTTAGACAATGGGCAATCTCTTTCAGAAAAAAGTCACTACTCAGCTATAGGTGCTAAGCGTTTTGATCGCTGTCGCACCTGGTGATGATCCTCCTGTCCTTTACTACTTGCCTTAAATCCAGAGAAACCAGTATATGATCAATTCTGCTTGTAGAATTGTTGCGCTTGAAAGTGTACCCTCGCCAGTGTCTGAGGGTGTCCTACCATTCCATGCTCTAAGGCTCAGTGACATTGTGAGCCCTAAGAGTTGGGTCGCCAAGGTGGAATGCTGATTTAGCAGCTCTAGGTCTAGTTGTGGACTGCCCAGTGCTTTATCCTCATCCTCTGTTATGCAGGGGCCTCCACAATCGATGGGTTTGTAAGTAGCATTGAAGTCACCTGTAATAATGGCCAAACCACCTCGAGAGGAACTCCTCCAGACTGTTTAAGGCATGTGATTCCTTATGTTTATTCCCAGGTCTATTGTACACATTAAAAATGAAGATGGCTTCCCTATTGGAGGGGACCAATTTTAACCCTAGGATATCAGATGAATTCAGGGGTAGGTTTTGAATTTCACAATTGAGCATGATTTTGGCGCAAATAGTGAGCCTGCCACCAAGGCGCCCCTTCCCCAAGGTTACGGCATTGCTTGAGAAATTGGTGAACAGTGTTCTAAACTAGGGGGCTGTACATCTTGTCTCTTGAAATATGCAAATATCAAACAAGTCAATGAAGTGTCCCCAGTCTGAATCAGCAAGTTTGGATTTGAGGCCAGCAATATTTCAGGATAAGATGTTCCAATTCCCTGGGAGTGGGCTAGTGCAATTTTCCCCAGTAGATTACTTTTGATATTGATAGATATTTGTGGTGAGGCCAGCAAGGGTGATTGAGCGGCCTTCCCATTCTGCTGGGGTACCTCCAGTTTCTAGAGCAAGGAGGGCGATTGTACCACTAGCCAAGTTTTTAGGTGAAGTGTCAACTGTGCCTCTATCACTCCCCCAAGTAGATGCCTGAGAGCACCATGAATCAATTCCCAGACATTATCTGAAATTCCATGTGCGGCCTGTTGGAGAAGTAAGTGGGGGCTACATTTTCATTGTGTGCAGGATAAGTGGGGGCTAAATGGCTGTAAAAGAAGCCCAGGGGCAGGATCTTTATGGGGCTTGTTCTGACAGCACCGGCCCTAGCTTGAGCAAAAATCTCCCCTACAGCCGGGGGCCTTTGAATGTTAATGATTATACAGCCACCAGCGATACCTCACCTGTCCATAGAAGATAACAAGACAAAGACATACTTGAAAATGTAACAATTAAACATAATGAGGAACCTTTTCTTTTACATGACAATCTAAATAATGAGAAATGAATCCTAATATTCTCTACAGCAGATAACTTAGAAAAACTTAGCCAATGTCAAACATGGATAATGGATGGGACTTTCAAAATGTGTCCCAAACCATTCACTCAAATATACATCATACATGGTGAATATCAAAACACAAATACCCCTTTTATAAATGAAAACATTTCTCCTCGTTGCGCCTCGCTACTCCACCCCTAGGGTGGCGTAGCATTCAGACGCATTTCCTCGTAAATCTGGAAATGTGTCTTGTTCCATGGGTGTTGCGTGGGAACACCCCCAGCAACACTTATGGAACGCCCCTTTCACGCAAAGTGCTGCGTGTAAAGGAACCATATTTACAAGGACAGGAAAAGCCACGCAGGGTGGCTTTTCCTGTCCTTGTAAATATGGAGGAGTAACATGCGCCACCAGTACGTCACAAAAAGTGACGTCCTGGTGGCACAGGGGGCTTGTAAATCTGCCCCTAAGAATGTTTTCCTTCAGTTTTTCCTTCTTGCTGGTCTCCATCGCTGGTCTGCCAGGGTCCTGACTCCTTATATTATGTTATTGGGGGAATTTATAGAGTGCACTTTCACCATAAGGGCTCTTGACACTAAGGTGGAGGAAGTGGGACTGTCTACCTGAAGTGTTTTTTTTCTTGGCCTGGCATGTAAATGACTAGCTCCCCCACCCCCCACCCCCACACACGGTGATTGTTACTGACATCCTACAATAATCACAAACAGGGAAATTCGGTTTTTTTCTGCATGTCAAAGACTTTCTGTGTTGGAGGAGGGACACATACAGCCAACCCTACACATCCTTTTAAAGCAAATTGATGCAAATTCAAGTAACTTTCCAGGGACAATAACTGCAGTTTTCAACTAATTAAAGTAAAACCATCTATTTTAGGTGTGGTTTCTCCTTCATTGGCTGCACTCCAACTTGGGAGTTCTGCACCCACAGGGTACCACTACTGTGTTGTGACAAAAGCATAATATAAAAACTGGATTTCTATCCATGTAAAATTAGTGAATTGGCAAAGTGGTGCGCAGACTACTGTAAATTTTGTCCCAAGAATGTAGCTGTCATTTCAGATGTGGCCAGAGGGCTAGACCGCTCAGGCCTGGCAGGGAGCCTAAGAACCCCCACACGACTAAAAGCCAGGACACCTATCCCTGCACTGGAAGGGGGGAGCGGGCAGAGAACTCAAAAGAAGGAAGGATCATGGATAGCTGGGAATCGCAGGCATGTCTTTCCTGCTACAATGCTGTGGAATCATCCAGGAGTGTGAGGTTTTGAGCAGTACAGAGTTATGAATGAGAAGTGCCAATTGTCTGCCCCTCCCCAAATGTGGGGGTTGTGGTGGCCTAGTGGTTGTAGCAGGGGCAATTGTTGCAATTTCCACTACAACAGCTTAGAAATCTGTAGGGTTCCACCACACTATGGTAGCACCAGACTGGCCATCAGCAGTTGACACAACAGCTGACTGTATCTTTTTTCATGGGAAAAAAAGTGAGCCAAACATTGGAAGTGGGAGCACCATGGAACCCACAGCACCCAAGGGAGGAAGCCAAGCCTTGGACTTGAGGAGAAGGAGCCGGCCTAAGGGAGGCTGGGAGCATCAAACACATGTGGGTACAGGGTGCTTCCCATATCAAAAACAGTGGCTACAGCAGGCCTGCTGACCACCATCATCTGCAGTGACACCGCGTTTATATGAACATGGTTATATGTGCCTCCATCCCTTAACTAGCCCCTCAGAATTTTGGACTAGGTTTTGCAGAGTGGCACAGTATCTGAAAGCGAATGAAAGTGTGAAAAATTATTGCTCTGTTGTGAGACCCTAGTAACTTGCTTTTAACAGGATCATGACAGCTGACTGCTTCCTTCCACCCAATGCGAGTCAGAGTTGCATTTTAGGAAGTAGTTCTTTTTCTTGTAATTAATTGCTTGTTGTAGTGGAGTTGTGCTGGGGGCTGCTCTCTTCTCATACATCAGGCATACTCTGTATGCTGGCCTTTAATCTGTAATTTTGCCTTCCTGTTCCTATTGGGTGTTTGAGTTTGTGGCATTACTACTGCAATACTGATTTGTAACTGGCCTTTTTTTGTTCAGGGACACAGCTCACAAGCCTAATGCTGCACTCTCTGCTCCTACTACCAACTCTTTTCTTTCTTCTTTCTTCAGTATCCTTACTGAGGGTACATAGGAGGATTTACCAGAGGGTAGAGATGCAGTGCACTGAGGGCGCAGAACTAGAGGGCTGAGATGCAGTGCAGCGAGGGTTCAGCGGAGAGATTTCAGAGGGTACAAGAGAACACATGGACAGTGGCACTGGATGGTGCAGGCGGAACAGATCCAAGACCACCGGAGGGTACAGAGTCGGGGACTGCAGAGGGTTCAGGTACAAAGAAAGTAATGAGAAAGGGGCACTCATGGGCAGATGGGTAGGTTACCTAGGAGGCATAGAGGCAGGGCCCGAGCTTACAGAAGAGTATTAGGGTATATCGATCAGTGAGGAAATCAGAGGTACTCTCTACTCTATCCTTACTCTTGCACTCTTTATCAGGTTGATCTCTTAATACTCTCCTCCCTTTCCCTTAGTATGTATTCAACACATTCTCTCAGGTGCCTTCTGCCCTTCACTCTCTTGTCCTTCATCAAAGGGTATACTTAATTTTCAGGTTCTCTGTCACACCTGTCAGATGTTTTGCACCCATGCAGGCAACTTCAATCTCTGCCCTGTACCATCCACTCCCACCACAGATAACCTTCAACTCCTTTAACAGTCCTTTTATTCCCCTCAGGTACTCTTCTCCAAATAGAATGCCTCCTCTCATTTACACTTCTCAACCACCTGAGTCTGAAACTTCCATGTGCCAACCATCCTATCCAAGTACCTTCTTTAAGGTGTGGGCATGGGAAACTCCCAAATGTGAACACCCCAAAATGTACCTCAATAACTTGGCTACAGAATTGATGATTTAGAAACAGGATTAAACCACAATTTCATGATGCAATGTGTCCCCAAGTTAAAGGCACCTTCGCACACATAAAAAATAAAATGGATCCAGTAATGGCCCAATCAATAATTAAGTTCTAGATCAGCAGAATAAGTTTAAAAGATTTATTACAGAAATTTAAACAGAACAATGGGGTCAGCATTAAAGGCTGTCAGTAACTACAGCATTACAGGATAGTGAAAAGTCAGAATTATTCCAAGTCCCAAATTAGCAGCAAAATAACACAGCGTTGCATTTTAAAAATCACTCAATAGTGAAGTGATACTGCCACAAACTGTGCAGCATTACACTGTATTTGTCTTTTCTTGATGCATCACTGTCTTTTTCGAAGCATAATTATCTTTTTCTTGATGCAAACCCTGCGGCATAATTTGGTCCTCCTCTGTCCCCTAACTCTAGAGTTAAAGAACCTCACATCTGTAAGCAATCTGGAATGCTCTTGTTACTGCAATGCATATTATAAGAACAGGATCATTCGTCTTTCAGTAAAATAAGTCTCCGCATCTTTCAATGTTTTGTTTAATATACAGGTGCCTTTGACAAAAAGGGAAACCTTATCGTTACCTTTCAACAGTCTGTCAACTAGTACAACTTAATACATGCAAAGGCACCAACAATACATTACAGATTGAAGCAATTTGTCATAATTTGCACCCCAAAAAATTATTGTGCCCTTTAAATGTAATTTCATTAGCCCCGCCCTTAGTCCCGCCTCTAGCCCTGCCTCCTTGCCACGCCCTCCAGCTCAATCTGATGAGTACCTGCACTTTTTTTTCTCCATTTAAAGCACTGATTCCCACTCAAATCTAAATCATTTTGGGAAGGTGTTGGACATTAAAGGGGTGGCATTTACTAATCCCCCTCCAATAAAATGCAATTTACGGAACGTGTTGGACACTAAAGGGGTGACATTTACTATTTCCACTCTAATCTACTCCAATTTGGGGAAGACGTTGGACACCAAAGGTTGACATTTACTATTCCCACTCCAATCTATACCAATTTTGGGAAGGCATTGGACACTAAAGGGTTGACTTGTACTATTCCCACTCCAATCAAAACCAGGAAGGTGTTGGACACTAAAGAGGTGACATTTACTTTTGCCACTTCAATCTAAGGCTCTGTTAAGAAGGTGGTGGATGCTAAGCAGGTGAAATTTACAATATCCACTTCAAAATATAACATTTTACACAAGGTAATACAAATTAAACATTTTAAATACACAATCTATACTCCATGCTCACACTCATTTTATATACTGTAAAAAATGTTATCTAAAAACACACTAACCAAAACTACAAACCTATATATACATAGTTGAATATTAAAATATTTAACAATATTTTAATTACTATTACTAATAATATATAAATATTTACTACCATGCATAAAGTGTAAGTCATAAAATGACAAATAAAATCATCATGCAATATTGACAATCATAACACAAAATAATTTAAATACATTTTATAAATTAAAAAACGTAAACAATAATGTTCAAATAAAATTACACTTACAAAAGAATTTAAAAAAAATATTTCTACAATTTTATCAAATTTGTTACAAGATATTTTAAATTAAAAAATTTTAATAAACATATTTATAAATATTTAACTTTATTAAAAGTGTTCTTATATTTTTAAATGGTGTACTATTTATTTCTTTTTTATTTAACATCATTAATATATATCTTCTTTAAAATGAATTTAAAATGTATTAAAATATTAATATAACAAAGTAAATGTAACAATTCTAAATTATTAACTTAAATCTCTTTAAAATTAACTTATAATGTAATTTTTTTTTTTTTCCCTCAAACTTATCCCTTAAAAACCCAATATCCTGCTACTAAAAAAAATATTAAACTATTATTATACTTTATTAATTCTAGCTCTTGCCGCATTACGCCGTATGTGAGCTACAATACTCACAGGTCTCGAATCTGACACAAGCCCATCCTTAATACCCTGGTGTTATTGCAATTGATCTGATTTTGACAGTGCTACAAACAAAGACAAGATGTTGCAATACTATCGCACCCTCCACAAGTGAAGCAATAGATCTTTTACAGTGGTAGAGCTATTGCACTTTTCTACATTTCTTGGGCATCACGTTATGATGCAAAGAAACTTTGGAATTTTCTGTTTGCATGGACATAATTACCCCTATAAGCCCTGAAGAAGTCTCTGTTTAGGGACGAAATGCATTGGCTACATCTAAATTCAAAGAACAAAAGTTTTAAAAGAATAAGAAGATTGTGAATAAAGAAACTTCTTTTAAGAAAAACTTTGATGGAGTCTGTGCACTATGTTATGAAAATTGTGTGCGTAATAATGCAACCGCACCCACTTTTATATCTCTTATGGTGATTGGTGGGTGCTGAATCATTTTCTTGCAATTCTTGCAATTAATATATAAATAATATATCAATATATAGAAATATATATTCATGTATATTCACTCCTGTTTGGAAGATTAAGTGGGTGGTCTTGCAGATTTGTGCACCACTCTTTTTGTACTTAGATAATCTACTGGAAGTGATAAGTGCAATCATAGTTGTCTCTTCTTATTAATCACTTATTATTATATATTAATAAAACTAAAAAGTACACATTTCCTCAATTTCATAGCTTAAAAAACTATATTACTAAAAACACAAATAAATAAAAATAATAAACATATACAATCAAACACTCTACAATAAATTATATACTAATTAACACTTACAAACAATATTATGTACAATATTTTTACATCAATATTTATTACAACGATATTGAAAATAACACTAAAAATGATATTTTTTCCTTTGATATTACTCTCGATGATATTTTTCATATGCCGATATTATTGAGGCAATATTTTTATATTTATTTTCCAATATTTAGTCCAAGTACCATTAGAAACTCTGCTGGAAATATTTTATTTTCATTTTTTGGAGCACACATACTCTGTTCCAGCATTTTACTATTTTGTGTCATTTCATTTTGGTTGTCTGAAGTCTATGTGGAATTTTATCTTCCGTTTCAAAAGATAAACGCTTTCAGAGAGAAAAGGGATTCGGTGGGGGGACAGGGAGCTAATTTAGGAGGTCCAGAAGCTGATGCTCCTAGTGATCAATATAAAAGATAATCAAAGGGCTTGTGTTCCTTGGTGAAGTTGAAGAGTGAGAAAGGGCACGAAGTCTCACAATTGTGGAGTGTGCCTCTGCTGGGGTGATGGGAGTGGACAGTCAACAAGACTGTTCATGTTGCCCTCACACATCCCCTAGAGGATGTCATGTTTCATCATCGGGCGTTACTCCTTGTTGGGCCGGCGCTGCAATGCCCAACGGGTCCCCCGAAGGGTCGTTTTGGCAGGGATCTTTTTCGAGGTTGCCGTATGGATGAATGCAAGTGAGGGGGGTTATTTCTAAAGTGGGGTGTTATGTGTGAAGGTAAAACTGGTAAGGGGATTTCCCAATGCAACACTTTATTGATAGAAATACCCTTCCAGGGATAAAAAAAGCCTATTCAAGGTTGTGGCTACCTCAGGTTTTAAAGGCAATCAGGTAGTCAATCAAGTGTGAAGACAGGTAAGGGAACTACACTTCCTGTCTAGAGAGTGGAACCTAATGGTGGTCACCCCTCAAAAAGATTGTTGTTGTCGACATGTTTCATGCCTATGTTGGTCTTAAGGATCCGGGGCGCTTCATCAGGACAAAAAACATACAAATATATAGTGGATACACTACCCCTCACTGAGCGGTGCCAATTCGTGCTATCTACCGTGTGTGTATCATGTTGATCCAAATCCGACCTGTAGGGAGAAAGAAAAAGCACAATGTTTGTAATATTCCAGTACTTCTAAAACTGTTGTAGGTTCCACCAACAGTGCAATCCCCTGGTCGGAAGATTCTCCCATCATATCATAACCCAGTCGTGCATAGAGTTATCTATGGTGAAAAGTAGAAATAAAATTATATACAAGTGAATAAAGCGTGATTTCCAGAGGCCATGATTGGCCCAAAAGTTAGTTGTGCAGAGAACTCAGAAAGAAGTCATTGTCTATGACCCACAAGGATCTAGTGGGCTAAGTATGGTTTCTTGAGGGCCTTGAAACTGGGGTCTGTGGTTTACACCCAAATGTATTTTGTTAGAGGGACCTAGAAAAGATCTAAAACATATATCGATGCTGATTCAGGTGTTATCATCTGTATAATTGGTTGGAGTCTAGCTCAATGGTGTGTATGTTAAAATCAATAATATAGAGACGAGCCCCGCAATCATGTTCAGGGTGGTGTACGCGGCTCGAGTACCACATCTAGTGCCGGTTGTTAAGGCCCAGTAGGTCATTATAGCCTTGTATCAGGTACGTTGTAGGTATTATATGGCGATCTTGTTGTTGCCTGTGGCATACGTAATCTTCATGTAGTGCCTCGTTTAGGTATAGGCACAAAAAACACAAACATTGACACACAAACAAACAACTCAAGCCACTCCATAAATGCATACTGGTCACTGCGGAGGCTGTAGTGAACAATATAGCAGTATTAAAATATCACCTTGTATTGTGCGCCCCTACACACAGTGATAGACGGCGGATATCCAATCTCATAGCTCGTAGTGCATAGAGACAGAGAGGAGTCCAGGGGTAGCGAGCTTACCTAAAGTTCTGTGGATTGTCATGTCATCGGGTGACGCGGAGGCACTGGGTAATACGCGTGCTACCTAAAAATATTTACACAAAGTAAGGTCCATCATTGATAGTGACCAACATGAGAGCATGTAGGTCGGTTACAGGGCCTGCATGATCTGTACTCATGGTTCGGTTTTGCGGCTCAGTCGGCAGCACCTACCCTCCTCCGAGTCCCTAGAAGAATCAGAGCCGCAGGAGAACGCGGTTTGTATTTGACTTTTTCCGGCCTGGCAAAGCTAGAGCGCTGACCTGTCGGGAAGACGGTACTGCGCATGGCTAGCGGCCATCTTGGAATGGAGTGGGGGAGTTATTTTTCCATGGGAAAAGAAACAAAAACTGAAAAAATATATATATGACGGGAATAGTGGTGAGAAAGAACGAAAGCATCATATTTAGAAAGGTTGGTGTCAAATATGCGGGGATTGTGTCAAAATTCCACTGGTCCCTTTAATAAACCCAATAATTTCGAGGAAAGTGCACAAGTTCTAGACAATATGTCCAGCCATCCTCATCCCTGAGAGCCAGTAGTGAAAGTCAGGGAGCTGAGTATGGTGTGAGTAAATGCTCAGTTGGTTGATGCAAATAGTGCAACTCCAGGTGTATGGAGTGCATTGTTCCAGTTGCCCCTCTATGTGGAACGAAAGATCTATGACCTGTAAAGGTAAACAGTGGGGCATGGTCATCCCCAGAATATGAGGGGCGATCAGATGTGTGTGCCAAACTGAGTAATGGAGTAGATGGTCTTAGACATCAGGCCATTCAAAGAGAGCAGGTAACCCCGGGAGAGGGTGTCTATATCTCAGTCCAGGGGATCTAATCATTCAGCCCATTACTGTTGGTCTGGAGGTGGAACATCCATCGTTATTCTCGTCTGAAGATGGTGCTCGTACTTCATGAGGGGTTTGATTCTAACACAGTCCACCTGAGATCGGTGGTCGACTGGTTGGCCTCTTTAAAATGGTTGCTAATTTTAGTCACGTTCCTTTCACATCTGATAGTGCTCCTATGTTCCCCCATTCTCAGTTTGACTGGTCTCGTGGTCATGCCAACGTAGTACATGGAGCATGGGCAGGAAATAAGATAGATACAATTCTTTGTGTTACAATTTGTATGTGTCATTGTCTCCATCTGAAACTACCTAGCTGTAGGACCTTTGAATGGCTGGTGGAGTCATAAGCAGTGCAGTTCCCACATGGATAGTGTCCTGTGACCGGTGGGAGATTCCAGAAGGTGCATTGGGTGTTGTGTTTTTTTGTCCGTGGTCTTGTATGTATCCGTTGGTCCCTCAAGTTGAATGTTCTCTTAATTGCGAAGCGTGGGCGTTCCAGTGTCATGCTCCCTGTATTCAGGATCCTCCAGTGTTTTAAAATGATGGATTTCACTTTATTGGAGAGGAGTAAAGGAGGTAACGCATGTTATAATGTTTTCCTTGGTGCCCACATTATCTTCCAAAAGAGCTACCCTGTTATTATTTCGGGCCCTCTTTTCTGCAAGTCTCACTGTCCTGGGAGGATATTGTCTTTCCAGGAGGTTATTCCTAAGTTCCTTGGCTTGTTCTTTGTAATCTGAAAGGTTCCCACAGTTCCGTCTAAGACGAAGGAACTGTCCATAAGGGAGATTCTCCTGAAGGGCCTTTGGATGGTGGCTCGTGAAGGAAAGAAGGCTATTACAATCCGTACTTTTTTTGTAGGTTTTAGTTAACATCTGGCCTTGTTTAAGACTGATCTGGAGATCCAAGAAGGGACTTGCTGAATTGGAGACATGGCTTGTGAACTTGAGGTAAGGGTTAAGAGTGTTAATCCATTCTGTGAAGAGGGTACAATTCCCTGAATCTCCCTTCCAGAAGACCAAAACGTTGTCTATGTAACATTTCCTCACCAGGATGTTAGACGTGAAGGGGTTGGTGGAGCAGAGAATGTATCTTGCTTCAAAGTCTGCCATATACAGACAGGCCAAACTCGGAGCGAACGTGCTGCCCATCGATGTCCCCTGTATCTGGTGGTAGACCTGTGTCTTGTATTGGAAGAAGTTGTTCTTGAGTGCAAGGGTAGCACATTCCTTGATGAATTCTGCCGGAGTACCGGTGGAGAGATTGGTGGTTCTCAGGAGGCTCTCCACTACCTCCAAGGTGGCATCCTGGGGGATGTTGGTGTAGAGAGCCTCCACGTCCAACGTCACGAGAAATGTGATTTCTCCTGGATTCTCGATGTTCTCAATGAGGTTTAGTACATCCGTACTATCCGTGTGGGAACTGCACTGCTTGTGACTCCACCAGCCACTCAAAGGTCCTACAGCTGGGTAGTTTCAGATGGATACAAAGACAACATGCACAAAGAATTGTATCTATCTAATTTCCTGCCCATGCTCAATGTACTATATTGGCATGACCACGAGACCAGTCAAACTGAGAATGGGGGAACATAGGAGCACCATCAGATGTGGCAGGAACACGACTAAAATGAGCAACCATTTTAAAGAGGCCAACCACTCAACCACCGATCTCAGGTGGACTGTGTTAGAATCAAACCCCTCATGGAGTACGAGCACCATCTTCAGACGAGAACAACGATGGGTGTTCCGCCTCCAGACCAACAGAAATGGGCTGAATGATGAGATCCCCTGGACTGAGATATAGACACCCTCTCTCAAGGGGTTAACTGCTCTCTTTGAATGGCCTGATGTCTAAGACCATCTACTACATTACTTAGTTTGACACACACATCTGATCGTCCCTCATATTTTGGGGACGACCATGCCGCATTGTTTACCTTTACAGGTCATACATCTTTCGTTCCACAGAGAGGGGCAACCGGAACAATGCACTCCATACGCCTGGAGTTGCACTAGTTGCATCAACCAACTGAGCATTTACTCACACCATACTCAGCTCCCTGACATTCATTACTGGCTCTCAGGGATGAGGATGGCTGGACATATAGTCTAGAACTTGTGCACTTTCCTCAAAAGTATTGGGTTTATTAAAGGGCCCAGCGGAATTTTGACACAATCCCCGCATATTTGACACCAACCTTTCTAAATATGATGCCTTCGTTCTTTCTCACCACTATACTCGTCTTATATATATATATATTTTTTCTCTTTCTGTTTCTTTTCCCACGGAAAAATCCCCCCCCTCCATTCCAAGATGGCCGCTAGCCATGCGCAGTACCATCTTCCCGACAGGTCAGGGCTCTAGCTTTGCCAAGGCTGGAACAAGTCAAATACAAACAGCGCCTCCCACGGCTCTGATTCTTCCGGGGACTCGGAGGAGGGTAGGTGCTGCCGACTGGGCCGCAAAACAGAACCGTCTGTACAGATCATGCAGGCCTTGTAACCGACCTACATGCTCTCGTGTTGGTCACTATCAATGACGGACCTTACTTTGTGTAAATATTTTTAGGCAGCACACGTATGACGTGGCGCCTCCGCGTCACCCGATGACACGGCAATCCACAGAACTTTAGGTAAGCTCTCAACCCTGGACTCTCCTCTGTCTCTATTCACTACGAGCTATGAGATTAGATATCCGCTGTATGTCACAGTGTGTAGGAAGCGCACAATACAAAGTGATATTTGAATACAGCTATATTGTTCACTACAGCCTCAGCAGTGACCAGTATGCATTTATGGAGTGGCTTGAGTTGTTTGTTTTTGTGCCAATGTTTGCGTTATTTGTGCCTATACCTAAACGCTCCACTACATGAAGATTATATATGCCACAAGCAACAACAAGACCGCCATATAATACCTACAACGTACCCGATACAAGGTTATAAACTCCAACCAATTATACAGATAGTAACACCTGAATCAGCATTGGTATATGTTTTAGATCTTTTCTAGGTCCCTCGACAAGATACATTTGGGTGTAAACTACAGACCACAGTTTCAAGGCCCTCGAGAAACCATACTTAGCCCACTAGAACCCTGTGGGTCATAGACAATGACTTCTTTCTGAGTTCTCTGCACAACCAACTTTTGGGCCAGTCATGGCCTCTGGAAATCACGCTTTATTCACTTGTATATAATTTTATTTCTACTTTTCACCATAGATAACTCTATGCACGACTGGGTTATGATATGATGGGAGAATCTTCCGACCAGGGGATTGCACTGTTGGAACCTACAACAGTTTTAGAAGTACTGGAATATTACGACCATTGTGATTTTTCTTTTCCCCTACAGGTCGGATTTGGATCAACATGATACACACACAGTAGGTAGCACGAATTGGCACCGCTCAGTGTGGGGTAGTGTATCCATTTATATATTTGTATGTTTTTGTCCTGATGAAGTGCCCCGGATCCTTAGGACCAACATAGGCATGAAACATGTCGACAACAACAATCTTTTTGAGGGGTGATCACCATTAGGTCCCACTCTCTAGACAGGAAGTGCAGTTCCCTTACCTGTCTTCACACTTGATTGACTACCTGGTTTCCTTTAAATCCTGAGGTACCCAAAACCTTGAATAGGCTTTTTTATCCCTGGAATGGTATTCCTATCAATAAGGTGTTGCATTGGGAAATCCCCTTACCAGTTTTAACTTCATACATATCACCCCACTTTAGAAACAACCCCCCTTACTTGCATTCATTCATACGGCAACCTCGAAAAAGATCTCCGCCAAAGCAACCCTTCGGGGGACCCATTGGGCATTGCAGCGCTGGCCAAACGAGGACTAGGAGCAACGCCCGATGATGAAGCATGACATCCTCTAGGGGATGTGTGAGGGCAACATGAACAGTCTTGTTGACTGTCCACTCCCGTCACCCCAGCAGAGGCACACTCTACAATTGGGAGACTTTGTGCCCTTTCTCACTCTTCAACTTCACCAAGGAACACAAGCCCTTTGATTATCTTTTGAATTTGGTCTTCCACCATCTCACATCTCTTTCTAACTTCAACAAGTGATATTGGAGGAAAGAGATAAGGTTTAGTTAGGATTGCAGTATAGGACCTAAAGCTAACTTCTTACAATTTTTTCCATCCATGCCATAACTTGTGGAAGGTACAAAAGGAGATGTGGTTGAGTAAGTATGTGGATTTGTGTGTGGAAATTTGTTTATGGATGTGGTTCAGAATATTGTATAAGTTGTATGGCAGAATGTCAAGATTTTAATATTATGCTACCAAAATGCATTAGCAAAAATACTAACAACTAAAAAATCGACAAGATATCAATATATTAGTAAGCATAGATTTACTAATCTAATGTCTACCTCTTGGTACCTTGAATATATATGTATGCAAAGCGTGTGTGGAGTTAACTATAGAAAACCTTTAACTCTGTATATACACTTACCCTATTGATGTTTTGGATGTTGTTTTTTCAGCAATTGTTTGATAGTACAATATTCAAAACTCAATATTCTTTCACCATACCATTGCATTTTATGTAAAGTTCTATTGTGGATGTACAGAACTGTGCATAGTGAGAATATGAATTAAGGTTGAATGAGAATTGTATTTTCTTCCCCTGTATATTTTCAATTTTAGACTATTATTCTTGAAAGAAAATTGGCATTATTCTGAATGCATTGTTCAATGTTCTCTCGCATATAATTTCTGAAAACACTGTCAGTGAGCGGATCCACAAAATGGGCTTCATTGCATTGTTGAAAGTTGTAAGCGCAGAAGCACATTCACGTGATCTGAGATTAGAATAGCAAAAGTTTTATTGGAAAGAAAGCTTTTAGAAATCAAAAAGCTGTTTGCAGATGTTAAGAAAAGAAGGCACATTGACGATTTTGAAGATAATCATATCACACTAACCCTTGACACCTTAAAGGTGCATTCAATATGCTGTGGTCAATAATGGGATCAGGTTCTATATTAAAATCATTACACCACACAGTTATTGCCAAATCAAGATGCGTCCATGCATATTTTTCCTCTACACTTACCTGTATTACTAAGCAGACTGCAAACGTTCACTAAATAATGATCCAATGATCTACCCAATGTGTCAGAAGACACTGGTCACAATAGTAACAGGGCAGAAATCAAATAAATTCCCTACAGAGCTTACATATTTGAGTTGTAACTTGATTTCCCAAAGTCATATCAGCCAGACTACATTAAATCATTTTCTGCACAGTCTTGCTCTTTGCTGTTGGTAGAAGGAAAAGAGCCATGGTCTGAAATGTTTTAAATGGATGCGCGGAGTTGTTAGCAAAATAGCACACCAACTTGGCAGTTTCGAATAGCACTGGTTACTTAGCATGCGTTTAGTACGCATGCCATTACAACGCGGTCTTTAGAACGACCGCGTTGTTAGTTCGCATACCTTTACTACGCAATTCGGAACAACGAATTGCAGTAAGGGGCGCTGGATGTTGGAATAGTATAATTTACTATTCCAACTCCAGTCTGTGCGGACCCTAGGGAAGGTGTTGGATTTTAAATTCAACACCTTCTCCCCCCTAAAGCAAGTCGTTGTTCCGACTTGCGTAGTAAAGGTATGCGAACTAACAATGCGGTCGTTGTAACAACCGCGTTGTAATGGCATGCGAAGTATCGCATGCGAAGTAAAAGCTGTTTACCGGCAGTTTCCAATGTTAGAGTGCTAGAGATTTGAACTTGGGCCACATCACAAAACATTTTTGACTGGTGCTATTTCATATCCTTCTTGGCAAGCTAAGGTAGTGCTTGGTTCAATCACTATTTAATACCAAATTATGAAAGCAGGTTTATGGAGGCGCAAATTAGTGACAAGCATGTCTGTGCATATTTGTTAAGAGGCATCTTGTTTTGGCCTTAATGTGGTCTTGTGGTCTGTATTTTTGTGCTGCATCATTGCAATTTGATGTTGTTGTGTTTTACAGTGGCTATTGTGTTGTATTGTATTTAGATTGTTTTATTGCTTTGTGACCTGGCATGTTATGTGCTTCCTCGAGCACAGTAGTTCTTATCAAGTACTGAACTTCAACAACCTGTCCTTTTTAAAGCGCTAATGGCATTTGTGAATTTTACTTTTACCTCTGGGCTTCGAAGGAACCTCAAATCCATAGCCATGTTTCTGTCTTTCAGGTTCAAATAATGCGTAATTCATTCTTCAGAATGGCAATTCTTCACTTTAGAATCACACCTTGAACATCCCCAGTCAAGACTGGCTCATGTGAGCACACCTTTTTCACATTGCAAATGGCAATGTCATTAGAACACTGACATTACATGAGGCTTAGGAAATATCCAGCCCACAAAGAGGTCTTACCCGTGTCCAAAATGGAAGGGAATTCACAGTAGCTTTCTTGTCTCGCAAACACAAATACGAATGAAGTAGTGAGTGCTGACACACACATATGACCCCAAAATGTCAACATGTTAGTCCCTGATGCATGTCACCAGCCATAGAACGACCCTCGACAAATGCACATGTGCATCACACTTAACCGAATACATACTTCTCAATGGCATGCACAAGCACATTGCCAGATAGTACTGGAAGACTTGTACTGGAGGAAATGACACACATGGTTATGTGTGTCATTGCCTCAACAATTTGACCTGGATAATTACATCCATCAATGTCACTGGGTATGTGTGACTCAACCACCCATGTCTACACACCTCTGTATGTGGTTACATTTACTCTATACACCCATCACAGAATACTATTGTCATGTACACTTTGGCCAACACCTACAATTGTGATGGAATCAGAATGAAAAACTTGTAGACCCTCAGATCATGTATGGAACAGCTGTACATATGACAGTACAGCACATAAAGGTACACATGCCAGAATGTAGGCATCAATACAGATTGCACCAGTGTGTTAGCCACCTCATGATACTGTACATTCCCCACTTACCAAGGGGAAGTAGTGCTCAGTGTCTAAATCCAGAGTGCTTTGTATGCCATGCCACAAGTAAGTGGTCCACCATCAAATGAGTCACAGTAGTGAGGGAGCATCATTCCAGACACAAGGATGACAAGTGGCCTGTTTGGGACTACTATCACACATGACATCAACAGATAATGTAAACACAAGGAGATGATGTACGGAGTGCTGAAACTTTTCAGACACTCACCCCCAGTCACAGATCTGGGTTGAATCCATCATCATTCTTTAGCTTACTTTGCCATCCCAGTTCAGACCCCGCTTTATACAAACCAATCTTGACCCTGTGCCTCATGGGAATAGTCCAGCCTGAACTGCCAAGCCAGGTCTTCCCTAAGCCGGAAACAAGCATCCTGGGACCGGTTTCGGGGTAACGCCCCTCATCAGCCAGGCTAGCTTGAAACTAATGGCAAAGTGAGCAAGGGACCCACGTCTGGGCATACCCTGCCAACTTAGAGCGAACAAAGCACACACAAGGAGATGATGAACGGAGCGCTGAAACTTTTCAGACACTCAACTCCAGTCACAGATCTGGGTTGAATCCATCATCGTTCTTTAGCTCACTTCACCACCCCAGTTCAGACCCAGCTTTATGCAAATCAGTCTTGACATTGTGCCTCATGGGAATAGTCCAGCCCGAACTGCCAAGCCAGGTCTTCCCTGGACTGGAAATAAGCATCCTGGGACCGGTTTTGGGGTAACACCCATCATCAGCCAGGCTAGCTTGAATCCAGTGGCAAAGTGAGCAAGGGACCCATGTCTGGGCATACCCTGCCAACTTAGGGCGAACATACCAAACACAAGGAGATGATGGACGGAGCGCTGAAACTTTTCAGACACTCACCCCAGTCATAGATCTGGGTTGAATCCATCATAATTCTTTAGCTCACTTCACCACCCCAGTTGAGACCCAGCTTTATGCAAATCAGTCTTGACCCTGTGCCTCATGGGAACAGTCCAGCCCAAACTGCCAAGCCAGGCCTTCCCTGGACCGGAAACAAGCATCCTGGGACCGGTTTCGGGGTAACGCCCCTCATCAGCCAGGCGCTTGAAACTAGTGGCAAAGTGAGCAAGGGACCCACGTCTGGGCATACCCTGCCAACTTAGAGCGAACAAAGCAAACACAAGGAGATGATGAACGGAGCGCTGAAACTTTTCAGACACTCAACCCCAGTCACAGATCTGGGTTGAATCCATCATCGTTCTTTAGCTCACTTCACCACCCCAGTTCAGACCCAGCTTTATGCAAATCAGTCTTGACATTGTGCCTCATGGGAATAGTCCGGTATGAACTGCCAAGCCAGGTCTTCCCTGGACCGGAAATAGGTATCCTGGGACCGGTTTTGGGGTAACACCCATCATCAGCCAGGCTAGCTTGAATCCAGTGGCAAAGTGAGCAAGGGACCCATGTCTGGGCATACCCTGCCAGCTTAGGGCGAACATAGCAAACACAAGGAGATGATGGACGGAGTGCTGAAACTTTTCAGACACTCACCCCAGTCACAGATCTGAGTTGAATCCATCATCATTCTTTAGCTCACTTCACCACCCCAGTTGAGACCCAGCTTTATGCAAATCAGTCTTGACCCTGTGCCTCATGGGAACAGTCCAGCCCGAACTGCCAAGCCAGGTCTTCCCTGGACCGGAAACAAGCATCCTGGGACCGGTTTCGGGGTAACACCCCTCATCAGCCAGTCTAGCTTGAATCCAGTGGTAAAGTGAGCAAGGGACCAAGGTCTGGGCATATCCTGCTAACTTAGGGCGAACAAAGCAAACACAAGGAGATGATGGACGGAGCGCTGAAACGTTTCAGATACTCACCCCCAGTCACAGATCTGGGTTGAATCCATCATCGTCCTTTAACTCACTTCACCACCCCGGGTCAGACCCAGCTTTATGCAAATCAGTCTTGACCCTGTGCCTCATGGGAACAGCCCAGCCCGAACTGCCAAGCCAGGTCTTCCCTGGACCGGAAACAAGCATCCTGGGACTGTTAGACATTAGGCAGCCATGTGGCTGTTCAACTCTAGAATCTCACATTTGACTGGACCCTGCTTAGTTCCTGGTCACATGGACAATAGTCTGCGGTTAACGTCATGCCCCTACTACCAGCCCTATACATGCAACAACTCTCCCATTGCGTGGGACATGAGTCACCTTCAAGCTTGATGGTGAAATATCTGCCTGTAACAAAAGCTAATTGGTCATGCATGAAGTTTCACTCCGACCAATACTCACCCCCACCTAGCTGCTGTTTGGCTCTCATCTGCCCATCAAGGTCCGGGTATGCCACCGCCAGTATGTGGGACATTAGGGGAGTTAGGGTCCGGCGCATGCCTCTTCTGCTATGGGAGGACAGCCCCAGCTGGACCTCCACAATCTTCCAGGGCCAGCATCTCAGGTCCTCCCCCTTTTTCCTGCAGTAAACACTGCACCGATGACTGACCCCCAGAGTCCACACGTTCCGGGCGATGGCTTTCCACTTGGACACCTTCTTAGGGGCGTTGACCTGTATTGACGCAATAAATGAAGAGACTGAGTAGACATGCAAGATATAGGTTATCTGCTAGGGTGACACAGAGGTTGTAGACAGCTAGCATAACCATTGATAAATATTGCACACACTACATGTATAAGGCGCACAAGCCAAGCACTACAAAAAGCATTATTACACACTGTTTAAGTCATCTGAGGACTACCTTCTATCCTAAATATGCCTATACTGACTAGGCCAGCCCACTGACATCACGTAGCCCTGGGCCACACAACGTTGCTCTGAAATGAGTTATCATGTAACACAGCACACCATTATGTCCTCCTGAAGGGTACAGTACTAGTGCATCATTGGACAGACACTTGAACAGTCTGGACAAATGACTTTATTCAAACAGTCCAAGACATCACTGCTACCATTGCATTGACTCCATTCCACGATTTGGTTCACAATGAAAGGGTTGGTATGTGACTTTATTCAAACAGTCCAAGACATCACTGCTACCATTGCATTGACTCATTTCCAAGATTTGGTTCACAATGAAAGGGTTGGCATGTGTGTCATTGAGAGCTCCCACTGAGGATCAGTGGACAAGTGATTTACTCATTTGGACATAATACTAGGTCTGCATGTGTTTGTGTGGGAAGTTCTGGCATAACAGGACACACCGTATGTCACATGTGGCAGTGTATATGGGACAACATCAACATACCATTGTACATACTGCATGATTGCTCATTCTTACACAACTGGTGATACACTTCTGAACTTCTGATGTAACCAACTAACTGCAGTGTACATGTTTCACATGAGCATTGTTACTGAACAATGCTGGCATCACTCATAGGATCCTAAGGCAATGACACACAGTGACAATATGGGTCCATGGAGAGTAGTCTCGGGTCTGGGGATCTCATCATGCTCCACACCAACTGTAGTAATACTAGGTGCATTTAGGCCAACTCATGGTTCTGTAACACTAATTTAGGCCACATTTATTTGAAAAGTTTTATAAAGCGCGAACAAGACCCAGAAGGGTATCAGAGCGCTGTACAAAGAGGAAAATTAACGTTGACGTGAAGAAACAGTAACCGTACAATACAAAAAGGCAGCATAAGAGGAACCTGAGACATAAAAGAAAATGTGGGTGCTAGGGGAGGACGTGGTAGCAGGTGGACAAACATGTAGGAGCCCTACTAGACGAGGCCGTGCAGTTTAAGCAGCGCACTACGTCCAACCAATGACAAAACACATTTCAAATCCAAAGTAAAAGTGATTGTCAAGTACATATTTCAAAACATAAAGAGAAAAAGATTGCCAGGCATACATTTCAACACACAAAGTAAAAATTATTGTCAAGCACTAGAGGGAAGTGACTATCACATGACATAGGAGCTATTGCTGCTGAAGTTCTTCCAGAAGTAGCCATTTGACCTGTTTCTTGAATGAAGCAGTTGAGGGGTTGGCTCTGATCTCCGTCGGTAGGGCATTCCAGATTCTTGGAGCCAGCCCTGAGAAGGTGCGATTGTAAGTACTTTTTTTTTTTAATTTAGGTGGTTTCAGGAGTAAGGTATTGGAGCTTCTTAAGTTTCCACTGGAACCAGAGAGCTCGAGTTTCTTTGCCAGGTAAACAAGGCTATTGAAGTGTATAGCTTTATGTGTCAGACAGGCTATCTTGAAGCGGATCCTTGCTTCAATGGGAAGCCAGTTACGTTGAATTAAGTCAGGTGTAATATGATCATGCTTTCTGGAGCCTGTGATAAGTCTGGGAGAGGCGTTCAGAGTAGCTCTTAGCGGAGCTAACCTAAATTTAGGAAGCCCAGCTAGGGTCACCAAGCCATATTCAACTCGCGAGATAACAAGGGATTGGACTACTGACTGGATGTCCTCAGGAGGTAGGAAAGGTTTGATTTTCCTAAGAGTGTTGAGCTGATGATTGGCACTCTTAATGGTGGCACTGATGTGTCCTTGCATGTTTAGAAATTTGTCCAGGGTGACACCTAAAGAACAAGCGGAGTCCACCATATGCGGGGTGCAGTTGAGTACAGAGATTTTCTTGATCCAGTTTTGCGTTGGGGTCTCTTGGTTGCGGGGGGTAATCAGGAGAAATTCTGTTTTGAGGGAATTTAGTAACAGATGGTTATGTGTTAGCCATTGTTGATTTTTATGGAGCGCTCCATTAAGAGTTTTAATGTCCTCTGGAGAGGAGATCTTCAAATACAGTTGAGTATCGTCCGCGTACATATGGTACTGAATGTTTGACCCGTTCAGAATAACAGTTAGTGGTTCCATGAAGAGATTGAAGAGCGTGGGCGAGAGTACAGATCCTTGAGGTACCCCAATAGTGATCGTGGTGCTGGCAGCCAAAGATTGGTTGACTTTGATTCTTTGTGTTCGGTTATGCAGGAAGGAGGAGAACCAATTTAAGACAGGGCCAGATAACCCCATCCTGTATTGCAGAAGGTTAATTAAGTTATCATGTTTGATAGTGTCAAAAGCAGAGGACAGGTCCAGAAGAATTAGAAGACAAGGCGTATCTTGGTCAAGAGCTCTCAAGGCGTCATCAACAATGTGAGTTAGCGCTGTTTCTGTACTATGACCTGATCTAAAGCCTGACTGATGTCGGTCTAGGAGCTGAAATTTCTCGATGTGGTCACAGAGCTGAGTGTGAACGCATTTCTGAAGCAACTTCGCTGAAGACATGATGCTGGTGATCGGACGGTAGTTATTGGGGTCTGTTAGGTCTGCATTGGGCTTCTTGGGGATGGGTGTGACTTGCCCCATTTTGAGGCAGTCTGGAATCCTCCCCTGTAAGAGAGATTGTTGGATGATCTTGGACCAGAGAGGCAGAACGGCCAGGTTGAGGTCTTTGAGCAACTTAGCGGGAGTAGATCACTGAAATGGTTGGATGATTTAAGAGATGCCAAGGAATGTGATAACTCCTCCAAGTCCGGGAGTAGGAAGGTATTCCAGCCGGCATTGTTTTTGGGTGTGTACTCTGTGTGGTAGGGCGGAGCACTCACTGCTGCAGGTACTGTCAAACCCGAGGAGCTCATCGACAACAGGTTAGCAGGGGCACGTTGCAGCTCCCGATCGATACTCCTAGACTTTTCAGAAAAGTGCGCTGAGAAGTCCTCCTCACTGGGACCAGCGGTTTTGATTGCTGGAGTAGGATTAGCCTGTTGTTTGATGATATCAAACAGTTTTTTGGGGTGGTTTTTAGCACTGTCAAGCTGATCTCTGAAATGATCTGATTTAGCAATGCGAATGTGTTTGTTATAAGAGCTTCTCATCTTCCTTAACTGTTTGAGAATAGAGGTGGAGGGGGCATTTCTCCAACGTCTCTCAGAGAGCCTTAGATGGCGTCGTTCATCATTAAGGGCACCATTGAACCAAGGTTTGGATTGTTTGCAAGGAATCCTTTTGAGTTGCTTCGGGGCTGCAGAGTCGAGAATGTTTGACATGGCATTGAAGTAGTGATCCGTCAACTCTTCCAAATTATTCATGTTAGTGGGAGGTTCTAGAAGATTCTTGCTCAAGTTGGAGAGGTTAGGGATGTTGACGTCTCTCAGATTACGAGTCAGTTGCTTGTTTTTGAGCGGTTGACCTTGTCTGAGCAATACCTTTTCTTGAATGTGAAAGGAGATTTGGTGATGATCCGACCAATCACATGGTGCTATGTCATCAAGTTGAATGATGTGATCTCTAGCTATGATAAGGTCAAGGGTAGCGCCCTTGGAGTGTGTGGGTCCGTTGCAGGCCTGTATATATTTGAGGTCGGAGAGGAACGTCTTAAAAGAGCAAACTAGTGGATTATTAGTGTCATTCCAGTGAAGGTTGAAGTCACCGAGGAAGATATGGTTAGGGTGGAGGGCTGAGCTGGCAGAGATGGATTCCATCAGTTGCTCTACAAAACGTAAGTTATCCCCAGGGGGGTGATAGATCGAGTGAAGTACACAGGCAATCTTGCCCTTGTTCGAAATTTCAGTGACTAGGATCTCACAAGAGGACATCAGATCCTTATGAGTCTGCTTCAGAACGAGACTAGAACAATGGATGCAAGCGATGCCCCCCCAGATTTAATAGGTCTATCGCATCTGATAATGTCATAGCCAGGAGGAATTAGGATGTCAAGTATAGGGGAGGAGGAGTCATTAAGCCACATTTCCGTAAGAATCAGGAGATCCAGTTCTTGTGATATGATGAGTTCGGAGATATCCGCTGCGTGTTTTACTGCTGATCTGCAGTTGAGAGATACCAAAGGGGACGATGGACGGAGCATTTGAGCAAATCAAACACTCACCCCCAGTCAACTGATCTGGGTTTAATCCATCATCATTCTTTAGCTCACTCCACCACCCCAGTTCAGACATGGCCATATGCAAATCAGTCTGACCCTGTGCCTCATGGGAACAGTCCAGCCCGAACTGCCAAGCCATGTCTTCCCTGGACCGGAAACAAGCATCCTGGGACCGGTTTCTGGCCATTCAGCCGTCATCAGCCAGGCTAGCTTGAATCCAGTGGCAAAGTGAGCAAGGGACCCACGTCTGGGCATACCCTGCCAACTTAGGGCGAACAAAGCGATACCAAAGGGGACGATGGACGGAGCGTATGAGCAAATCAAGCACTCACCCCCAGTCAACTGATCTGGGTTTAATCCATCATCATTCTTTAGCTCACTCCACCACCCCAGTTCAGACATGGCCATATGCAAATCAGTCTGACCCTGTGCCTCATGGGAACAGTCCAGCCCGAACTGCCAAGCCATGTCTTCCCTGGACCGGAAACAAGCATCCTGGGACCGGTTTCTGGCCATTCAGCCGTCATCAGCCAGGCTAGCTTGAATCCAGTGGCAAAGTGAGCAAGGGACCCACGTCTGGGCATACCCTGCCAACTTAGGGCGAAAAAGCGATACCAAAGGGGACGATGGACGGAGCGTTTGAGCAAATCAAACACTCACCCCCAGTCAACTGATCTGGGTTTAATCCATCATCATTCTTTAGCTCACTCCACCACCCCAGTTCAGACATGGCCATATGCAAATCAGTCTGACCCTGTGCCTCATGGGAACAGTCCAGCCCGAACTGCCAAGCCATGTCTTCCCTGGACCGGAAACAAGCATCCTGGGACCGGTTTCTGGCCATTCAGCCGTCATCAGCCAGGCTAGCTTGAATCCAGTGGCAAAGTGAGCAAGGGACCCACGTCTGGGCATACCCTGCCAACTTAGGGCGAACAAAGCGATACCAAAGGGGACGATGGACGGAGCGTTTGAGCAAATCAAACACTCACCCCCAGTCAACTGATCTGGGTTTAATCCATCATCATTCTTTAGCTCACTCCACCACCCCAGTTCAGACATGGCCATATGCAAATCAGTCTGACCCTGTGCCTCATGGGAACAGTCCAGCCCGAACTGCCAAGCCATGTCTTCCCTGGACCGGAAACAAGCATCCTGGGACCGGTTTCTGGCCATTCAGCTGTCATCAGCCAGGCTAGCTTGAATCCAGTGGCAAAGTGAGCAAGGGACCCACGTCTGGGCATACCCTGCCAACTTAGGGCGAACAAAGCGATACCAAAGGGGACGATGGACGGAGCGTTTGAGCAAATCAAACACTCACCCCCAGTCAACTGATCTGGGTTTAATCCATCATCATTCTTTAGCTCACTCCACCACCCCAGTTCAGACATGGCCATATGCAAATCAGTCTGACCCTGTGCCTCATGGGAACAGTCCAGCCCGAACTGCCAAGCCATGTCTTCCCTGGACCGGAAACAAGCATCCTGGGACCGGTTTCTGGCCATTCAGCCGTCATCAGCCAGGCTAGCTTGAATCCAGTGGCAAAGTGAGCAAGGGACCCACGTCTGGGCATACCCTGCCAACTTAGGGCGAACAAAGCGATACCAAAGGGGACGATGGACAGAGCGTTTGAGCAAATCAAACACTCACCCCCAGTCAACTGATCTGGGTTTAATCCATCATCATTCTTTAGCTCACTCCACCACCCCAGTTCAGACATGGCCATATGCAAATCAGTCTGACCCTGTGCCTCATGGGAACAGTCCAGCCCGAACTGCCAAGCCATGTCTTCCCTGGACCGTAAACAAGCATCCTGGGACCGGTTTCTGGCCATTCAGCCGTCATCAGCCAGGCTAGCTTGAATCCAGTGGCAAAGTGAGCAAGGGACCCACGTCTGGGCATACCCTGCCAACTTAGGGCGAACAAAGCGATACCAAAGGGAAAATGGACGGAGCGTTTGAGCAAATCAAACACTCACCCCCAGTCAACTGATCTGGGTTTAATCCATCATCATTCTTTAGCTCACTCCACCACCCCAGTTCAGACATGGCCATATGCAAATCAGTCTGACCCTGTGCCTCATGGGAACAGTCCAGCCCGAACTGCCAAGCCATGTCTTCCCTGGACCGGAAACAAGCATCCTGGGACCGGTTTCTGGCCATTCAGCCGTCATCAGCCAGGCTAGCTTGAATCCAGTGGCAAAGTGAGCAAGGGACCCACGTCTGGGCATACCCTGCCAACTTAGGGCGAACAAAGCGATACCAAAGGGGACGATGGACGGAGCGTTTGAGCAAATCAAACACTCACCCCCAGTCAACTGATCTGGGTTTAATCCATCATCATTCTTTAGCTCACTCCACCACCCCAGTTCAGACATGGCCATATGCAAATCAGTCTGACCCTGTGCCTCATGGGAACAGTCCAGCCCGAACTGCCAAGCCATGTCTTCCCTGGACCGGAAACAAGCATCCTGGGACCGGTTTCTGGCCATTCAGCCGTCATCAGCCAGGCTAGCTTGAATCCAGTGGCAAAGTGAGCAAGGGACCCACATCTGGGCATACCCTGCCAACTTAGGGCGAACAAAGCGATACCAAAGGGGACGATGGACGGAGCGTTTGAGCAAATCAAACACTCACCCCCAGTCAACTGATCTGGGTTTAATCCATCATCATTCTTTAGCTCACTCCACCACCCCAGTTCAGACATGGCCATATGCAAATCAATCTGACCCTGTGCCTCATGGGAACAGTCCAGCCCGAACTGCCAAGCCATGTCTTCCCTGGACCGGAAACAAGCATCCTGGGACCGGTTTCTGGCCATTCAGCCGTCATCAGCCAGGCTAGCTTGAATCCAGTGGCAAAGTGAGCAAGGGACCCACGTCTGGGCATACCCTGCCAACTTAGGGCGTCTGCAGTTGAGAAGCATCGATTTGATATGAGAGTTTGTAATTGCTTCCACTCGGTGTGACGTGGCGATCTGAAGTAAGTTATCCTTATTCAAGGATCTAAAGTTAACGCTAGGTTCTCTATCCGGATCAGAAGTGATAGTGAGAATGATGTTAGTAGAGACCGAATAGTCATCATATGATAGTAAGAGTGCGAGCGTGTCCTCCTCAGACATCTGAGGCTGGAATCTAAGGGGTCTAGCCTGGAGGTTGGGAAGAGGGCGAGAGGGCCAGCGTGGGTTACTAGGGTAAGTGTCAAAGGTCCTTTCCATTCCACCACTTGAAGTAGTTGTTAAGGGCTTAGGGAGATCTGACCCCGGGGGAGGGTGGGGTTTGCACAACTTCTCATTCTTCAATGAGCAGTGTAGGAGGGTCTGGAGGTTATCTTTACAGTAAGGAGGTCCAACTTCAGTTCAGCTAGTTTTTCCTCAATCCGGCGAAGGCTGTCACAGTCATGTACCCGCCCAGAATAAGATGAAGGGAGAGGCCCATTCTCCTCACAGTGCTTGCACGGGGAGAAGGACCCATGCTTTTGTTCATTTATGGGCTCCAAATGTGGGGTGGGATTGGCAAATATGGTGTTAGGAATCTGAGCAGGAAGTTGGGGAGAACACCTTTGAGTATGCAAGTGGGGGGGCCCAGTGGACGTATCCTGAGCCATGGAAGTAGCGCTAGAAGAAGCGGACGGTCGAGGGGGGTTCATAGGAGAAGGGGGCCCTGATGTAGTGTCCAGTGCAATAGGTGAAGAGGTAGAGGAGGAGGGAGGACGTGAAGAGGTAAAGGAGGAGGGAGGACTTATAGGGTTCAAAGGAAGGGAGCTGGGGGTTAAAGTTGTGTGTGAGGAAGGAGGAGCAATCAGATTGGCGTTATTGGTACTAGGAGACACAGTCAGATTAGGGTTACTGGGACTAGGAGATGGGAAGCATGTAGTGTCAGGGTTGGTATTGGAAATGTTAAACTCCAACGTGTTGCTGGCGGTATCCGAGCGGAACATCATGAGAGAGGTGGAGGTGGAGGGAGTGCCCCCGAGGTGTGAGGTAGCTGATGGTTCAGTAGTAATGGGGCGGCTAGAATATTTTGGTCTGGTACGTTTGGGGTTGTTGTTCCGGATGTTTAAAGGGGAGATAGGAGGGGAGGGCGCGGAAAGTGTTGCCAAGCTGGTGAGATTGGGATGACCTAAATTGGCAGATTAGGGTTATTAAGTGAATTTTTAATCTTATTAAAAATACTGTCAAACCGATTCAAGTACAAGTCAGAGGCTTGAATAAGGATGTTTCCGTTATTGTAGAGAGAGGTGGTCAGTTCCACATTGAGGAAACGAGACGGAGTTATGTTAATACGGAAACCGTGAAGGGTTTTACATAGAGCTTTGTAACGAAGCGTATCAGTAAAAACTCTTCTCCATTGGGCTCTTCTGGTTGTGTAGAAGATAAGGTCTGTCACGACAATGCCCTTGGATGCACATAGGTAGGTATCAGAGATGAGGGTTTCAGGGTAGCGTTTGAGTAGATTGGGCCTGATTCACAGAACTAACTTACGTCAAAATCCTAAACTTACAACAATTTTGATATTCACAGAATGAACTTACACATTTGGGTATTTACAGAATGAACTTACACATTTGGCTATTCACAGAATGAACTTACACATTTGGGTATTCACAGAATGAACTTACAACAATTTTGGTATTCACAGAATGAACTTACTCATCCTAACTTTATGTCGCCACCGGGCCGGAAATTCCAGCCCGAGTGCGGACATAAGGTTAGGATGAGTAAGTTCATTCTGTGAATACCCAAATGTGTAAGTTCATTCTGTGAATACCAAAATTGTTGTAAGTTCATTCTGTGAATACCCAAATGTGTAAGTTCATTCTGTGAATACCAAAATTGTTGTAAGTTCATTCTGTGAATACCCAAATGTGTAAGTTCATTCTGTGAATACCAAAATTGTTGTAAGTTCATTCTGTGAATACCCAAATGTGTAAGTTCATTCTGTGAATACCAAAATTGTTGTAAGTTTAGGATTTTGACATAAGTTAGTTCTGTGAATCAGGCCCATTGTGTTTAAAAGACTTAGCTGCCTTCTTCGAGAGGTTGGGAGGGTAAATAATCTTGCAAGCATTAGTGCCTACCCGTGTCAAGCCCTTAGAGGAACGAGTAGAAGCTTGCGCCATGGTAGCTAGTTGAGTCGATAAATCCAACAAAAGCTTAGAGCCTTGTATCGGCCAGGTAGATTGCAATCAGGTCGTGTCCAAGTGTGCCCGGGGGGACATACCAACCTTTCTAACACAATTAGGACTTGAAGTAGCCAAACTGTGTCTTAGTGCGACTTGACTGAACCAAGCAGGCCTCCCAGATACTAGCCAGTGAAGTGATCTGCCTTACTGATCATGGATTTAGAGTAGGTCTTGAATCGAAGGGACCCTGAGCAGTACAGCAGAAGAAAGTGGTGACCCCTCCCATAGCCTCTAGCTGGAGCCCGGTGAAAAGTACTCATGGAAGATTGGGTGTGCTCCTCATCATGTAAAGTTTGTAGCTCCAGCCAGCCGGTAAGTAGATTAATATCCTCAGCAACGCGCTGATAGTAAGGGAAGTAGTCTGACCAAAACCTCATCAGGTCAGCAAGCCAAGGAGCTACGCTCCTTATCGAGGCGTCTTCCCAGCAGGGGTCAGCGGTCAAAAACACATCAACGATCGTCTCAAGGCACGCGCAACAGGTGTGAGTCAGAGCTCCAGGACTCCCACCCCAGCATAATCAGCACTAGTATTGCGGCCCTCAGGTGACCGGGCAGACTTTTCAAATGTTGCACGGCGCAGGTCATGAAGTACCTCGTGCATACCCATAGTAAGGGGCTGATCCCACGACATCAGCTGCAAAATGCGCCTCACCCCCGCTAACTACTCATTGACCACGGGGGCAAGAGGGCTCAGACTCACCCGTGCGTCCATCAGGATCTGTTTCTCCTCTCCCCCGCTCCACGCTGCCGCAGAGGGAGGCAGGCAGAAGCAATCCAGGCCTTTTCAGCGCATGCCATCCTTTCAATGCACATCAGACCTCCGGAGCTCAACACAGGGGGATCAGCAGATCTACAGGGAGAGTACTCTGTGTATCAGTTCCATAGCCACATTATCTCAGCTACAGCCTGGGCCATGGACCATACAGGGCACAACTTATTGTCAGGGTTTGCTCTCTGCAGGCTCAGCATACTGTTCTTACATGACCATCAGAAGCCCCACATTTTCCATACCTAACAGTACATCTTGGGGCCAACCTATACATGACATGACTATTGTGATTCACTCTAAAGGGGTCTGTGAGGTACAGGTATCTCCCAGACAACAGTTTGGTGAGGCCTCATGTGTGTTGAGTGATATGTGGGACTGTATACTTATCTCACATCATCCTCACATGCTAGTTACAGGAAACATACACAAGTTAGGGTGTTAGGCCTATACATTTGTTAGCACATCTGCCATTAACTGAAAAGCAAATTCATAATAGGCAACATAATGTATGCCCTCCGACATCAACATGGTGATGTGAAGTCCACAAAGTACAGTGCCACATGAACCATGACATAATTGTCCTATGCTGGGGCCACATTATCTGACTTACAAAACTCAGAGGTCATTCTGTGTTAAGATTAAATGAAGCCACTCACCTGAAATCCAGGCTGTTGCTTTGGGGAGATGAACGGCCCCCACACCCCTCCGAGTCTTCCCCGACAACAACAACACAGATGCAAATGTTGGCTGGGAAGACTCCAAGGGGAAGGGGAAGAGGATTGGGACGAGAAAGAAAGAAGAAAAGACAAACAAACTGGACTGGATTCTGCCCTCTGGAAGATAAGGTTGTCTGGATTCTGCCCTCTGGTATATAAGGGTGTCTCTGGAGTCAGGGATTTCACCATCAATCAAATGAGGATAAACAAATATCTTGACTATCTGTGAAGGAAAGGGGAAGTGATTACTATAACGACCCAAAAAAATTCTCTTCTCTTTACATTAATCTTTTGCAAATGATAAAACCAACATGCCTTAATGATAATGATGTGGCATGTCTTTGTTTTTTGGATTACAGCTTCATAGCAGTTCGTGATGCTTATTGATAAGGAACTTGACGTAGCGTAAAAGTCTCTGATACACCTAAATAAACCAAATTTAAAAAAAACAATGATAATACCTCTAGATACTAATTCTCAAGCTTATTTAAGCTTTTACTCTACAGCATCCTTCTCACAACATTGAATTGCAAAGACTTATGTTGTCTCTTTTTGTTAATTCACAAAAATTACTGTTCTTCCTTTTGCTCACAATGTCTAAATTCTCTAAAGTTCGGAATTAATACATTGCAAAAGGTCCTTTTGCTCCTTTTTGCGATAGATTATCTCAGCATATGCATATGTATTATAAAATGCATACCAATCGGTTCTTGAAGAGTTCTTTTTCCTTTGTGCCGTAATTGCCAAAAAATACCTTACTGATTCTGGTTTTCTTTTCTTTGTTTCTTAGAAATTAGCCCTCCTGCTCCGGAAACACTAGGAGGCAAAGAGGATGCAGTCAGACGAAAGGGGCATGGCGGACCGCCAGGACGGAAAGAAACGCTGAGCAGAAGGAGCCGAAGCAGCCAGGAAAACAAGACAGGAGACTGCGACGCAGGAAGTGACTGGGAAGGCCGTCCGCAGCGAGAAGCCAAAGAGAGGCTGGATAACAGTCTCATAAAGTATTCTCCAGAGTGAAACAAAACCAAGTGCTTGCTTTGTGTATCGGTTTTTATTTATATGCTGATTTACATATGGTGGGTGTGCCGGCTTAGAGCTGCACGCGGAGCATTTTCAGTTTGTCCTGCTTGCTCCCTCACTTGGAGCAACTGCACTGAGTAGCACCTGTTATCCGCTGCAATTCACGTTGTGCTACTAACGAACCCAGCATGTGGAGGAACATAATTAGCATAAAATGTACCTGAAAGAATCATTTATAAGACAAAGCTTCTAGTTTTAGTGCTCAATAGTGTCCCTTCATGTTATTCAGTTTTAGGAGCACTGTTGGTCTGCTGAACCATGACATTCTGGGACTCGGAGCCACATTGCGGCCTATGGGATTGGATAGGATTTTTGTTGCACAGTGCAGACTGTATTAGCAGTACTTATCTGCTCCTCTGATGAGCCATAGAGCTGGCGATGCAGGCAAAGGACCTCGTTTGCCAGGGTCTCCAGCTCCTCAGGAGTGAAGGAAGAGGCCCTGCACAGTGTGCCATGGCAGTTCCCAGAGATGGCTAACAGCAGCTGACGTTGTGGAGGAGATGGAAGCAGCAGTGTCTGGAGGCAAGTGATTTGATTTTCAAACCGCAATGAACACGTACGCCACATAGGCGGTCTTCTGTGTAAACGGCCTCATCCATTGGACCTCTGCAGTCACATTATCCTACGTTAGCCTATAGCTGTGACTGCCATGCAGGAAGCCGCCCACCGTGCTGTTTAAACCCACCGGCAGTCGGCGATTCAACATGTCCCATTAATGAATTCAGGCAACCGCCATGTCAGTGTTGAAAATCACATAGAAAATGATCTTCGAAGTTCGTCTCCACCAGTAGAAATATGTTGGATCATGTCACCGGAGGTATGACACCATTCCTCTGCCCATACCGGTACTCAAACATCAGTGTTGTACATTACTGTGCATGAACACACAATTCCCTTGGTGCAGTGTACACCAGCAGTGACGGTAGTTATTCATGCAATGCAGACTCCACAACATGATGGTGTCCACCATACATTTGAAGTTTATATGATGAGCACAGTGCTGTTACAAACCCATGTGGAGTCCATATTGGGGATGATAGGTGGAACTTGCAGCAATGGATATTGATCCAATTCATCCAGGGGACTCCAGTATTTATCTGGAAAGTCAATGTCTTTCTTTAAGCTGTCTCCTGCCTGAAATGGCCTCTCCTACAACAGTGGTCAATGGGGCAAATGTATCACCCAGATCATTGTCAGGCATCTCTTCCACTTTCCTCATCCAAGAAGTTGCTAAGTATGCTATTGTAGATCATACAATTATGATGTGAATTACTGTGTACTGCTAACGTATGCTAGTATGTGTGGTCACATGACTTTTGAGAGTGTCTTGGTAAATGTTAGTGTGGACACTGTGACCAATATTCATATGTCTGTACACTCCATACATAGGTACCCTGGCAGAGGGAGAAGACAACAGCCTCCAATATACCTGCCATGTCCAGACTTTCAAACTATAGGAGATAGAGACGTAATCAGGAAGTTATTAGGCAGACAATACAAGATTTATGTGACCAGTTGGAGCCTCATTTACGTCCTCGAAGAAACTATCCCACATCACTGACACCGAAGGTGAAACTCATGGCAGCACTGCATTTCCTGGCCACAGGTTCCTTTCAGTACACTGTGGCAATATCTGATGGAATGTCACAACCTATGTTCAGTGGCGTACTACATGATGTGCTTTCAGCAATGATGAGACACTTGGACAGCTACATACAGTTCCCCAGACATTAAAATTTGGGCAATGTGAAGGGTGACTTCTATGGATTTGGCCGCATCCCACATGTGGTTGGAGCTATTGATGGCACACATATTGCCTTAGCACCGCAAGCCGGTGAACAGGTTTACAGGAACAGGAAGCACTTCCATTCTATCAACCTGCCTTTGTGTACCAGATTTAGACATCTCACACGTCTGTGCCAGATTCCCAGGATCTGCCCATGACTCCTTTGTACCGAGAAACAGCATCATACCTGAGCTGATATCACAACTACTACCAGAGAGGGCCTGTCTTGTTGGTGATTATGATGTGTCCAACCTTTGTTTGTGTGATGTCAGGTCGTATCTTCTGAAAGTGTATGACTCATTATTGCACATATGTGTGTCTTCCATTTAGGAGACTCAGCATATCCCAACCGCCCATGGTTGTTGACACCGATGAGGAATTTAAAAACGCCAGGTGGAGTCCGCTTCAATGAGGCCCATGGAATAACACCTCGGCCAGTGGAGTGGGCTTTTTGGCTGCTGAAGGCTAAATTCAGATGTCTGTACAGGACTTAGGGAGCCCTCCTCAATTCTCCCGGGAAGGTGTGTCAGATCGCCATAGCCTGCTGCATGTTCCACAACCTTGCACTGCGACGGAACATCCCTCTCATCGCAGAAGATGGAGACCAGCAGGAGCCACCGGGTGAGGATCCTGAAATGCCAAATGATGATGATAGTGGTGAAGAGGAAGGAGTTGAAATGCGTCAAGAGCTCTTCAACAACTTCTTCTCATGAGTGTAAGTATGTTGTGAGATGTCATGAGATGTCATGACTTTGTTGCAGTGACTGTTGTTGTGATACTGTGAGGAGGACGTTCATGGATACATGTTAGGTATGTACAGCTGTGGCAAACTCTGTGCATGGCTCTTTGTGGAGGAAGGTTTTGACACTTTCACATGTTTATGTTGCTTTGTGTAGGTGACATTTACCCATGTACTGTGTACTCCAGAAGTTGACAATGATCGGTGTCATATGTATGGCTCCCTAGCTAATCTCTTATTGGTCTGTTGTAGGTACCTTCACCATGCCATCTTCATTTGGGCATTTCCGAGTTGTGACTGCAGGTATATGGTGCTGTTTTTAAGTATGAAGTGTACATGGATTGTTCCTGGGAATGTCTGGCACAAACTTTGGATGTACTACTCCGGTACCAAGCCAGCATGCACAGCGATAGGATGGAAGTTGCTAAGACTCCACTGGACTGGATGTTGTTGTTGAGCCAAATCATGCTAGTCTCTCTTCACATCGGCCTTAATGTGTATGAACTGAATGTAGCTGTTGATGTGTCTCATCATTGTATTCCACATGCTTGTGGCACACCACTGACCTATGTTTGTGACATTCCACCAGATGCAGCAAGACTGGATTGGAATTAACCCATGCTCAGAAACTGGTGTACTTCCATGTTTTGGTTTCTTTTTTTCAATGATGTGGGATACCGTTTGTGAGGTTGTCAATGTGGCTCCTGCTGATTCCATGAACCAATTGTCATTTGATGATTCTATTTGGCATTGTCTGATGTATCCCCTCCGACCATGTTGTTGAGGTCTGCATGTAACATTTGTGGTCACTGATCCAGATAATTTCAGTGATGTATTATTTAGCTCTGCTTTTGACATTATGCTTGTCTAAGGTTGGAACTATGGAATATAGATGTAATGAGACTGTACACTTGTATGTCTGTGTTGGGGTGACATGGTTGTGATACTCAGTTGCACATTGTCGACATCTCACATCTCACACATCTCACATGTCCATGCTTTAACAAGTAGCTTCTACTTACATATGGCAATTCACAAGGGGATAACTTCATAACTTGCCACTACATGAGCTAAGGATTTTATTGCAGTGCACAATGTGAAGAAAAAAACCAAGCAATATAAAGAAAAATAGGGACAACACAGGAGTGTAGTATTCAGTGTTGGTGCATGAAACCATTGTTGTAGGAACCACATTGTCTGAAGTTCAAAGTGCAACATACTCCTCCTATCAGAAATGTAAAAGTGTACAGGAATAGTCAACAAAGTGAACATTCTGCACACAAAGGAGGTCATCAGGTGTGATGTTTCTTCCTGGCGGTGGCAGGTGCCTTGCCAATTGAAACTTCTAGATGTTTTCTTGGATATCCTAGCCCACGATGAGGGAGGATCCGCTGCTGCAGGGTAAGGGGTGTCTGAGGATTCAACTGCTGACTGGAACTCCCTTCCTGTGGCAGCCACAGATGTAGAAGAGCCAGATGTAGATGGACCACAGGAAGGGGTAGGTGGCGGGGGAAAAGCCCTGCAGAGTGTGGTGTTAATGTCCCTCAGCACCCCTATGAGCTGGCCCATGCTGTCATTGTGGGTGTCCAGCCTCTGGTCTATTGACCACTGAAGCTGCTTCATCTCCTGGAGTCCCTCAAGTACCTAGTCTATCACTCCTTGGGAGTCGTTATAGGCTCACAGGACTCGGGCGATGTTGGCCTGGGTGTCAGTGGCACCAGTGGCCTCACTTTGTGGGCCCACAGTTAAGCTCCCACCAACCTCCTGTGACCTTGGGGCAGTCTGCCCCTCCCTCTGGCTCCTCCATCCTCAGTGAGAGCATTGTCAATCCTCACCTCCAAAAGTGGGACTGGGGTACAGGAGATATTGCTGCCTGTGCTAGGTTCACCAGTTGCTAGAGCAGAGGTCAGCTGAAATGTTGCAGCTGGGGTGAGAGGTTTGGTTGTGGGCACAGTAAGACTCACTGTTGCCATCTGCCCAGCATATCCAGATGGATCAGGTAGGTCCTCCACGTACAGTCTGCATCACTGGAGTCTTGATCCAGGGGGAAGGTGGAGTCTGGGCGGTGTCCTGACTCTGGCCAGATGTTGTGACGAATCAACCTGTTCAGACTAAGGGCATTATTACGACTTTGGCGGTCCTCCTGCAGCACCACTCCATCCGCAAGAAGACCGCCAAGGCCGTGGTGCACCTGGCTGATTCAGAGTTGAATCCAGGTCAGACGGGCAGTTCTGTGGTGGTCTCACAGCGGTGGCTGTGTTAGGCTCATAGAAGAGCCTTAAAATCAGACAGCTACCGTGCCAGCGCCTGCAGCACATTACTGCACGGTGTGTCATGCACCATGTAGTGCACGCCACACCGTGCAGGAACAGGTGTGCAATTCCCCGCGTGCACCCCCAGGAGTGGCAGGGGGCCCTGTTAGGGCCCCTCAGATGCCTCTCTGACACCCTTTTCATGGCGGGCTCACCGCAACGAAATGGGCGGTGGACAAGCAACTCGTAATACTCGTACCACCAGCATATTGCTGCCCCCTTCTGCTGTGTAACTGTTGTGGGATCCTGGATCCCTTGTGGACGTGGTGGTCCTGTGGCGGTCTGACCGCTATACTCATAATACTGCAGGCAGACCCACAGTGGTGGCGGTGGTCGGACCACCACCGTGGGTACGGTGGTCCTGTGGACCACTATACTCGTAATAAGGCCCATAGAGTAGATTGTTATTGTTGTAAGTGAGGTATGTACATCCACATCATTTTGTACACAGTAAGCTCAGTCCTGGGAGGGAAAAAAGGGGTGGAGGTTGACATTGTGAACTACGCCTGTTGTGTTTGACTCATTTGCAAGACTTTGGGAAACATCCATTGCATGAAGGAGTATTGGCCTGATCATTTGCTGTACTGATATGTTTCATGTTGACATCAGGGATGGACATGGAATCTCCAAATAACTTGAAGCCAACACAGTGTCGAAGTTACATGTGGATAAGTAAATTCCAAATCCTAGGTGTGTACAAAACAGCCACACACAACTTGGTAGTAGATTTAGCATTGGTAATCATAGTTCCTGTGCAGTGTCAATGGGTCACAAGCCATTTCAAATCAGCTGAGTTACCTTCCTGTGTTACTGATATTTCAGGTACACACTTGATATGGTGTCACTCATGGCCTCATTCTTTTCATTTATGGAGACCATGGAAAGTTCAGGCTGAGTAGGCAGACACATGCTTGAGCAGAGCATAGTGTGTTAGGTGCTCAATCCATATGACCTGGGGATCAGTGGTGAAATGGCTGAGAAGTGAGTAAGGACAAACAAGACTGGTGCCTCCTGTTCGGAGTTAGAGGTGGCGAGCCTCAGGGTAGTTGTAGTCATTTTAATCTCTCCTACCCCACACTTGACCAATGGCTTACTGCCTGTGAGGTGAACCTCAGTAGTCACATGGCTGACAAGTGAGTAAGGACAAACAACAGTGGTGCCTCCTGTTAAGTGTTCAAGCAACAGGGCTTCATGGTAGTTGTAGTCATTTCATTCTCTCCTACCCCACACTTGACCAATGGCTAACTGAATATGAGGTGAACCTCAGTGGTGATACGGCTGACAAGTGAGTACGGACAAACAGCACTGGTGACTCTTGTTTAGAGTTAGAAGTACAGGCCCTCATGGTAGTTGTAGTCATTTAAATTTGAACTTGCCAACACTGGTTTGTGTTATATACCTGTTTGCAAAATCCAGTTGTGCTGGGCCATACTATTAGGCATTTGCACATGTTATGGGTCCTGGGATGATGATTGGATGATGATTGGATGGTAATGCACATGCAGACAGCATTACCACATATGTGATGTAATGGAGAATGATACTTATGATCTTATGTGCAGGGCTACTGATTGTAACTGCCAATGACACATCTCTGATACCTTGGCTACTGCATATAGGAAAGGTAGATGAGATACACCCTAGCACGAGCTGAGATGTGTGCAAACAGACCCAGTTGGCGAGGTGTCACTTACCAGACTCTATTCCCCCAGGTATTCCTGTGAAGTAATCAGAATGCAGGATTTAGTGCACCTTCTCCTCCCAAGGTGTTAGTTCTAATGGTGGGCAGGGAGGACCACCGCCAGTCTTCTGGGCCGCAAGATGGTGCCTGGAGGCCAGGTTCTTCACCGTCGCCCTCAGGTCATGTTGAAATGAAAATGCTTCTGCTTACGCATTGTTCTATGTAAATTAGCATTCGCGGTACCATTTTGTGTTAAGACGCCATTTTGAATCATGATCGAAACTAATCCGTTGCTATTTCTCAGAAACAGCGTCTGCTGAGTTTCATTTCTCCAAGGTTGGGTTTTGCTTCACTAATGAATAGTCTGTTCTTATTAGTGCATACCTTTCCCACTAGATACAGGCCTTCTCCCACTTGTCTGAAGACGGGCCTGCCTGCAGTGGCATTGGACTCTGCAACTTTGTAAGATATGAGCACTGAGATTGTTTTTTTCTCTCGTTTGCATTGCTTTACAGCACCTGCCTGGAAAATTCCACTATGGGCGTGTTCTAGCCCAGTTACGAAATGTACTAAATGTATCTCTATGCTTAGTCCCTCTGCAGCACTCCTTAGAGACTGGGCAGACCAGGCTCCGCTCTCAGTGTACTCTGAACAAACAGATATTAGTTTGTATTCTCTACTGTCTGACCGTCTCTTCATTTGGTGTGGAAGGCTGAGAGGTGGTCATTAGTGACTTGAGTGACCCGAATCAGACCACTTCCTTCAGTTGGCGCCCGAACAGGGACTCCTTCGGGTGAGTGACTCACCCCCCTGGGGAGGTCGAGGCCATCATCTGGTTGGACTGACGGATCAGGGATCCCTGTAAGAGGAGCATTGATTGCTCGCAGTTGCCCCTTCTCTCCTGCCGGAGGGTGCCTCGCCCAGTGGTCATCCCGACTGGAGTCCTAAATGGCGAAACCTTGGATCTGACCGTTTGCTCTGAAGAGTCGGCAGTGGAGAATTAGTTCGCTTGACCTGCATAAATCAGGTGAGTTTTTTTTTTTTTTATGGATATGGTACCATTTTGGTTTGCATTTGGTACAGTCTGAGGGCCGTACTTGGCAAAAAGCATTTGCAATTGAGTCGCCAGGCATAAATAGTGAACTTGTTTTCTTTTAAGGATGCCTGGTGTCAGTAAGTTGTTTTCTTTGTGCTGTTGCTGTTGTTCTGCAGATGCTCGATTGGAAGAAGCTCAGCCGGTGCCTCTAGAAGGCATCCTAACTTTGATATGTATGTGAAGCATGGCCTTGGCCCTATTATGTTTAGTACGCTGTGGCACAAATATACGAGGGACAATGCCGAGTTGCAGTGGCCATTGACGGGCACATTTGATGAACAAAAGATTAGGTTCTTACAGGAACAGTTTTTTAAGAGGCGGAGTAGACAGTCTATGTTTGATTCTCTTAGAACATGGCAGAAAGAAACAAAGACGATTGAAGGTGGAAAAGGATGCACGGAAGGGGAGAATGCAGACATTGACTCAGAAAGATGTAGCATATGATAAAGAAAAGCAAGAAAAGGGAGTTGAATGTGAAGATAGGAGGTTTCGATTGCATGTTGATAAATCGTATTTGGCTCAAGAGGAAAATGATACTTTTGTGGAAGACTTATTAGACACCCGCCCCCGCCCCCCGCCCCCATATGCTCTGCAAAGGATATATCCCACTGTCCCTGTGCCATCACAGCCACCTGTTACAGCTGTTCCCACTGTCCCTGTATCTACTGCTGTCATTTCAACAGCTGTGGCTTCGGCTCCTCCTCCTCCTTCTTTGCCTTTGCCGTCTAAGGCAACAGTGACAGTTAGCACATCCAGTACGCCCGTTGTTTCAGTATCCCTATCACCAGCTCTCTCTCCCCCGGCATACCCGCCTGCGACTCTCCTACCCAGTGCTTTTGTTGCTTCTCCGTCTTTAATGGTTCATCTCCCAGCATTATTGGGTGCTGAAACACCAACACGTGGATTTGAGGATAGAGATTTGGCAACATTTAGTGAGCGTATGGGCCCTTTTGTACGGTCTGCAGTGGGGGATGAGGAGAAGAAGGTAGTAGCTAATCAGGCTGTGCAGTGGGGTTGTAACCCCATCTACAGTGTGGAGGATGTTTGGAGTGTGATGAAAGATTATGAGCCTTTTATACAGCAGCATGCTCTTAAGCATATGTCCTCTACGTTGATTGGCCTTTGGCAGCAACATTTTGGGAATGATGCGCCACAAATTTTATTTGATATCAGAGACCGCGTGTATGCCAGTGGTTTAGACCCAGGCCAAGTTTTGGGGAACATCACCACGTTAGTTGCCTATAGGGGAAGGTTGCACGACAAGAGTCCTACCACGGTATCTCAGTTTCTGATGCGAGAGGTTCATCCCATATACCACCCAGAGATACCGGAGTTAATGGATCAGCGAGGTAATGTTACTCGAGCGGGTGTAGCTGCCCGGTTTCAAGAACAATGGGTTTATACTCCGTGGAAGAGAAGTGAGGTTTTGGCTAGGCCTGGGCGGTAAATTCCGCTCCGCTCGCGGAATTTGCGGAATTTTGGCAATTCCGCGTTCTGCGGAGAACGCGGAATTGCCAAAAAGTCAGCGATCCGCGGCGTAGTGTAATTTTTTCCTTGTTCGCGCTTTCAAAATGCGTGTTCGCGCGCGCGGGAGCGACTTACCGGGATCCCTGCGTTCGCCGATGAGTTTTCCTATCCGTTCGCGTGCACCACGAGATTTTGGTAGCCGGCTGCGCGATCCCGCGAGAGTGTGCGATCGCGAACACGTCTTTCGGACGCACCATCGGACATCCGCATTCGCGAACAGGAAACACGCATCGCGAGCGGGCGGGACAAGTGAAACAAGATGGCCGCGCCAATTGACGACCGCATGGGCAAGTTCGCGAGATATTTCCCCCCGAACACGCAAACAGCGTCCCCGAACAGGAAAAACGCATCGCGACGGGAGGAACAAGCAATTCCGCGTGCTCGCGGAATTCTGCGTAGCTCGTGGAGATTTTTTACCGTTTCGCGGAACTTTGCGTAATGCGACTACGCAAATTCCGCCCACCCCTAGTTTTGTCCCTTAAGACTCAGTTGCCTAACCCTAGGAAAAATCCAACTGCTTATTATAAAGAATTGACCGAAGCCGCCTCTTCAACGTAATGATTCTTGCTGATATTGAAATGTTTTTTGGTCTTCTTGTTCCGGTTGATATTTGGAGGCAAGTTCATACTAAGGATCATGTTGCGGAACTGGGTGGTACATGGGATCAAATTAAGGCATGGGATCAGGAAAGAAAGCCAGGTGATAAGCTGTTTTGCTGGGCCGCATTATTACATATATGCATTCTCTTATTCTGCCGAGGAAAGTAGAATGGGTTGGCGGCTTGTCGACAAAAGAAAGATGAGAGTGTGTCTGATTTTTTCACTCGGTTTGAGGATACATTTTTGGATTACAGTGGACAGGATCTTTCTATTGAGGGAGGTGTTCGGCTGTTTGTCAACAGGTTTGTTTCTAATTTACTTCCTGAAATTGCAGCTCGTTTACAGGATTCTGAAAGCACCTGGTCCACCTCTTCCCCTTCTGTGATTTTGAATATGGCTCATTATTATGAACATCAGGACAATGAGGAAAAAGAAAGGGCAGAGAAAAAGTATAGGGATTTTAAGACAAAAGTGTTGTTGCAACAAGCATTTAGAGGAAATGGTAGAGGACGTGGTGCTTCAGCCCGACAGCTTCCACGCACTAGTAGGCAGCTGAATATGACGCCTTTGGGGCCGAATCAGTGTGCGTATTGTAAGGAGGAGGGTCACTGGTGTAGCGAGTGTCCCGTGCTTTTGCAGAAGGTGGAAGTCCCTAGAGGACGCGGTTCTCGTGGACGGGGTCGTGGAGCTGGTGGGCTCACAATGCTGCAGCCTCACATGGTCGCTCTGATAATAACTATTTTGATGACCCTCGCGATGGGCAGTACTACTATGATGACTATGATATGGATGAAGTGACAGGGATGTCTTATAGCTAGGATTGCCAGGGACAGAGTGGGGGACCAGTTCCGATACCTGTAGACCAGCGTGGTCCTTATGTAACAGCGGAACTGCAAGGTTCGACTAAGGAATTCTTAGTGGATACAGGTGCGACAAAAAGTTCTGTTTCTCGAAACATGGTCCCTGGGGCGGCTTTGTCGCCATAATCATGTTTTGGTAGGTTTTTCAGGCGCACCGGTTGTAAGCCCCATTTTAACACCCTTTGCATTGACTATTGGTCCCTTTACTGTGGATTCTCCATTTTTGTTGACATCTAATTGTGGTGAGAATTTGAGGGGATTGGATTTGTTGAAGAAATTACATGCCACTATTTATTGTTCCCCGGAAGGTGTTTATATAACGATGGGCCCAAGTGTGAGTACTAAGCAGCGCCTGTCTCTTCCTTTTCCTGCTGAATTTGCTGACGTATCACCCACTCTGTGGGCGACAGGTGATACAGACGTAGGGCTGCTGCATATACCCCCGGTTTCAATACAGGTTAAAGATAATGCTTTTCTGCCTCGTATTCCCCAGAATAAAATACCACAAGCAGGAGAACGGGCCTTGTTGTAGATTATTCAGGATTTGATTAAGAAAGGAGTAGTGGAGGAGACGTCTGCAAATATTTGTAATAGTTTCATTCTCCCAATTCTCAAAAGGACACCCTCAGGATCCTCTGATGATCATGAAGATGTTTATCGCTTTGTGATTGATTTGCGTGAAGTTAATAAAATAGTGGTTCCTCAGTTTCCAGTAGTTCCAGATATTACTACACTTTTAACAATGATTCCTTCCACTGCTAAATTCTTTTCTGATATTGATTTGAAAAATGCCTGCTTCAGTATTCCTATCCATTCAGAAAGTAGATATCTGTTTGGGCTCACCCTCACTGGTAGGAGCTTTAGATTCTGTCGAGCTCCTCAGGGCTATACAGAGAGTCCGAGTATTTATAGTAAGGCATTGAAAGGTCAGTTGGATTCCTTGTCACTTCCCGCAGGTAATGTATTGGTGCAGTATGATGACGAGCTCCTTATTGCTTCTGATACCGAACACATTTGTAAAGACAGTACTGTTAAGTTGTTGCTACATTTAGCTAAAAATGGACATAAGGTTTCCCTTTCCAAATCTCAGTATTGTCGACAGGAAGTCACCTATTTAGGTCACCTACTGTCGAAGGAGGGTACGAGGTTGACCCCTGAGCTCATCAGTACTATTGTTAAAATGCCCATTCCCCAAACTCAGAAAGATGTACGCCCTTTTATAGGTATCACTTCCTACTGTCGGCAGTGGATACCTAACTATTCCCTTGCTTGCCCTAACAACAAATGAAGTGCATGAGCCTTTGCCTTGGACGCCTGAATGTCAGCAGTCTTTTGAGCAATTAAAAACTGCGCTTTGTTCGGCTCCAGTACTTGGCACCCCAACTACTGCAAACCGTTTGTGTTGTACGTCCATGAGATGGCTGGTTGTGCGCTTTCTGTTTTAACACAAAAGTTTGGAGATAAGCAACAGCTGTGTGCTTATTTCTCTGCTGTCCTTGATCCAGTCGCTAGAACCCTCTCGAGTTGTCTAAGAGCGGTCGCTGCCGTGGCCACTTCAATCAGAGAATCGGCTGGTCTCGTACTTGATACTGACCTCACAGTCATGGTAACCCATGCTGTGCATTTGAATAAGACAAAGACACAGCACCTCACCAGTGCACGTCTTACTGGTTATGAACTGACATTGTTTGCGAAACACATCACAATTAAAAGGTGTGCTACTCTGAATCCAGCCACGTTACTACCCCTCCCTTCTGAAAGTGATGAAGGTGATAAACATGATTGTATTTTCCGAACGGAGGAAGAGATGAAAGGACAGGTAGACTTGACTGATGTTCCCTTATCTGACCCACAAGGGGAACTATATGTCGATGGCTCTTGTTTCAAATTATCAGATGGCACTACAACTGCAGCTTATGCTATCACCACACTGAGTACAGTGGTATAGACATTCCGAGTCCCTTACCAGTCAGCCCAAGCTGCTGAGTTAGCTGCCCTTATTCGAGCTAGTGAATTATGCGAGGGACTGGTTGTCAATATTTATACTAACAGCCAGTATGCCTTTGGGGTCGCCCATAATTTTGGGCGACTCTGGGCAGAGACGGGGTTCCTTACTTCTCACGGGACCAGGATTCAGCATGGGCACCTCATATTGAGGCTTTTGTCCACTTTGACACTCCCTAAGAAATTGGCAACTGTGTAGTGCCCACAAGAAGGTTACTGATGACGTAGGTAGGGGAAATGCTTTTGCTGATCAGACAGCTAAGGAAACGACCCGGACAAAAATGAAAAGAATGTTTGTAGAAGGTCCCGCTAGGTGGGTCTCTGAAGTTGTTATGTTTCAAGACACTCTTGAGAATATGAAAGAGATACAAAGTGAGGCTACGATAGAAGAATTAGCAGTGTGGCAGGAAAGTACAGCACAATTGAATGATGAAGGATGTTGGATTGATAAGTCGGGGAAGCAGAGATGGATGTTACCTGATGCATATGTTCTCCCTGTGGTTACGATGGCCCATGGTCCAGCCCATATTAGTGCTAAGGGTATTTGCAAGTTGTTGGACCCTGTATGGCAGAATGACAATATCCCTGAGACAGCTGCACACTTAGTGAAGTACTGTATGGTGTGCATGATGCACAATCCTGGACAAGGGACCCCTACACTGCCTGGTAATTTTGCACCGCCCACTTTTCCTTTCGAGGTCCTTCAAATGGATAATATAGAGCTGGACAGATGCAATAATTCGAAGTATGTTTTGTGGTTGTATGTGCATTCAGTAAGTGGGTTGAGGCTTATCCCACTAAGGACAATACAGCCATTACGACTGCAAAGGTACTCCTGAAGGAGTTCTTTCCTCGTTTCGGCTTGCCCCGTTTGATCTGGAGTGATAACGGAATTCACTTTAATGCAAAAGTGATTCAGTTAATTTGTGATGGTTTGCACATAAAGCAGAAGTTTCATGCTGCCAACCATCCACAGTCAGAAGGTTTGGTTGAGAAGTACAATGGTACTCTCAAACTCAAACTGGCAAAAATTCAGGAGACGACAGTGTTACAGTGGCCAGATGCTTTACCATTAGCTCTTTTGTCAACAAGAACGACAGCGCATTCTAGAACAGGATTTTCACCGTATGAGGTCGTGTTTGGATGCCCGGCAAATGTCTGGGTCGTCCCGCGCCCTCAACGTTTTTCCGATATTGAGTACCCATTGTTACTTGATTACCTTGGCCAGTTAACTGAAAGTTTGCGTTCTATTCACCAACAGTTCCGGGATACCCTGCCAGAGGGGCCCGGACACGACATTCAGACTGGGGATTTCATTTTAGTGAAGAATTTTCAGCGGAAGAAAAGTTTGGAGCCGGGCTGGAAGGGGCCCATACAAGTCCTCTTGGCCACATGCACAGCAGTCAAGGTCTCTGGTCATAAGAACTGGGTACATGCGACTCATTGTCGCAGGGTCCCTTTGCCTTTGCCCTATGATCAGTGGGTGAAGGACGGCATTGGGGACTCCGAGACTGAAGAGGTGCCTCAGTTTGTCCAGTTTAGTGATGCCCAGCTAATTTGGACTCAAACGGATCAGGAGAATGAAAATGTGTTGAATGCTGCTGTTCCTCCAGAAATGCGAGCCATTAAAGAGCCCTTGTTTGTTGATCCAACAGTGCCTGGGGCTGCCAGGTACAATTTGCACCCTCGGCAGAGGGAAAGTGCATCCAAGGAGAAAAAAAGATTAGGGATGGACTGCGTAAGATAGGTCGTACTGAAACTGTAGTACCAACGGAGAATCATTGAGCTTAATGAAAAATTTGCTTGCTTTAGTTTAGTTGTTTGAACATTAGATAGGGAAGGGAATAGTATACCTTGAAGGTATACCAACTTGACCGACGTGGGATACGAGCTTAGGACAGAGCAAGCTCCACCGCTGGTGCTCAAGAGTGCCAACGTATTGATGGACAATAGGAGCCTGTACCAGTGAGGCTCTGACGGACACTGGGAACATATATATTTCCTCTACATTTTTGCCCCCATTTTATTACTCATTATGCATCCCTTTGGTAGGCTGGTTGCCGAGGAAGAGCAACCGATGGTTCTTTTTGCTCAACGTAATGTGGTGTAGACCCGTAAGAGAAAATTGATTTATGTGATTTCTGCAGCTTTGTTGATGACAATCCTCTGTGGGGGGATTGTGGTTTTTGGAAAATGCTTACAGTGTACCTTCACGCCGTGGAGGTAAAGGTTTTTCTCCGAAAAGAAATAAGAGAGTAGCTTCGAGTAATATATTTTTGGAGATTCATAAGAGATTCTTTGGTAATGGAACAGCATGCTATCCCACTAGTTTATTGACTGCATATCCATTGTCCTTAGTGAATTATACATATACTGAACCCCCTGATTTTGTAGAGATAAAAGGAGTGTTTGGATCTGGTTATTCAGGACCATGCCTGTACCATCGGAAACCACTGGGGAGGGTTATCCCTGCTGTGATAATAACACCTATTGTGATAATTTCTATATGAAAGAACAGAATATAACATTAGTAGGTTGGCATTACAAACAATTGACGGTCCCCCGGCAGGCAGGTTATCATCCTGCTTGTTGTCCTATTATGAATAGTACCGACACCTCATTGTATATCAATTGTTCAGGATAAGTGATGCATAGAGATACCATCCCTTTGGTAAGAGCAGATGATCCAAGTACAATTGGAATGAATACTCGGTATTCTGCAGTAGATTATGATGGGCCAATTTATGCACACCGAGGATTTTTCTTTATGTCTAACGGGACTTATTCCAATGTTCATAATGGAACAAATGATGTGGATCTTGGGATGGTGTTGCCTCTGGGTGTGCCTTGTAAAAGGGCAAGACTAAAGTGAAGTGGGTGAAAAGAACACTGACGAAGGAGTTTTGTGAGGGAGTAACTGATATTGAGATCAACAATTATAGTAATGGTATTACCTTCGGATATATTATGTCTTCTATTTTTACACTGGGTGGAACGGCCATGGCAAGAGGTGAAAAGGCCAAAGAGTATTTTGGATGTAAGTTGCAAATATTATCCAATACGACTGTGGCAGCTCTGCATTACATCACAACTCAGTTAGAAAGCATGCAGATTTATTCCGAGCAGACTAGATATGCTGTGGATTTTATTTTGGCTAAGAATGGTGGTGTGTGCGCAGTAGTTGGCGATCAGTGCGTAGTCGGGATAACAAATATGGAAAAGAATATTACCAAGCATATTTTGGATATTCTAGAAAATGTCAAGGGGATGGAAAGCGGAAATTGAAATTGGTCTCTCCATGGTGGTTGGGGCTGGATCCTTGAGAAAGCGATTTACCTTATTGCTATACTGGTGTTTTGTTGTGTTCTTGTTCAGTGCCTGCCTGTGTGTTGTACTTATTGTACCAGCCTTCTTACTTCCAAAAGGAAAATATCGATCCATGACACCAATGCTGCAATTATGGTCCAGAAGGAAATTGATGGCCTGATGCAGATAGATGAGGGCATTTTCAAGACTTCTTCCCTCCTTACAGTTTCCCTTCCAGATACTGAGAATATGGAATGTGCATAACAGTTCTCCTATTGTTATCTTTTATTACTGCCGCATTTTTTTTTAGCTCATGCTAAAAGGAGGGTCTGTTGAAATGAAAATGCTTCTGCTTGCGCATTGTTCTATGTAAATTAGAATTCACGGCACCATTTTGTGTTAAGATGCCATTTTGAATCATGATCAAAATGAATCCTTTGCTATTTCTCAGAAACGGCGTCTGCTGAGTTTCATTTCTCCAAGGTTGGGTTTTGCTTCACTAATGATTAGCCTGTTTTTATTAGTGCATACCTTTCCCACTAGATACAGGCCTTCTCCCACTTGTCTGAAGATGGGCCCGCCTGCAGTGGCCTTGGACTCTGCAACTTTGTAAGATATGAGCACTGAGATTGTTTTTTTCTCTCGTTTGCATTGCTTTACAGCACCGGCCTGGAAAATTCCAGTATGGGCGTGTTCTAGCCCAGTTACGAAATGTACTAAATGTATCTCTATGCTTGTGGACTTTTGTCCCTCTGCAGCACTCCTTAGAGACTGGGCAGACCGGGCTCCGCTCTGAGTGTACTTTCAATAAAAAGATATTGATTTGTATTCTCTACTGTCTGACCGACTCTTCATTTGGTGTGGAAGGCTGAGAGGTGGTCGTTAGTGACCTGAATTGAGCCACTTCCTTCAGTCGTGCCACCTCTTTCTGATGTCCTCCTATGTGTGCAGCGTGGTACCCTCAGCATTCACTTTATTGACTATCCTGTCCCACATTTCATTCTTCCTACCAATAGAAATTTATTGGACTCGGGCTCCAAAGAATTGTGGCTCTACTCTATTGATTTCATCCACCATCACTGACAGCTCAGTGTCGGAAAAACATGGATTTTTGGCAGGTGACTTGTTAATTTAATAAAGTGATTGAAATGAAAAATTGCTTAACAACAAGGAATTATGTAGGAAAATGTGCAAAAAAGTGAGGTGTGTGTGTGTGTTGGGATTGTGTGAAAAGGGCTGCCTTACCTGACAAATATTGCTGCTCTGACTTGCTGTGCTGCAGTGGAAAGGCAAGTGTGATTTGTAGGTGTGTCCACTTTGGCAATGGCCACCAGCTGTGTTGATTTTTTCTGCATCCAATGTGTACTGTTGTGCTGTTTCTTGGTAGCAGTAGCACGGCTGTCTAGCGCCGTCATAAACAGCAGACATGGGACCACCAGTACAACCATTTAACTGTAATCTGCTCGGCAGTGGTACCACAGCTCTGATGGTGTTGGAGTCCCTATCGCCACATTTACGACCTCCTTGGCCCATGCGAAAGCTACTCCAACCACCGCAGCCTATACAGAGAACACTCCGACCGCCGACAGTCAGCGGTTCAGCCTGCATGCATCGTAATACGGCGGGGGTAACTTTGCAGCCTCGGTGGTCAGAATCGTACCGCGGCATGGCGGTTGGGCGATCGGTCTGACTCCTAACATAATCAGCCCCTAAAACTGAGTGTGTTTACATGCATATTCAAGGTAAAGCATATGTCTTATTCTGAAATGTTTTTCTTAATAATTTGAAACTGTGGCAAATGGTCAATGACATGTCAGTAAGACTGATACCAGGAAGTAACCACAAGCCATTGTCTACATAACATACACTTATATATTTGCAATGGGACAGCGGCTCATTTAAAGGTTGTACGTCTTGAGGGTGGCAGTAATGTTTGCTCTTTAAAAGGTGCTTCAGTTAAACAAAATTATTGCTTCTTCCCAAAATGGTGACTAGCTTTTGAAAAGAATTATACTCCTAGTATTATTGAATGGTTATCTGATTTTTTCGGAATTATAAATCCATTAATCCAAAAAATTGTCTGTATGTTACCATGTTGTCTGCTTTGTATGGCTCTAAATACTCAGCATATAAACTATCTGATGCAGCAAATAAAGAAAGGAATCATTTATGTCCCCTTTTCATAGCAAATGGTTCTCACTGGGTTGATCACAGTGCTTTATGTAGAAGTAGTAAGGAATACAAATCATGAACTGCTACAAAAATGGTTTCTGACTATCTCAAGATGTTAGTCCTTCCTTTGGATTCACAATATCATTGACTGATGGTATACTCTAGGCTTCAGAGAGGCGGGAGACTAATAAAGCATGATGACAAGAGCAATCTTCAAACTTAATCAAAAAAGAGACTAAAAGTACAAACCTGAATGTATTTCTCAATTCATTTTGCATGAATTAATGATGACATTGGGATTCAAGTTTGTTTATCAATACTTACCTCTCTGATTTGTGCTCTTTGTTATTTATAGGTTAGGGTAGCGACCTTGTCAAATAACTTTTTTAATGTCGGGAGTCATGGTGCCAAATCTGTAAGTGAAGCTTGAGCATGTAACATGATTGTTGGAACTGCCATGCTTTAAAAAAAAAATATTTTGCATTTTAATACAAAAGCTTAGAGAAAAATGTTCAACACCACGCTGTAGGAGAACTGTCACTCTATATTGCAGTGGGGCTACCACTCTGTGCTCACAAATAAGATCCATGATGACCCATCACATGGCCCATCCTACAAATGGGCCACAAAGAACTGATTGAGAAAGAGTAACTTTGCTGCAGTTCAGAAATTAGTTTTCAGACTGTCATTTGCTGATTATAGATTGTTCTCATACCGAAGACTATAGGATCTTCTATATCTTCCCGTTGTTATCATGGCAAAAATCGCCTTTAGAAGATTTTATATGTACATTGTTCAAGCCAAATGCTCTTTATTGAAAACGATGCTTTTTGTCAGAACTTACGAAAGGCAGTACACAGGAGATGCAGTGTATACTAATCTAAATTCACAACTACTTTGTTCATCTGGTGGTGGAATGATCAGAAGAATAAAAAACTGTCCTGAACATAATTTCCTGACAGAAAGAATAATGTCCATGTTTGCACATGGAGCTGCTCAGAGCAAAAATAAATCTGGGAAACAGAATGATGAATGGTATTGTGCGTAGGTCCTATTGTACTAAACTAAACTGAAGCAAAGAATTGCTGCTTAATTAAGAAAACACAAGGAAACATGTTTACAATTATAAGATTAACAACATCAGGTAATATGCTTTATTTGACAAATAGTTTACATAAAATGTGTCTGAGCACACCCCATTCACAAGATTAACTCCAGTAATGAGGCTGTGTGCTCAAAAAGCCAGTTCCATGTAATAAATTGTTCTATTCTTGCCCCAGTAGGTGAGGTACCAAGTGCCAGATTGTATGAACTGCCCACGGGGTGCTAATTGGTTCCAAGGTGTTGTCTAACATCATATTACACATTTTAATTATGTGCTACCTATTTTCTCAGTTTTGGTTTATTGTCTTGCTGTGTTTTTATGGCAATCGACATTATTGTTCATATTTTGTTTATGTAGACACAGTAGAATACTGATTTTGGCTGCAGCAAAAATGCTGAAAAATGAAATCGAGAAAAATGGTCAACAACATCATATATATGGTCACATTTATTATGCTGTTGCACCATGGTTTTTTTGCACAAACCTGCCCAGTTGGCAGATTTAAATTTACTATTGGGTGCTGAGTTCTGTTTGCATTGTTTTCTGACCCATGCGTGATGCAAAAACTGCCTTGTGTAGTGCTGCACCAAACACTTTTTAATGGGTTCAAGGTGGGCGCGTCAGTGTGGAGCTACCTCAAAACTTACGAAAAACACATAGAACATGATCTACTATTCATTCTTGCAAAGTCACGGAAAGTAGTGCAAAGGTCATTTTGCACAGAAAGATAATTGAAGATCAGGCTAACCTCATCAGCACAACACAACAGAAAATATCACTAATGCACATCTTATATCACCCATGATAATGGAAAAATGCAGCTAATGCTGTCCTGTGTTTTTTTAATATATTATTATTTACAATGTTGTTCATCACTGAAGCACAACAATTCTGTGAAGGCTCTGTATGTTTTGGAGATCTTCTGATGTCACATTTAGCACCTCTTGCATAGATAATCCGTCCATGGTTCATGTACAGTAATCTGCATCTTATACGTAATATTTGTAGATTTTACATGTTGAAAACAAGTGTTGTTGTCTAATGTAAATAAACTGCAACTCACCTTTCACTGTGGGTGACCAGTGCTATTCCCTTCAACAATGGCTCATGATATAATTTGGTAACATCACAACTTCAGCACAGATGTCATACAATACTGCACATTGTAAATCCATGTACACCACAACAAAGACATTTAGGATCATTAAATCACAATTTAGTTGCCTGGATGCCTTAGGTGGACTGAAGGATTATACTAGACTGTGCCATATTGAGTAATATTGAAGTGAGAGGGGCAATACCCCTTGCTGAAGAATATTCAACACACATTGAGGAAGACATTTTCCACTCATCTTCCCACATGGAATCTGATGCAGAGGAGGGCCAAAGGAGAAGAGCTGACATGAAAATTTACATTTCATAGCAATTCTACTGTGACATTTAAGCAGAAAATTGGCACATTGAATTAATGAACATACTTGTCAATAAATAAACATTCTAATATATATTGATAATACAAGTTTTTTTTGTCGGAATGCCACTGCAAAGTTGACTTAATTACAGTGGAGCTTGTGTACTTGAAGCCCTCTGTTACTTGTGTCCAAAAAATCTTTGATTCAAATTGATATTCACAATTCTTGTCCCATGAAGAAATTGATTGAGGTCGGCTGAAATCTATCCAAATTTGTTACCTCCAAACAACATCCCATTTCACGTACAAATCAGTCAAGAAATTCTTAACCACTACATTAAGGGGTCAATTATGAGTCTGGCGGTCCAGGGACCGACAGACTTCCTGAGGTGCAGCGGTGGCGGTCTCCCAACCACTCAATTACGAGTGAGGCAGTTGGACCTCCATGAGACCACCAACACTGCCAGGGAACCGCCATTCCCTGGAGGTGGTGCGACGGTCCAGATGCCCCAATATGCTTGGCAGGACCACCAGGGTTTAGATGGAGGTTCTTACTCCATAAAAACCCTGGCAGAGAGGAAACAAAGGGGGCCCTACAGGGCCCCCTGGTGCCTCACGCCCTGAGTATGCACACCCCTGTGTGTATATACACCAGTTCCTACACAGCATGGACTTTTCAGTTCATGCCGTGCAGGAACTGTGTTTGGCGTTCCCATTGCTGTGCTTGTTTTTAAAGGCACTGCCGTGGGAACGGCCAAAAAAGCCATCCAGACACAAGTTTAACTCGTAATCTAGCAGGCAGCCTCACCACCGGTTTGTCGGCACGGCAGCTGGGCAGACCCGGCGTTGCACTGCCATACTCGTAATCGGGCCCTAAGCTTTCACCTCGTTGTCAGCAATGTCTCATTCTTAACGTAGATGACAATTGTCAATTTACATTGTCATGTGTCATGTAGGGTTCAACATATCGTATCATGTTTAAGTTTAGTAACCTATGATGTTATTTCAATATATGAGATCAGGATGACACACTTGGGTATCCATGTTTGTTTGGACTTACCTGGGACATTAGCATTCAATGACTACTTGCATGGAAGTATATGTTCTTTCTCTTTTTTCTGGGCTGTACCATCAATATAAAATGTGAACTTCCATGGGAGGACACATCAAATAAGTTCCAGTACTAATAAAATGCGACTGTCAAAGATTGGTTATAAGTAAACTCATTTGCCTAATGCTATATTCGAACATTGTGAAAAATGGCATTTATTTCTCTGCGTGTTGTAACAAATGACACATACGAACAAAGAGAAAAAGTATATTTTTCAGCAGGCTCTGGTTATTGAAGTATACCATCATGATCAAGGGATATATGTTATACATATATCAAGAGTGCCAGTTGCCATGTGTAGCTTCTGCATGTGGACTTGACCTCTAACATATAGTACAAAAAATATTGGATTTTGTAAAAAATGCACCAAAATCTATACTCCGACAACTCTCTCTATGGGAACCCACCTGCTGTTTTTTGCTTATCTTGTTACATGTAGATGGGCCATTGACATATCCTTCGAATGAACAAAAGGATGAGTAAAACAACACAAAACTTACGATTTCATTTGTAAATGTTCAAAATTAATGTCTGGTGACACTTACCCAACATTACAGGTTATATTTCACAAACATTCAAATGCATATACATTTGCTATGCAATTATATGTTATAATAATGCCAAGCAAAAAATGAAAGACAATATAATGGTCAATTTTTATGAACACTTGCAATACCCACCCACAAACAAAACAGCTACAAACCCACCCCAAACAATAAATATAATTCGCATTCATAATAAAAATGAACAAACCCAAAATACCCCAACTAAATCCACAACTTCCACTCATACGTATACAAACTTGTGAGCATACATATATTTTAAAACAAAAACTAGAGCCCATGTGCCAACATGTACAAAGGCTTGTTTATGCTGCTGTGGACGATGTGCCTCACAAGCCTTCTTATTTGATTTAGACCAGAATTTCTTTGATGAGGCCAGTGCTTTGTGTGTTAAGGGATATCATTTTTTTTAAGATGTGTGTGATGAATCCTAAAGTATAGATACATGACTGTATGAATAGTTATTTAACTTAAACATTGTTACCATTTCCTCATAGATACAAACACCAGAATTACAAATATACTTTCACAATTATGACTCAGGTTTTGAGATGTGATTATACATTTGTTGAAACACAGACATGTGGAGCTTAATTATGCCATGCTTAGCAGTATATACATCATTATCTCTGTGAAAAGAGTGATAGTCTAATGACCCAGACCTTGGCTATTGTGACCTCCTAGAGACATTATATCATCACTGCCCACCTCATATAAGCACATCAGCATATGCAAACTTTGATTTCACTCCTCATCATGAACAATGTGAACTGGTCAATGTCTGATTCTAAACCATATAAACCTTTGTTGCAAGATGTTTTCTGCTAACACTGCCAATCCAGATTAGCTGCCTCATTGTCCACTTGTCCTAAACAGATATAACATGTATTTCGTAGAAATTCCCATACTACTTGTATGTGAATGATGAAAAACCATTGGTTGACGAACATGACTGATGCAGGAAGTTAAGCAATGTTTATTAACAATTCAATGTATTGTTCTATAATCCTGTGAACACAAATATTGTGTGGTAATAGGTTTTGGATGACACATCACTATACTCTATGAAATATGCATTAAGATCATGATTATGTTGCATCATTCTTGTTTAATGAGGATAATTATTCAGTCTCACAACAAATTAGTATAATGTTGTCAGATGCTGGCTGAAAGCAAAGGGATGTGTTGTATGGTGAATGAGGTAGATGTGTTGCTTGAGATCTAGCAAAAAGATGTAGCAGCAACTAAAGCAAGAAGATGACTACATCAAACATGAACACACATTTAGACATTATCCACGGATGGCAATCTGTGCTTAGACTTCAGTCCTGCAGCCTTTGTGTAGTTGACAGTTTTTTGCATATGTCAGTCTTATCATTAAGAACATGACAGTATGTAGATTATAATGGTTTACGTCCGCTTACAATCCAACATTTGTTTGCTGTATATTATGTTAAGCTACTCCAATGAAGTAATATTTAATATACTTTTTCCAAATTCTATATTGTTCAGAAAATTAAGAGATGCAAATGTTTGGCAATTTAAAAAAAAAAATTCAGCATAGGACTAGAAACAAATTTAAATTACAATGAATATACAACAAGAGAATGTTTTAAGCTAGGATTGCATCACCAAAGATGAGGGGACATGGAAGTGGAAATTGACTGAGGAGGAGCGGAAGACATTTTACAAAAAGATGACTTGATAGGAAAAAGACATCTTGGTCACATATAACCTCCCAACAGATGAGAAGGCTGCTTTGATGACAGCCATCGTTGATAATGTAATGTTGATACTCTCACATGCAGAATTGTAATAGGATTAACCCTGGGCGTAGTTCGCGTAGTAGCGCTACGCATAGCTACGCGAAGTGCACTTCGCACTACGCGAGCTACGCATAGCTACGCGAACTGCGTAGTGCACTGTGCAAAATGCTGTTCGCACTGATTGCACAGTGCCGGATGCTTGTCCGCACTGTGCAATGAGTGCAAACCGCATCTTGCACAGTGCAAGCGGTTGTTTTCTGCCGCTCGAGTAGATTTCTACTCGAGCGGCAGCTTTCTCAACGCGGACTGGTACTTTCTCATCGCGAGCGGTCGCGAGCATACGCGACCACTCGCAATGAGAAACCTGACCTCCCCGCGTTGAGAATCTCGCCGGGAGGTTTATTTTCCACGCTTGCGATCGGCAACTTGATGTTGCTGATCGCGAACGAGGAAAAAGTCTCACCGGGATGTCATTTTGCTTGCTCGCGGTCGCCAACTTGACGTTGAGGACCGCGAGCAAGCAAAAAATGACCGCTACACGTGTTTGCACTGTGCTACGTGCAATTCGCGTAGTGCGAAGTAGCGCAAACTTCGCAAACTACGCGAGCGTAGCGTAGTACTTCGCCCAGGGTTAAATAGGATGAAAAAAAAGGTAGAATGTACACAAAAAGCAGGACTTCAAAAAAGTTACCCCAGATGTGCTGCACTGGTGCCTTGTTTTGAGGATAGAATATTCTGGTTCTTCCTCGTACACTCCCAGTTGCTCCTTCATGATGTTGGTAGTGATAGACACAGAAGGGGTGCCTGGTTGTGGGCAGACTTGAGGTTGAGAGGGTGGGCCTTGTGCCATCCAATACATCAGCAAAGTGACTGAAGGCTGCAACAAGGTCTCTTGTAAGGGATTGATATGATTGTATGGCTTCTCTCCTGTCATCCGGGAGGCCTTTAATTCTGTCTACCCATTAGTCCATCTTCTTCCCATGCTATTCTTTGAATGGGTATATGGACTCCTTAATATCGCAGAAAATACTCTGAATTATTTTAGAAATGTTGTGCTCTGCTCACCTTTGGCAAGGACACTCATTTGTCCCAAAATGTCTGCTAGGGATCCATCCATATCATGTAGCCAACTAAGGATATCTTTGATGGACTCATGGAAGAGCTTTTATTGAATAAGGTATCTTTGGACTTCATTGAGACCATCATGGAGAGTCTCCATGCCTTTCTTATGCTCTTCCATAATGCCCCCCTGACTCACGTGGATGCCTCAAAGCTTTTGTCATGTTGACAGACAAGACGATTTTTGGCCGCTGGAACAGCTGTGTGGTGTGGGGGTTGGAGACCCTCTCGCAGTTTCATCCCTTGCATCCATGAGCTATAAGAGTATTTCTTTATCCACAAAATTCCTGCCAAAAGGGACTATAAATTTAGCACACAATCAATCTTTCTTCTGAGATGGCTGATCAAATGTGATAAAAATGCAGTCAGTGCTCTAACCTCTTTAATGGTATTGGATGCGGTACCAGAAGATGATAAATCTCCTGTTATTTTATGACATTTGTGTTGATGCACTGTTTCCATGCATGCAGTTTTTCTTGCAGGTAAAATCAGCCAATAAAATAATTTGTGTGAGGAAGAATTAGGGGCAGAAGAAGGAGAAGCAGTCTCAGCGGAGCTCAGGCAGGTCTACAAAGTGCACCATATGCTGCCACAGGGTGGGATGTGCCCGGACATAGTCCGGGCGAAGACCTGGCCAAAGGTGGGCCCATCTGTGCCCATCACACCCTGGAAGAGGCTGGGCTGGGCCGCCCCTCTTGATTCTATCATCTAAGAAGAAGAAAAGCATGTATGATAAAGAGAAAAGTCTCGGCTGTGGGTGGAGGTAAGTCAGGTACTCTTTTTATATCGCAAACCTTCAAATCAGCGCGATTGGAACTTTGAGCAAGGAAATCCACACTTTTGAGGAGATACTGGTATTGGTTATACATGCAGTGCCCCAATTCTCTCCCCCAGGACCTCTCTTAAATGTGAAAACATCTCTTGACACTCTAAGGGTTATACAAACCAGCTATACCACACAAGGGATCAAACTGTGTTTATGAAGGTCCTTGTAAAAAATGATTATCTGTTGAAGGGGGTGAGAACTCACTTCAAAGAGTAATCACAATGCTTGCCAGGGTGAAAAACAAATGTCACTAAATACACTTATGATTAACCCTCTGGTAGCTTGGCACAAAAGCAGTCAGGCTAAACTTAGAGTTAGTGTGTAAAGTATTTATGCAGTACTCATACTGAAATAAATTAAAAACACAACACAATAAAAATCCCAAACCAGATTAGAAACATATAGTCAATTTCAATAATTAAAATGACACCAACACAATACAAATCTAATCAGTAGAACCAGAGTTATGAGTTTTTAAATTTTGAGGTTACAAAATAGTGTCAAAAGGAGCAAAGCTCCAACTGTGGGTATCTGGTTGTGCTGGGCCAGGACAAAGTCGCAATTCAGGCCAACCATAATGAAGCGGGGCCTGGTATAGGACCACTTTCTTCCCATTGGGAGTTATACCTTCTGTCCTTGGTGCAGGGATGTGCTGCTATGTGAGGCTGTGTGTCACTCTTAATTGTGTCCATTGAAACCAGCACTGAGGAGCTGTGAAGCTCTGTGTCTCGTTGTGTCGAATTCGGTGAAGCCGCAGATCAGGAGATGCGCAGTGTTGCGATACGAGTCTTTGAGTCACTCTGTACCATTTTGTATTAGATCTGGTGAAATCTTCAGTTAAGCAGTGAGAAGTACACTCTGACTCCACCAAAAGGTCCAGGACCTTGAGGACTGCTTGGGTGTCAGGAATCACTCCCACAGAGGCCACCAGAGGGAACCAGGTCAGGCCCAGTTCGGGCTGGTCAGCTGGACAGCAGGAGAGACCTCTAGGAGCTTGTTGTGTCCTTGTAGCTCAAACAAGCGGTCATCCAACTAACAGGGCAATTCTTCTTCTGAATTGTCTCAGAGCCAGGAGTGTTCTGATTTCAGGTTATGTGAATGCCACTTGTATACCCTGTGCCAGTGTGTTGGTAGGGGACATCCTTTTGTCTAACCCTAAAACTGGTTCTGGTAATTTCATCTCTTTCCCCTGGGTTTGGCTTCAGCCTGGCAATTGAAACAAATGGCAGGTAGGCCTAGGTGTGAGCGGCATCTGCAAATGACAGGGTAGGAATCATCTGAAGTCAGGAAGGGCTAGGTACACTCCCAAGTTTCCCTTTGAAGTGTAATCATAACAGGGACAGAGCTCCACCCCAGCCATTCTGTAAGGAAAACCCTCTCCACACCCAGGCCCTTTGTCTACTGCCTGGCCCTAAAACACATTTCCCAATGGGGAAACCATAAACAGTCCAAGGACAGCTGGCCACTCAGAAAGGCCCCGGAGACTTTAGGCAGGAAAATGGCAACATTCTAAAAGTAGCATTTCCAAAATAATATTTTAAATTATGACTTGACTTTACCAAAAGAGAATTGTGAATTATGATTAAAATGAGTGGAAGAAGTATTAGCAACTTATTAAATTAAATAATAAATAAGTATTAGCACTTATTAAATTAAATAAAGGTAAACCAGTGTTAGTCCATTGGAGGTCAACACTTGCCACAGTGAAAAATGACTTTGGGGGCTTTTCAATGCCAGAACATGTAAGATATGAAATATGTATATCCCTTTTTAAATGTCATGCACTCTGCCCTATGATGTGTTAGGGCCTTAGGAGTGAATGCCAATTTTACCATGTTTGTAATGGAGGAAGCAAGCACTTTACCACTGGTTGGCAGAAATAAAGTGTGGAGAGTCCTTAATCCAACAAAAACGGGTTCAGTAAAAATAGAATAGTGAAAACAAATATCTGGGGGAATTCCACACAAAAGATGCTCATTTGGAATAGTCCTCTTCAACTTGTCTTGCCAACAGAAGTACAGGCAATTTCCCCTTCACAATCTAAAAGGAAGAGCGATGACTTACGGAACAAGTCCAAGCCTCTCACCCCCATAAAAATGATGGTGCAACAAAGACAAATGGTTTGAATAACGAGGATTATTATAATTTGCTAAGTTACTCATTTGACCAATTATTGCCAACCTGTACCTCCAAACTGGAGAGTTTTGTGAATGGTGTCTTTAATGTGTTATTTGATAGACTTAAATTAATTGAATTGGTACTTTCAAAATTGGTAGAGATGGTGAGAGGTCTTAGGGATTCTATCTCTTCTGGATACTATGCCTGCACCACAGGGTGCACAGAAGGAAGGGAGAGGACCATTCCCCAAACTTACAGCATTTGCCACCTGGTTGGGCAATAGTCTGAACAGGCAACCATTCACAGCTCTATACAGTGGTCAGGCAGGACACTATCTACGCTAGAGGGGCCATTTTGGCAAGCTTAGAAGAAGTATGTAATGGCCTATTACAAGCTTCCCAGCTTGACATAATTGCTCTACCTTATAGCTACCTCCACAAGGTATGCCATACATTATTGTCTTGACCAATGTGCCTCTGCTTAACATGTCACAGATGGGAGATAGGCCAGTTCATAAAAAAAGAGCTTTTTACTGGATTCAGACAAATGCTGGCCCAAGATCCATGAGTGGTAGCAATGTGTAGATTATCCATTATTTATCTTAATTTGAGACAAATTGTCACACTCCCGTTTGGGTATTTCTACAAAGCATTGAGTTGTATAGTGCCAAACAGTTGTTACTATAACCTCCCTCTACAATCTAATGTACAGATTGGGGAATCATGCTTTAATGTTCCAGTCAGTAATGGTTTTGCTGCAATTGAGTCTGTGGAGGATAATGATTGACACCTGGTTCAAAGGATTGTGGGAGTTAACCCAGATCCAGCCTTTAATCTTGCAGAGAGGACCGAGGAGCATTTAGGAAGTATTATTAGCCACCCCCACATAATCCTTACAGGATAGTTGTTTGAATATTTCAGGCAACAACAAGCACTTATGCTGTAGCTCTTGCAATATGGCGGGTATTATTTCCAAGTTGGCAAACCCGATTGGCTCATGTATATCAAACATTTTGAGTGTATTTACAAGAGACATGTGTGACTGAGCCATTTTTTATTGATGGCTATGATATGTTTAGCACCCCAGCTGTTCTATCAAGGTGTGGGAGAGCTAAGGGGGGCCTAGTCGTCATAACTTCACACCAGTTCTCTTGGTGAGTGATCTGGCAGAAGCTTGATTCTCCACATTAGCATCACATTAGCTTCTAGCTGGTAGAAGCTCAAACTATACTGTGTTGGTTAATCTTTACAATAATCTTTTTATATATAAATATGGTGAAATAATCAAGGCTCTTGATCTTGATAACGATCTATCTAGGAATAGTCATTCAGTCAGGCATGATTGGGCTCTTTTAAGAATAGCTGATTTTGACATGCGTCTTTGCTAATGACCATCAAATAAGGTTTGTGGTTTTCTGAATCCTAATAATATTTTTCTCATTTTGAGCATAATCATGTGGGGTATGTTTTGAATTGTCTTTTAATTATGTTATGTTACACAGAATTTGTAAGCGCGCGTACACCAAACAGGTTTCATGGCGCTGAATAAAAAGAGGTCAAAATCTAGCCATTAGCTTGTTTGAAGAGCCAGGTTTTTAGTAGTGTCCTAAATCTGGAGCAAGCAGTTGTAGATCTTATGTCAGAGGGAAGAGAGTTCCAAAGATACAGCGTGATCACAGAAAATCTGGCACCACCCAATGTCTTGTTTTTAATCTTAGGTACAGATAACACGTTGTGGTGGGCTGATCTGAGATTGCGTTTTGGGATGTAGCTTTGAACTCTGAAGGACACAAAAGTTGGTCTTTTTCCATAAAGTGATTTAAACATGATACAACCAGTTTTGAAGATGGTCTGCTGGGCAACTGAGAGCCAGTGCAGCTTTCTCATCAAGGGCTTAGTATGGCAATGTCTTGGCTGACGACAGACCAGCCTAGCTGCCTGGTTTTGTACTGTCTGCAGCCTCTGATTCAATCCTTTTGGCAATCCTAAATAAAGGGAATTTTGCCATTATTATCTTATGTTATGTATAATTTATCTTTTGCTAAGGATCTATGCAGTCCCTGCAACTTTCATTTCCAACTTTTACAGGCCCAGGGGCTTCTCCCACTGTTGATTTTATACTTTTATCACAGGATCTATGTAGCCTTTTTGAAAATTTCATGGTGATGTCAAAGTGTACTAATGATCATAACCTACTAATATTGGTCTTACGCGCTCATCTACATTTGATGCCCCCTAAGGTTCTAATTACTGATGGGAGCTTGGATAAAAATAAGAGGCTGCTTCTTAAAAGCCCAAATTAAACCTCAAGGGTATTACTAAATTGATTCAGGTTGCTAACTCCGACGCATGACATTGCCTTGACATTCAATTGATCCCTCGATGATTCTACAGGCATTCAGAGGTATTGGTATAAAGCTACAGACCCAATCTCGTGAATAGATTCAGGGGCTAAAGAGGTAGGAAGGTAGGAAGAGTCTTCTTAGACATATTAGAGCAATGGGCCATCAGTGCCTCAACTTGTTCCTGTTGACCTCTAAATACGTAATTGTTAAAAAGGGGATCACTGACATAATATCGATACATTCAATATCAAAACACAAAAATATTGGAAATTAAATATTGATAACAAAAATATCGATTTTCTATACTTAACTATAAAAAACACAAATATTGACAACACAAATATTGTTGTTAGAAATATTTATTTTTACCTATATCGAAAACAAAAATATTAAAAATATATAGTTACCTATAAACATATAAAACATCAAAAATATAATTTCACACAATTCTGACTACAATATTATCACCAAAATAATTAAATAATCATCAATAAATAGAATGAAAAAAACTTTTTTCATAATACAACTACTTGAAATAAACTCAAAACTTGTGATAAACATATTTAAATCAAATAAAAATATATTACATCAACAAACTATGTACCAGTCATCCCCAAAAATTATATATCTAAAATATAAAAAATATTAACTATACAACACAGATAAGACTTAGTGGTTTATTACGAGTCTGGCGGTCCACGGACTGCCAGACTCGTGGGGACTGTCGGCCACCCTTGGACCACTGCAACAGGGATCAGAGATGTTGTTAGCGCAGCGGTCTTGAGGCCGCAATATGCTTGGAGGGGCCGCTGCGGACACCCCGAGCATATTGCAAGTTTCTTCACCGCCACACTTTTCATGGCGGTGCAACCACCATGAAAAAGTGTGGCAGTGAGGAAACAAAGGGGGGCCTACAGGACCCCCTGGTACCTCTGCACCATGGGGTGCATGCAGGAGGGCACATGGTGTGCCCCCCTGTCTGCATGCACCGTTATGTTCCTGCATGAAACGAAAAGCACAACAGTGTGCATTTTGGTCCATGCAGGAACATGCTTTGACGTTCCCATTGCCTTGCCTATTGTAAAGGCACCGCTGTGGGAATGCCAAAGAGCTGCCCACCAGCAACTTGAAAAGTAATAATCTGCTGGGCTCTCTGTATTGGCTTTGGCAGTGTGGGAGCGGGGTGGCAGCATGGCGCCAATGTCATAATAAGGCCCTAACAGCATTAACTACAAACATTTAAACACCAACCTAAATATTACTAAATATATTTATAAATGAATATATATGAAAAAAATCTCAAACTATATATCATACATCAAATATAAAACCTAGATAAGCGTTTTCCATAGAAGGACTCAACTGATAAAAAAATTCAAACTAAAGTAACAAATAAAATAACACTATAAACAACTTAAGCAATAAAATCACACACACAATTAAATCAACAATATAAAAAGCACACTAATTTAAACAATTAAAAACTTCAAAAACTCCAAATGGTGCAAGACGAGGAAACTCTGACGGATTCTCTGACCAAACAATTAAAGAAGAAATATATAAATCTCAACAACTACCACCCCTTGGGGGTCCATTACGATGACTGGCGGATGCACCTCCGCGATGCTGGCGGTGGGAGAAAATGCTTTTTTCCGCCCGTGAGCAGCGGTGCACCCGTCCGCCATATTACAATGGCCAAACACAGCCCATTGTCCGTCCGCCGCGGTGCAACTCGGACCGCAATCAAAACGCGCCTGCGAGCGCGGCGGAGGCAACCAATACAGAACCACCGCCGTGCAGAATGACGTCCCTCCCGCCGTACAAATTAGGATGCGCAAAACAGCCAGGCCCACCGCAGCGGAGAAACCGGCCATTCTGAGCATACGGAAGCAGCACAGCGGAGCGCTACATCGATCACCGGAGCCGACCGCGATGGACCCGGCACTACACGTCTTCCCGGCGCTGTACATGATACAGCTACAGCAAGCCATGGGCCATCGCGGACGCCGACGCAGGGACGCCAGCACACAACTCCGCGAACAAACACAACCCACAACTCCATGTCCGATGTAAGGTGCCTGCCCCCACCAGACACCCTGGTGGGGACAGGAACACAACCACAGGTGTAGCCCCACATGTCCCACCTGTCACTAGTCCACCCCTCCACACCCAGGCCACCATGTCCGCGATCCTGAAATAATGCCCAGTTCACGTGACCACAGCGGTGAATCCGCGAGAAAAAATGCACACAATGTAGTAGGCCGGGCCAGCGCAAGGCAGGGACAGTGCTCAAAGTACACAGGGCAACACCTCCACACTCCACACACTAGACCCACCCACACCATGAAGGGACATGCCACGTGATCCCCCTGTGCCCCCACATGCCCAAAAAGCAGCCAGGTGAACACACACACTGCACCACACAACAAAAAACTAGGGAGACAGCCTCATCAGGTGTTGCTGCAGAGTAACACACAGCATACAAGCACTGGGCCAGGGGAACACACACACCACAACAACATCACACACATGGCAAGTAAACAGAGTCCAAGCACAAATTAAACACACACAGACAATGAACAAACACTACAATGGACACACAGCCTGCCAAGTCACACAGACATACCCCACACTGACAGACAGCAACAAACACAGACCACATGCCAACAGCAATGTAGGACAACAAATAGGAAACCCAAAGTGAGGTGCACACAAATGGAATGGTAAGGAGCTGAACACCAACAATGTGTACATCACATGCCAGGGAAGGAACACATTACATCCACCCCAGCCCAGACATCCACACATGGCAGTCACAGTGAGTGAAGTCAAACCATAGTCACCTCACTGCAACAACTCAGGGAGACAGCAAGGCAACCCATGAATAGGCACAGGGATGAAAGGAAGGGTATGAAGTCCAACCCTGATCAGCCACACATCTGAATCCAAATACATCACAGGAGTATGTCAGCAGCACAACACACAGGGCCCATTGCAACACTCCATGACAGTCAAACACAAGTATGACCCTTCACACAACCCCCACACCCATCACACCTACAGCACACAACACCAGTGACAAACACACAGAAGCTTGCCAATAATATCCAGTCAAGACACTGACAAGCAAACACACCCCCTGGGCGGTATCCCCAAACATCCCACACACACACAGGTATGGCAGTACCACTGTATGCACAAAAACAACAGTTAAACACAGAACACAATCAAAACACACACACAGAACTACTACAACAACAGACAAGACCTGTGCAGCTAAACAGTGCAATTTCAATGGGAGCACAGACACAACAGGAGTACACAACCACATCAGTCATGAAAAACGCACAGACAACATACCACAACACATATAAGAAGTGCATCCAATAAAAACAATAATGTAGAACAAAAGGCAGAAATGGGCCTACAATGACACATAGACAGACATACCACAACACCCATCCACTCAAAATGGTGTCATAGTGTACCACATGTCTGCACATGCACAACCATGACCATAGACACATCAAATGTGAGATGAGAAAACACCAAGGATGCACATAAAACAAGCACGGCAACCACAATAGACCTCAGTCCATGTGACAGACACACAAGTAAGGCAGACCACAATGGCAACACACCTGAATCAAACACAACAACAACACACACACACTGACAGGAAAATAGAACACCACACACAGAGGAACTGTCAACTGCATGACACAACACAACACAAACACTGCACACAGCCACATCAGTCACAACACATGCACAGGCAAAGATATCAACATGCTACAACAGCCAAACATCAGGGGGTGCACAACAGGCAAGGACAAGGCAACATCAACTCACAGCACTGCATGCACACCAAGCAGTATGTGCACAACACACATACCAGTTACAAACAGAGATGAGTGACACACCATCAACACACACAACAACAATCTAAACATCACACACACAACAACACACCCAGGAAGTCAATCAGTCCACAGCAAACACACATACTACCAAGCCAACACACACAGATGCACAAGTCTGGGACACAAAAGTTGAAACCACATGATCAGAGGAAACAAGACATCGGCAATGTTGAAGTGGAAAATAGAGCATGTGTCACAGTAAACAATATCCACACAGTAACCCTTTATTTAGCAAGGACACTGACAAGGCAGACAACAGGAGTAAATTAATTCTTTTTATTTACATTTCACATAGTCATGCAGCAAAAGTCAGACAAGAGCAAGGCCAGTGGCCAGGACACAGTGCAGGTGAGGTACATGAGAAGCTGCACAGGCAAGGGGCAAACAGCAGTGAACAGCAAGGCCAGTGGCCAGGACACAGTGCAGGTGAGGTACATGAGATCCTGCACAGGCAAGGGGCAAACAGCAGTGAACAACAAGGCCAGTGGCCAGTCCAAAGTGCAGGTGAGGTACATGAGAAGCTGCACAGGCAAGGGGCAAACAGCAGTGAACAGCAAGGCCAGTGGCCAGTCCAAAGTGCAGGTGAGGTACATGAGAAGCTGCACAGGCAAGGGGCAAACAGCAGTGAACAGCAAGGCCAGTGGCCAGTCCAAAGTGCAGGTGAGGTACATGAGAAGCTGCACAGGCAAGGGGCAAACAGCAGTGAACAGCAAGGCCAGTGGCCAGTCCAAGGTGCAGGTGAGGTACATGAGAAGCTGCACAGGCAAGGGGCAAACAGCAGTGAACAACAAGGACAGTGGCCAGGACACAGTGCAGGTGAGGTACATGAGATCCTGCACAGGCAAGGGGCAAACAGCAGTGAACAGCAAGGCCAGTGGCCAGTCCAAAGTGCAGGTGAGGTACATGAGAAGCTGCACAGGCAAGGGGCAAACAGCAGTGAACAGCAAGGCCAGTGGCCAGTCCAAAGTGCAGGTGAGGTACATGAGAAGCTGCACAGGCAAGGGGCAAACAGCAGTGAACAGCAAGGCCAGTGGCCAGGACACAGTGCAGGTGAGGTACATGAGAAGCTGCACAGGCAAGGGGCAAACAGCAGTGAACAACACGGCCAGTGGCCAGGACACAGTGCAGGTGAGGTACATGAGATCCTGCCCAGGCAAGGGGCAAACAGCAGTGAACAGCAAGGCCAGTGGCCAGTCTAAAGTGCAGGTGAGGTACATGAGAAGCTGCACAGGCAAGGGGCAAACAGCAGTGAACAGCAAGGCCAGTGGCCAGTCCAAAGTGCAGGTGAGGTACATGAGAAGCTGCACAGGCAAGGGGCAAACAGCAGTGAACAGCAAGGCCAGTGGCCAGGACACAGTGCAGGTGAGGTACATGAGAAGCTGCATAGGCAAGGGGCAAACAGCAGTGAACAACAAGGCCAGTGGCCAGGACACAGTGCAGGTGAGGTACATTAGAAGCTGCACAGGCAAGGGGCAAACAGCAGTGAACAACAAGGCCAGTGGCAAGTCCAAAGTACAGGTGAGGTACATGACATCCAGCACTGTAAATGTGTGGTACAGTACTCTACCATGGTCAGCAACACACTCAGGGTGTCAAAAATGGCCATGCCATGGCACCATTGTGAGACAGACATGTGTGTGAGGGGCACTAACACTCAGACTGGGCTGGCAGTATGACTGGGAGGTGGTTGTCTGTCGGGGCCTGTTGGGGTACTGGCTCGGGGAGAGAAAGGCCCAGCTGGGGTAGAGCCATCAGTGTTCTGTGAAGCCTGAGGGCTGCCAGGTCCATGTGTGGTAGAGCTAGCAGTTGTTTGTGAAGCCTCAGGGCTGCTAGGTCCAGGTGGGGTGGTGGCACGTGGAGGTGGACTCATGCCTGCACGAGACCCAGTGTGTGTGGGTGAAGTTTGAGGGGTGCCCTTCTGCTTCTTGGGGATTTGATATGGCTTCCCTGTCCTGGGATTAAGGCCAAGTGGGGTGTATACAACAGGCACACTGGTCACAAAAGCTGGAGCAGCTGCAGATGCTGCTCACCCCTCTGGGGACGTGCTGGATCCTTTGGGACGCTTGGCCCCGGATTGCTTCTGCCCCTGCCTCACCTGTTTACCAGGTGTCCCCCCTACAGTGGCCTCCTTACCCTCCTTCACAGGGCTCTGGATGGGAGTAGATGTTGTGGGTGAACTAGCCTTGGAGCCCTTCTTACGTGTACCCTTAGCAGGCACCTGTTTGTCACTGGGCACGGAAACTGTGTGCCTGTCTCTGCGAGACACTTTTGGGACAGGTGAGTCCTTGGCTGGGGATGCCTCTGAGGCATGTGAGCCAGAAGCCTGCTTTTTGCCATCCTTGCCCTGGGTGTGGCCTGAAGGGCTTTTGCCCCTGCGCTCTGGTGTGGCTTTACCTTTATGTGGGGATGGTGTCTGCGGCCTGGACTGCTTGGGCTGCTGCTGCTGTGTGCTGCGTGTGACGTATCTGTCCCTTGACGTCTGGGGTGTGTGCTCACCATCATCAGATGCGTCCACTGTCAGGCTGGTGGGCCTAGGGACTGGAGCTGGACCATGGGATTGGGCAAGTTGAATGGCTGCTGTCACTGCAGAGGCCAGAGACTGTACAGTCCAGTGTAGCCCACCCACGTCGGAATGCACGCCCTCCATGAAAGCCACCACCTGTGCCAATTTTTTGTCATGGTCCAGGAAGGCATTGAGGAGAGCTGTCTGACCCACACACAGCTGGCGCAAAAGGTCCACAGACTCCGCACTGATGGCAGCAGGGGGGACAGGGGCAGGGGCAGCGGTGCCTGGGATGAAGGACACTCTTCCCTTCCTCGTGGTGCGAACACGGGCACCAAAAGTGGGAGTAGCAGGGAGGGTGGGCACTGAACGCTGTGTGGTGGATGAGGAGGCAGAGTCCCCGTTTCCTTCGGACAAAAACATAGATGCATCACCGCCTTCGTTAGATGACGTAGAGGTCTGCATTTCTGGCAGGGACTCCTCTAGATGACTACAGTCCCCCTCTGATGCGCTGGTGACATCCGTGTCACTATGCAGGTGAGCCTCACCTGTGCCTGATGCATCACCACTGGTACCCGTCCCGTGTCCTTCCGTGCCCATGTGAGATGCTGCATGAGAGAGAGAGAGGATAAGTACATCTGCATCAAGTCAACAAATATCTGCAAGTGAAGCACCACTAATGATGGACAATGATCCATGTTGGACAACACCATGGGCAGTAACATTGTGCAACCTCAATACAAACATCGAAATTACCGTGGAATGATGCAAAAGTTTACATAATTCACCCATGTGATGGACACACAGCCATCTAGCCTGTTGGTGGCTACGTCTAACAACACACACATATCCCTCTGTGCACACCTAGGGCCCTGAAGGGTTCAAAGTTCCTACTCACATGTTGCCAACGTCACGACAGGATCCAGCAGAAGTTACCAACACAGACACAGACCCCAACATAACCACACACAATGTCCATGGGCACATGCCATCCACCATGTCGTATCTTGGGGCACAACTACAGTTGCACATTGGTGTCAGATGTGCAGCCAGCACTACTCTGACGTCAGGCAATGCACACATTGATGATGGCACACTCAGATCATGCACTCTGCTGGACCCTGACATGGGATGTCCATGACAACACCAATGAAGATGATACCAGAAGGCCACAACTACATATGTGAAGTCAAGGCCCATTACACCAATGACTGGGAAGGTACATGTAGGGGGAATGCATGACAACTGCACCCCACACCGCGGCCACTTACACACCATTGCATCACACTAGCAACATCCCAGCCCTGCACTGGCCCAGCCCTGGAGCACATGCTGGCAAACAACAACCAGAGTCACACACACAGAATACTCACCAACAGCTTGCTGCTGATGCACCTTCAGACGTGCATTGAGGTCAGGCTGCATCACAGCTAAAATGCGTGCCATTAGTGGTGTCATGCTGCGCCGCGCCAACCTGCCGGATCGCCCGGCCACGTTCCTGCTTAGCCGGGCGATGTCATCCCACCTCTTGTGACAGTGGGAGCGCCGTCTGTTTGAGCCACCCAGTGCACGCACCTTTGATGCAATGGCCCTCCACACGGCCTTGCGCTGGTTGACTTTTAGCTGCAGACATGGGAGACAAGAGTGGGCAACATTCAGTGTAACCAACCACCATTACCCAGTGCAGGACCATGACACTGACTCATCCCAAATTCAGCCATTACGTCAGCGGAGACAATACATCTGCTAATTGCAAACATCATCATCATGTGTGAAACACACATTAATGCATGCAGGTATGAGGGTGGACACAGTACATGCCCATCTCCTGGCCATGCAGGACGCCAGCAGAGAGCTAAATGTGTATGCTGACCACATCTAATGCAATATTCTGGGAATAACAAGACATGCATGACATCACTGCAGATGTGACTGGGAATACTCACTGTGCCCAACACTGCGCAGCCCACAAAGCACTTGCCCTTCAACTGCCACACTGTGTCATGGATGTCACATTGAGGGACATGACCTCACAAACGCAGACCCTCATCACAAGGCCTGTTGTGTGCAATCAACATCTCTGGAATGGCTCATTGATGGAGACTCAAGAGGAAAAGCACATATGTGACACTCTGTACATTCAGTGTTGTGTCACTGTCAGATTGGGCAGTGAATGTGCAGGCCATTTGGGGTCAAAAAGAGGTCCAACATGGGGCAGTTCATCTCTGACATGGAGTGACGTTATGGAAACACAAACAGTGGCAACACATGCTAGTATGTGCACATGCTGGTAGGGACGGAAGAGTCCGGGCACAAGAATGTTTGAATGTACCGTGTCATAGGTGAATGACCAACAACAGTGTCACCCTGGGGGATTCAGGTCATGAGTATGGCGCAGAACTAGAGGTGAGGCACATATAGAGGTCTTAACAATGGCCTCACTACCCTCTGGACAGCAACACTAGCTAAGGCCACAGATGGGGCTGTGAAGGACATCAGGGACACATACAGACATGCAGACTGGCAATCTCTGTCCTGACTCGTGAAATGAAAATGTGCAGCCTCACTGTATGTCTGACAAGACATCATACTTCCCTCACATCTGGATGTGCATGCAGGGAAACTTGTTGAATAGGCCAAACACACCTTCCCCCTGGAAACAGCATGTAAGACAGTGCTTGACCCACCCTCACACTCCCACGCACATACTGCAGCAGATCTACTTCATGTGTCCCCCACCCTGCACTCTCACTCATACTCTGAGGTACTCACCACGACATTAGGCGCACCAAAGAGCCTTGGATACTGGTTGAGCACCTCGTCCACCAGGAGCTCCAGTTCCTCGGTGGTGAAGGGAGTGGCACGGATTTTCTCAGTCCTCGCCATCACTGTGGGCAGGAGACGGCAGCAGCGGCAGTTGGTGGTGAGGGGTCTCAGGCAGCAGTCCCTGGAGGCAGCAGCAGGTGAGGGGTCTCAGGCAGCAGTCCCTGGAGGCAGCAGCAGGTGAGGGGTCTCAGGCAGCAGTCCCTGGAGGCAGCAGCAGGTGAGGGGTCTCAGGCAGCAGTCCCTGGAGGCAGCAGCAGGTGAGGGGTCTCAGGCAGCAGGCTCAGTGAGCTGTGGCAATGTGTGGCTCTCTCACACACATATATAGTCCCCAGGGCTCATTTATGTTGTTCTGAGCTGCTGCAATTGGTGTTCCAGGTCTGCCTCATTCAAAACATCCAATGACCGGCCCCGCGGTGGCGGAGCACGCCTACCGCGATTTTCAAAGTTGCATCAGGCAACCGCGATTGCGCTTCCAATTGGCTGGATGGGCATGCTCCATGGTGGTGACACACCGCAGGGGACAGGCGTGCGGTACCGCGGTGGTGCATCTTACAAGTGCATCCAATGAGCGGCCCGCAGTGGCGGAGCACGCCTACCGCGATTTTCAAAGTTGCATCAGGCAACCGCCATTGCGCTTCCCATTGGCTGGATGGGCATGCTCCATGGCGGTGACACACCGCTGGTGCCAGGCGGTAGTTCCCGCTACTCCTGGGCCATGCATTTCCATGAGTGACCGGGATCTGGGTGGCAGAGCATGCCAACCGCCATTAGCCATGTGTATATGCCTAGCAATCCTGCCATGGGGTCTCTGAGCATGGCGGTGACACACTGCTGGTGCCAGGCGGTAGTTCCCGCTACTCCTGAGCCATGCATTTCCATGAGTGACCGGGATCTGGGTGGCGGAGCATGCCAACCGCCATTAGCCATGTGTATATGCCTAGCAATCCTGCCATGGGGTCTCTGAGCATGGCGGTGACACACCACTGGTGCCAGGCGGTAGTTCCCGCTATTCCTGGGCCATGCATTTCCATGAGTGACCGGGATCTGGGTGGCGGAGCATGCCAACCACCATTAGCCATGTGTATATGCCTAGCAATCCTGCCATGGGGTCTCTGAGCATGGCGGTGACACACCGCTGGTGCCAGGCGGTAGCTACGGCGAGGGTGCAGCATGACATTGTTGACTCTGGGCGTGATGGTGTTCTTGGAGCACGTTTAATGCAGCAATGGACACATCGTGTAGTGTCAATGTCATGGGTCATATCTGTACTTCGAAAAGTGGTCACTTTCAATTAAACATGGAACTTGATGTAATTAAAATGAACTATAGTTCTTAATGAGAGCCGAAACTTCATATCTAACACCAAATGCAACACAGAAAGGACTAATGGGGCACATCACTCCTACACAATTTCATATCTGACCCAAACATTTTGGCCAAAGTTCATGTATCTCACCCCATTTCCACCCAAATGTCGTATCTGAGCCAAATTTTCACACACATGTTCATGTCTCACACAATATGTCATTACACAGTACATGATTGTACAAAGATTTCAGCATTGTCTCCATTACTCACCACATATGTCACACTGTTGTCTGTTTGGTATCACCTATTACAGCACTCATGTTAGATTATTGTTCGCTGTAGCAAAAACAAGAGTATATGTCCACATGTACATGTGTGTGCTATGCACACTGAAGGTTGTAACATACATCACCGGCACACTTTGAAATATGTTCCTCCTTAATCATTTGACCTGTCTGTATGCATTTGGTTATGTTTTGTCCCCATATATGCAAAATTTCATCAGCATTACTTGTGTCATTGTGTAGGATATGTGCTCATGTTGTTCGGCCGGTCATATGTGAATTTGTCACATGTATTTTCCACAGCTGTGAGTATGTTGATAGTGGATTTGATGTGTGTGGTGTGTTACGTTGGTCCTCACCAAGGACAGGTGCATTGACCTTGTCCACATGAAGATTGTTGGCTTGGTGAGGGACTGTAGCCAAATGTGGTGCTGGTGATCACTGACTGGTAAGTTTGAAATGGCATCTGTGACCAGTAGAAGGTGACCCACAATTGGCCTGGACAGTTCAGTATTGCGTGTGCTTTCATTTGCAGTAAGTGTGTGCAGTTTTGGCAGGGTGCACAATGAGGACACGTGTGCAGTGATATTGAACTGACACGTGTGGATAAGCCTGCTATGGTGTGGTAGCCTTTCGGGGGCACAAGCTGGTCCTGCGCTGTGTGGGTGAACTGATGGTGCTGAAGACTCAAGCTAATGATGGCATCCAAGACAGGTGAGATATACCTTGATAGGGCTGGCTGTGGCACCCATCTAACTCAGACTTTTCTTGTTCTAATGGTACCAGAGGCCAACAATTGATGCACAGCCAGCATCTTTGTCTGCAGAGGAATGTTGAGAGTCCGCTTTGTTGTTCCTGACAGTCTGTGTGGTATGTGGCTCAGGATGCTTTTGATAGTAGTCCTTTGGTACCTGTGTTGTGCGATGACATCCCCTGTTGTTATGTGCATGAGGCTGTTTTGTCTTCGGTATTTACTCTGTATGTTCATGCTCTGACTTTTAGGTGTAGTGGTGTTGCTTTGTCCGGGTGGTGGTGTAGGTTGTTTCTGTGTAACTGTTGTGTGTCCAAGCAGCTGGAGTATTAGCTCCATGGCAACTGTTGTACTCTAGTTGTGTGTCTGGGCAATGCCACCTTCATACTGCATGTCATAGTGCAACTTTAGTGCACATTGATGTTTGTCTACAGTCCTCTTGGATCACGTACCTTGTCCACTTTTTGTGTGCCACATTGACAATCTGTGTGCTTGCTGATGATATTGTGCAGTTGTGTTGTTGTGTCTTGATTCACGTCAAGACTGCATATGCATATGCTGTTCATTATTAGTCATTGACTGACTTTGAATTGTGTGTAACAGCATGTATGGCATGTCTACTGATGACAGTGGAAATTGGCACAGGCTTGTGAATATGTGTGTGAGTGTCTCTAGCATTGTGTGGATTAGCATTGGCTCACATTCAATGATGAGTCCTTCAGAACTGGCCAAATTGTGTAGTTCATGTGTCCCCTGTCATGATTGCACAAGAATGTGTGGCACGTACAGCAGACGTTTGGAAGCCAGCAGTGTTTCTGTTTCACACATGTCCTGTATCATCTACTGTCCAGCCTGTTTGCAACAGATTCTGAAATGTGACTATTACCATTCACAGACACAGTTTCCATGTTTGTTGTTCTCACAGTGGTAATACTGAAGAAGTGTAGTACAATGTATTCTCTATGTGTCACGACTATTGACTTGCACTGTATGGTGCATTGTGATGCCAGTCAATGTTTGCGCTGTGTGAATCAGAAGCTACGGAGTTGTGCACATCTCATGGTCTGTTGCAATGACGTGTCCCCTTTCATCTCACCTAGGAGGCGATCTAATGTGTATCGTCCTGTCACCCTGCTGGCTAACATTGAGGAGGATGACGTGATACGCAGATTCCGTCTGGACCGCACGAACATCCAAGACCTGTGTGCCATGTTGGATCCTCACCTGCGGGCTGGCAGGACATACCTAACAGCATTGACAACCGAGACAAAGGTGATGGCGGCACTGCATTTCCTGGCTAGTGGGTCATTCCAGGAGACAGTGGGCATTGCAGGGGGGATGTCTCAGCCCACCTTCAGCATGGTGCTAAGGGATTTCCTGTTGGCCATGATGCGATACAATGCCCAATACATCATTTTTCCAAGGAGGGCGGCTTTGGCGGATGTAAAGGCGTATTTTTATGCCCTTGGCCACATCCCGAATGTTGTAGGTGCTATTGACTGCACACATGTTGGCCTGGTTCCACCACAGGCACGGGAACACATCTATCGGAATCGCAAACATTCCCATTCCATCAATGTGCAGGTGGTGTGCCATGCCGATATGATCATATCGCATGTATGTGCCAGGTTTCCCGGGCTCTGCACATGATTCATACATCCTGCACAACAGCATTGTGCCCCGGCTGATGGCCAATCTACTACCGGAGCGGGCATGGATTGTGGGTGAGTAGGCAGAGTCAAGTTGTGTGCTGTGTGTGCCATGCTGTCCTCTGCCACAGTTGTATTACTGAATCAATATGTTTATTTCACACCTAGGTGACTCTGCATATCCCAACAGACCATAGTTGCTGAGCCCACTACGCAATCCTAGGACACCGTCTGACGTCCGCCACAACAATGCCCATGGTAAAACACGTCGGGTGGTGGAGCGAACCTTTGGTCTCCTAAAATTGAGATTTCGCTACCTGGACCAGACCGGAGGGGCACTCATGTACTCACCCAAAAAGGTGTGTCAGATAGTGGTAGCATGCTGCATGCTGCACAACTTGGCCTTACGGAAAGGGATACCCATGATCCTGGACGATGATGACCAGCCAGGGCCCCCCCTGCGATCCCACAAATGTCCAGTGATGAGGACAGTGGTGAGGAGGAAGGTGTCGACCTGCGTCAGCAGCTCATCAACCGCTACTTCACTTGAAGGTGGGTGACGATGTACAACTGGTCCATTGTCTGTTGATGTAGTTGTTTGGGTGGAGGTCTATGTGATCTTTGTGAGTGCATCCTGTTGTTGACTCTGTGCTGGCTGCCTATGTGTTGGATACAGGGTATGTAGGAACTGCTACAGGATGTCTCTGTTGGTAATGTTGCTAGGCCTGGGCGGAAAACTACGCTACGCTCGCGTAGTTTGCGTAGTTTGTGCAACTACGCGCTACGCGAATTGCACGTAGCACAGTGCAAAAACGCGTAGCGGGCATTTTTTGCTTGCTCGCGGTCCTCAACGTCAAGTTGGCGACCGCGAGCAAGCAAAATGACATCCCGGCGCGACTTTTTCCTTGGTCGCGATCAGCAACATCAAGTTGCCGATCGCGAGCGTGGAAAATAAACCTCCCGGCGAGATTCTCAACGTGGAGAGGTCAGGTTTCTCATTGCGAGTGGTCGCGAATACTCGCGACCGCTCGCGATGAGAAACTACCAGTCCGCGTTGAGAAAACTGCTGCTTGAGTACAAATCTACGCGAGCGGCAGAAAACGACCGCTTGCACTGTGCAAGATGCCGTTTGCAAGGATTGCACAGTGCGGACAAGCATCCGGCACTGTGCAATCATTGCGAACAGCATTTCCTACCGCACTACGCAGTTCGCGTAGTGCTACGCGTAGCTCGTGTAGTGCAAAGTGCACTTCGCGTAGCTACGCGTAGCGCTACTACGCGAACTACGCCCAGGGTTAACTGTTGCACATTGTTATGTGTGCATATTGTTGTACAGTGAGGACATGTGTTGTGTGATGGCTGTGATACCACCACCTGACTAGTGACTTTTGTTCTGTTGTCTTTTGCTAGGTCCCTTCTGCCTCCCCTTGCCTACAGAGGATCCATGCTCCTGTGACATTGTAACCATGGTAAAAATTGCACATACTGTGATAAACATGGAGCAGACTCAACCACCTTTTTGAGTTTTTGTAGTTTATTTGCAATGGGTATCTGTGAGAGGGAAGTGGATATTTACATAAGTGTGAATGGTGAATCAATGAGCTGGCAGTCATGGTAGATGAGACAATCGGGTAGGCACCACATTGCTGTGATGACACAGTCCAACAGACGGATGCCATTACCATGGCAGTATGGGTGAGGACAGTGTACTGAGTCAATGGTTGGGTGAAGAGTGTTGCCATCATGGCTGGCTCTTTGACTGGCGTTTGGCCTGTGCTTTGCCACGGATGAGTCCCAAGTTCTTCTTTGGATGGCCCCTTCTTCTTTCGGCAGGGGGGGCATCGTCTAGTGGGTCTGAGGAGTCACCCCTCTCGGTGCCCGCAGGGGTGGATGATGAACTGTCATCCTGCGTGGCAATGGGGGGAGGGGTAGGTGTGGTCTGTGGCAATGGCATGTCCCTCTGTACCACCACTAACCGGCCCATGAGGTCCACGATTTGTCCCATACGGTTGTCCATGGACCTCAGCAGACGTTGGAGCTCCAGGGCATCTTCGTGGGCCTGGCCCATTTGTGCCTGTGTGCGTTCATAGGCACCCACAACTCTGGTGATGTTAGCCAGGGCTTCGGTCACAGTGTCCGGTGTTGTTGGAGTCCCACTTGTCCTCCCACCTGCCCTGCTATCACTGACCTGTTGCCTCACCACTCTAGCCACACGCCTGCCCTCCACAGTTGATGGTGTGGGCTGGGCATCCTCTGGGGCAGGGCGAGTGTTGCAGGCAACGGTGGTAGTGGTGGTGGTGGTGGTGGTGGCGGCACAGGTCATTCCAGCAGGGGTCAGCGTTGATGTTGTTGCTGATGGGGGGGGCAGTGAGTTCATGTGACCGGTTGTGCCCTGGCACACCAGATGGTCCAGCTTGGAGCTCCTCATCCAAAGAATCCAGGGACTCCGCATCCCAGTGTCCATGTTCCGGGAGGAGACTGGCTCTGCAAGTTGAGGTTGTTGTCCTCTGCAGTCAGTTGTTGGTCACCTGTGGAACAGAGGGTACATGGTCATTGACTTACAGCCATATGGCTTGCTGTGTTTGATGTCTCTTATTTACATGTTATGCAACACACAGTTACGTATTTCATGAGTTGAATGTCTGCACAGTGTTGTTCGTCATGACATGATGTGGAGGTACATACATCTTGTTCCATGGTGTGCCAAGTCATTGGATGCCATGCCCAACGTGACACTCTTTGTATGGAACTGATGAGTTGTCATCTGACAACTGGCTGCCATGCAACTTGATGTGATGCATCGAGGATGATTACTCTTCCCGACAGATGTTACAGATGCACATGTACTACACATTGTCACATTGTCATCTCATGCATACCTTTGTAATGTTCTGTACTTGTATTTATTTGCTCGACAGGCCATGTCTTTTCATTGTTACTATGGTCCTTCATGCTCAGCACCCATGGAATTTGCACATAGCATTCTGTGCAGTGCATATTTGGTCCCTGATTTGCTTGCACATGGGTTTAGTTGAGTCACAGTTCTGTTTCTGTCACAGTTACATACGCATCACTGTCTGCATTCTTTCACATGGTATGTAATTGCGGTGTATTTTTTTGTGATGTGTGGCATTGTGTTGGCATTAGCTCAATGATTTCGTTGAGGAATGGTGGGGTGCATGCACTGGCTGCTTACCTGTACAGTTGGCATATTTTGGGTGGACTTTCTACCACATGCTTTTGGGTGGGAGGGAGTGCTCCATCCTGCTGAGGGATGGGGCAGGGTGTGCCTGGTGGGAGTTGTAGTGCAGGCCTCCCTATTACAAACACTCCTCCCTGGAAAGATGGCTACCTACCTGTTAGGTGAGGGTGTAGCACACAATGACTGCCACATGGTTGTGGGTGTGGGGAGTAGTCCATCCTGCTCAGCTTTGGGACAAGGGGGCCTGGTGGGAGTTGTAGTGCAGGCCTCCCTATTCCCAACACTCCTCCCTGGAAAGATGGCTACCTACCTGTTAGGTGAGGGTGTAGTACACAATGACTGCCACATGGTTGTGGGTGGGGGGTGTAGTCCATCCTGCTCAGCTGTGGGACAAGGGGGCCTGGTGGGAGTTGTAGTGCAGGCCTCTCTATTCCAAACACTCCTCCCTGGAAAGATGGCTACCTACCTGTTAGGTGAGGGTGTGGCACACAATGACTGCCACATGGTTGTGGGTGTGAGGAGTAGTCCATCCTGCTCAGCTGTGGGACAAGGGGGCCTGGTGAGAGTTGTAGTGCAGGCCTCCCTATTCCCAACACTCCTCCCTGGAAAGATGGCTAACTACCTGTTAGGTGAGGGTGTAGCACACAATGACTGCCACATGGTTGTGGGTGGGGGTTGTAGTCCATCCTGCTCAGCTGTGGGACAAGGGGGCCTGGTGGGAGTTGTAGTGCAGGCCTCCCTAATCCCAACACTCCTCCCTGGAAAGATGGCTACCTACCTGTTAGGTGAGGGTGTAGCACACAATGACTGCCACATGATTGTGGGTGTGGGGAGTAGTCCATCCTGCTCAGCTGTGGGACAAGGGGGCCTGGTGGGAGTTGTAGTGCAGGCCTCCCTATTCCAAACACTCCTCCCTGGAAAGATGGCTACCTACCTGTTAGGTGAGGGTGTAGCACACAATGACTGCCACATGGTTGTGGGTGTGGGGAGTAGTCCATCCTGCTCAGCTGTGGGACAAGGGGGCCTGGTGGGAGTTGTAGTGCAGGCCTCCCTATTCCAAACACTCCTCCCTGGAAAGATGGCTACCTACCTGTTAGGTGAGGGTATGGCACACAATGACTGCCACATGGTTGTGGGTGTGGGGAGTAGTCCATCCTGCTCAGCTGTGGGACAAGGGGGCCTGGTGGGAGTTGTAGTGCAGGCCTCCCTATTCCAAACACTCCTCCCTGGAAAGATGGCTACCTACCTGTTAGGTGAGGGTGTAGCACACAATGACTGCCACATGGTTGTGGGTGTGGGGAGTAGTCCATCCTGCTCAGCTGTGGGACAAGGGGGCCTGGTGGGAGTTGTAGTGCAGGCCTCCCTATCCCAAACACTCCTCCCTGGAAAGATGGCTACCTACCTGTTAGGTGAGGGTGTGGCACACAATGACTGCCACATGGTTGTGGGTGTGGGGAGTAGTCCATCCTGCTCAGCTGTGGGACAAGGGGGCCTGGTGGGAGTTGTAGTGCAGGCCTCCCTATTGCCAACACTCCTCCCTGGAAAGATGGCTACCTACCTGTTAGGTGAGGGTGAAGAACACAATGGCTGAGACATGCTTCTGGGTGGGAGGGAGTGCTCCATCCTGCAGAGGGATGGGGCAGGGTGTGCCTGGTGGGAGTTGTAGTGCTGTTTGCCTGGACACATGCAACACAGTGGATGTTGTCTACCTTTGTGATGTTTATAAAATCTGTGTGACCTGTGTGTGTTTTTGGGGTGCAGATGTCGGTACTTGTGCCTCAGGGATGTATCTTTGTAGTTGTGCAAGACAGTACATGGCAGTTTCATGGTATACATTAGTTGGTGCTTACCAGCCTCCACTCCCCCGGGTATTCCTTCAAGAGTCTCTGGATGCAGTATGGCAAGCACCTTCTCCTCCCACGCAGTGAACGGTTTTGGTGGGATGGGAGGGCCTCCACCAGTCGCATCAGCCAGCTCACGGTTCTTGGCCCTCCTCTTCTTGACAACACTCTTCAGGTCATGCCACCGCCTCATGATTTCATTCTTGTTGCGGGGCACATTCCCTACTGCATTGACCCTGCCCACTATCCTTGCCCACATGTTTGTTCTTGTGGCTATTGGTGTCTGTTGGACCATGTTGCCAAAGAGTTGGGGTTCTATTCTGATTATCTCATCTACCATTACTGTCAACTCAGTGTCAGTGAATTTTGGCATTTTCTGTGGTGCCATGGTGTGTGCTGTGCTGATGTTTTGGGATGCAGTTGTGAGGGTGGTGTAGGTGGTGTGTGTGTTGTTGTGCTGGTGAGATGTGTGGTGTTTTGCCTATCCAATGTGCTGCAGGGTTTGGTTCCTTCAGGGCTGGATTAGTGCAAAGGATTGTGGTCAGGGAAGGGGCTGTTTTTATGCTGAGCTATGTGGGTGTGTCAAGATGGTGTAATGCATTCAGGTGTGCTGTGTGGGTTGTCCTGTGATTTGTATTATTGATTTGGCATGGGGGTGTGTCATTGGGATGTTTCAGGTTATTTTGGGGGCAGGACTAGTTGCCTGTGTGCATTAGGTGGCCTTATTGTGTATTTTTTTCACTTGACTGCCATTTTGTTGCCGGAGCATCCGCAGCGATGGCTGTGCTGCAGGCCTTCTGCCGTATCTCACATTCATTACTGTTAGCGACCGCGGCGGACGGAAACAGCGGAACGTACTGCTGTAACAACGGGGATATCATAATATCATTGGCGGTCACTCCGCGTGTCTTGCGGCGGGTTGATGTGTTTCCGCTATGTTACCGACCGTCGCGGTAGATTTTTCACTTTCTCTGCCCTCTACGGGTGGTTTTCCGATGCCTCCTACCACCGCGGTCGGAATATTTTGGCGGTTGATCATAATAGGGTCGGCGGGGTTTCCGCGGTACCTCCGGACGGTGATTTTCCGCTACCATGGCGGTCGGATTTTTTTCCGTCCGCCATCGTAATGAGCCCCCAAGTAAAATTTATGTTTAGGGCCTGATTTAGATCTTGGAGGCACTACCTCCTTCCCACGGTGGTCCCAAGTACTCTGTCATTCTGACGGCGATTCCCCCGCAATATTTAGATGTGCGGCTGTAGACAGAAGACCACCGCTGCAGCAGTCTTCTCTGCTGGCTAACAGTACTCCGCCGCCTTCAGTCTGGCAGATTTACGCTGAGACGATTTAGATGTTCCTGTTGTGTTGGGCTGGAGTCCTGACAAAGTGAGGTTCCACCAACAGAAAAGAAAGCACCTGCTCCACATTAGAACACCTCCAACAGAAAAGCTGCAAAACTGTGTGAAACATCTAAACAGAACATTCATTTAAGTATACAAAATAGAAGTAGTTGCATTTTTTACATGTTATTAACAAATGTGCAAACGTTAAAACATACGACAGAGGCTGCCAAATGTATCACTTCACAGCAAGGAAAGCAATTACTAAATCACATGGGCTACACCTACAGCAAAGAAAGTACATCATCAGAAAATATAAACTAGAAATGTTCTAAATATTATTGTAAAGCATGGTATGGGTGGGCAACTACAAAAGATGATGCTATGATTCTTGTAAGAGAGCACAACCACCCCCAAATGGAACATAAATAGAAGTAAGCGAGATATTGGAGATTATAGAGACAAGCACTAGCTCCCAGGAACCCTCAAGCAAAATCTTAAAAAATATAGAGCTAAATGTACAAGGACAGGAATAGCGAGTTCCTATTCCTAATGAAACTCTTCATTAGCGATTCATAGTGGGTCGCAAATAGACCTACCTCATGAATATTAACAAGGTAGGTCGCAATTTGTGACCCACTACGGTTCTCTGCAATCACAGATATGATGACCTGCTGGGTTCAGCTGACCACCATGTCTGTGATTGCTTTTAAATAAAGAGGTTTTTTTTTTAAGAGCAGCCTATTTTCCTCAAAGGAAAACGGAATGCTTTAAAAACGAAAAAAAAGTTAACTTTGAAGTTTAATTTTTAAGAATAAGCAGTGGTCCATGGGCCCACTGCTTGCTCTTAAAAAATATTTTAGCAACCATTCTCAAAGGGAAAGGGATCCCTTGAGGACCCCTTCCCATTTGTGAATGGTTTACCACCATTTCTCAAATGGCGGTAAATTGCGCATGGTTTGAAACTGCAATACGGTCGCAAAACATTCATACATACCAGTTCAATTCAATATTTGGAAGGGATGCCCTCAACACGCCCCTTCCAAATACTGAATCACAAAACCCAAATTGTGATTCGGTAACAACATACCGAAGCACAATTTGGGCTTTGTACATTCCATAAAGCATTTTTGCGGTCACAAATGGCCTGATTCTTTGCGACCACAAAACTGATTTGTATATTTAGTCCATACCACCTGAAGTCCCCAAACACTTAACGGGTGAACTACCGCCTATTCTTATTTTAAAACATTTAATTGCATGAAATAAAAAAGTCACCAGTGACATGTCACTTGCCCCCAGATGATACCATGACATAAACATACCTGAACATTTAACAATTACACTTGATGAGGAATCTCTCCATTTACATGACAACCTAACTAATAAGAAACAAATCCTAATATTCTCTACAGCAGATAACTTAATAAAAGCTAGCAATGTCAAACCTGGATAATGAGGGTGGCCAGTAGTGAGGGTGTAACAGGAATTGGCCAGGGGGCAGCTTGTCTTCCTCTATAAGTGTTGTATATGGGGTTAGGACAACTCCCGATATAGGTCTCCCACATCTTGAGTTCCCGCCACCCGCCAGCTCCTCAGCTCGGCAGCTGTGGTCGTTATTTGACACCTTGTTGTCCCCTCCAGTGGTAGGGCAGACGCATACGGCATAACATTTTGGGTAATGTATAAGCTTCTGCGGAAGGATCTGTATGCTACGCTAAGCAGCAACGATTCCGGTGGTTTTGTTTTCGCACAGGGGTGAAATAGTCTTATCAGCTCTGGTAAGGTGTGGGGTGGCTGTGTAGTTGGGGTGTCACCGCACTGACGATCAGCTAGCCACCAGGCCACCCACTGCAGCTGAGCAGCCAGGTAGTACTGTTCTAAATGTGGAGCTGCAAGGCCTCCCTGGTCTGTGGGTAAGTAGAGCTTTTCTATCGCCACTCGGTGCCGGGTGTCGCCCCATATGAAGTCTCTAACCAACTTTTTCAGAGGGAGGAAAAAGGAAGGAGGAATGTATAGTAGCAGGTTCGTAAAAAAGTATAGAAACCGTGGAAGGATCATCATTTTAGTGAGGGCTACTCTACCTGTCACCGATAGTGGGAGTGTGCTCCAAAATGACATTTGGGAGTGGACGGTGGTCAATGCTCTACCCAGGTTGCCGTCTAGCAAGTCTGCTCGCTGCCTGTACACTCTTCTGTCTAGGTGGTGAAATGTGTCCACCCTCCATTGCACGCACACCCTATTGAGGACATACCCTGGGTCCCGGCTTGTCTCGCTGAAAGGATAGAGAAAGGCTTTGCGGCATTGACTTTTTGCCCAGATAGGGAGGCGAAGTCACCCAGAATATGTGCCAACCGCAGGGGGATCTTGCTGATGTCTCTTATGTATACCAGCAGATCATCTGCGTATAGTGATATTGTATGTGTACTGTCTCCCAATGGAATACCTTCGCTTATCCCAGTGCGGATTGCCTCTGCTAGTGGTTCTATAGCCAGTGAGAAGAGGAGTTGGGACAGAGGTCATCCTTGCCTGGTCCCTCTGATGGAGCAAGGACTCGTAAATGAGACTTGCTCGGAAGCAATCCTCTCGTTTAACTCACTAACAAATTATTAACAACGTGTTTTGTGATTAATAATACGCATTTCCTTTACACGCGGGAGAAAATGAAGCTTGCCTATGTGTTTACTAACTGCAATAACATGAACGAAGGACTAAGATGCATTCTAACATGGGATCTTTACTGCGCATGCGTCTACTGCATCTACGTATTATGACGTAATAACGCTTGGAGGGAAATTCTTGCGCCTGCGCAAAGAACCATAAAATGGCCGCTTGAAAACTCACATGCATGGCACCTGCTTGCTGAAATTAGAAAATAAGTTTTATACTAACGCAAATGCAGAAAGGGAAATAATAAATGGAATGGGTTAGAGTAGAGGTTGGTGGTATACAGTGAAATCATTTATTTTTGAGAATAACATTTTTCCTTTTGACTTTATTATTAGTGCGTATTTGGGCCTGTCAAATTTGTCTGAGTCGAGCAGACTGACGTTGCGCCACGCATGCGCCCTGGTGAGAAAGTACGAAAGATGACTAAGGACTTGTCACGCGTCCAAGGCCGGCCAGGATGTGCCCTGGGAACATGAGGGTGAAGAGTTCATATGAAGGAACTTTATTCAAGAGATCGCAACAATTGTATTAATAAAGTTTGGAGATGTATGAGAAAGGAAGAGAATTAATAAAGTTTGAGGGGAGGAGTTTTGAAACAATGGTTTAAAGAAATAAGTGAAATGTAAGTATGGTGTGATGATCATCCCCCCTCGCCTGTCCAATTAGAGTTAGTATTTTGCAAAATTGAAACATTAATGGGTGGTACATGCTTATGGAAGGGTATAATTGAGGTAGTTTTTAGTTAGCTAGGAGAGAATTGGGAAGGAATTTTCGGAGAGATCTGTTGGTGCTGGGTGGTGCTGAAGCTGTGAGACGCAGATGAAGAAAATCGAATGCAGAACCATCTACTTAATTTGGGTGGGTTAGACAGAAGATCGCGGAAGAACCACGAGGAGGAAGAGAGTGTCAGAGAGGGGTGCGACGTAGTCATCGGTATCTAGAGAGGTGAAGTATCCTGTCCTGAGTCCTGTCCTGAAGTCTTTGTCTCCTGATCTGTCCTGGGGACCCTTACCAGCCCTTTGGCCACGGGGTTGGTCTTCACACCATACTTGGTAATTATAAATTCATCGTCTTGATAAATGATCTTCTCTCTCTATCCTCTTCTTTCTGAGCATAGTTGTTGTGTGGATCTGAATTATTAAATCTATTGAATTTTTGATTGAATTGGCACTCTTGCGAATGAGGATGTTTGTACTGAAAAGTTTGAGGTGGTTCACAAACAACTAATTTAGATAAAGATTTTAAAACTTCTCGAGTCTGTGATTACTTTATTTCAATTAAGAAATGTTTAATCGAGTTATGTTAATTATCACCATCAACTAGTTCCACCTAATGGTCCATTGACCAGAGGAAAGAACTATTTGATCAGTGAAAGGTTTAGTTGGAGAAGAAATAACTAGAACTTAAAGTATGAAAATCATAAAACTAAAAAGTTCCAGCGGTCTACTTGGTGTTTAGTGGAAGTGAGTTGTATGGGCCCAGGTGAGTATATGGTAGTGGAGTATTTGTTGCTAGTACGCTGCTGGATCACCTCTTCTCACCAAAATTAGGTCGGATATGTATGGGCCTACTGTTACTCACACCGTCAGTTCGGTATGCAACAACAGTACCATGCGTATGAACGTGTCGCCCAGGTTGTATCTTGTCAGTGCAGCAAATAGAAATCCCCATTCCAGGGAGCCAAATGCTTTTGCAAGATCTAGTACTAGGCAGCCTGAGTGTGGACTCTGAAGAAGCGCCTTAGATCCAAAGAGGTGCTTCGGGGGGGGTACGAACCATGTTTTGGTCTGCGTGGACCAGAGATGGGACTACCTGCGCAAGCCTATCAGCTAGGATCTTTTCCAATATCTTGTAAACCATGTTAAGAAGGGCTAGTGGCCTATAGGAGCTCAGGTCTGTGGGATCTTTGTCAGGCTTGAGTAATGACACTAAACTCGCCTCACGCATAGACGGGGGAAGTCTTTGCTCATTCAAGGCTTTAGTGTAAAGTGTGTGCAGGCGTGGAGTCAGCGATGCAGCATATGCCTTATAATAATCTGCCGGGAACCCATCTGGCCCAGGCGTTTTCCCCGTTGCTAGTGCTGCTATCGCATCTCGAATTTCCTCGGCGAGATTGGCCCATTCAATATCTCCCTTTGCTCCGGTGTTGTTTCTGGTAGGTGCACAGTCTCTAGGAAAGTAGTTAGATTTCATTCATCACAATGCCCCGAAGGTTGGTTAAGTGTGGTATAATGGCGTGTCATAGTTGCGTGTATTTCATGCTGTGTATATAGCATGTGTCCTGTCTCTGTTCGTATAGCGCATATGGGTTGGCGAGTTTGTTCCTGGTGCAGGACCCGCCCGGTCTGCTGTGGCGTGCGTGTTTGCAGAATGTGCCACATAATTGTGACATATCAGCCTTTCTAATAAATCCCCATGTTCAGCGCATAGCTCTTCTAGGTGCTGGTTGTCCCCCGTGCCTGCCGCCTCGCCCATCTCGTGGCCTAGTAGTTGTCGTTCTACTCTACTGAGTGTGTCGTTCAATTGCTTACTTATGTTGCAAGGGGTCCCCAAGCTGTGCCCTCTTGTGGTCACTTTGAAGGCATACAATTTCAAGAGTGTGTCGCCTGTAGAGCCATCATTTGTTTCAAAGTATTCTAGGATCGCCGTCCCTAAAGAGGAGCGGAATGCTTGGTCTTCTAGCGCTGCCGGCTGGAGCCGCCATGTGGGGATTGGGGGGGACCTTCCTCCCATGTAAGTTGCAGCTGCTGAGGATTATGGTCAGAATGTGTGCGTCCCAGGTATTCAATCCTCTTAATAAGTGGGGAAAGGGTGTGTGATCCCACTATACGATCCAATCTTACATGCAGTTTGTGCACGGGAATAGAACGAATAAAACCGTGTGTTGGGGTTGAGGGCATGCCAGATGTCGGTCAGCGACCAATGAGCTAGCCATTCAGTCAGTACCTATGTTTTGGATGCAGCTGTGGTTATCGTTAGGGGTGGGAATGACCTGTCTAGGTCCACATCTAATACCGGGTTAAAATCACCCCCTATCAGCCATGGAATTCCGCTCCATCTGGCCAAAACCCTGGTTAATTTACTAAGGAATAAAGCTTGCTCCACGTTAGGGGCATTTTCAGAGTCTATAAGGAGTGTTTGGCTGTTCAATCTACCTTTCACAAACACATATCTGCCCTCCGGGTCTGTAATCATCTCTTCCTTTACATAAGGGATCTCAGCTTTTATCCATATTAAGGCCCCTTGCGGTTGGGGAGGAGTAGTTAGTACCATACACTTGTCCCCTTCAACGCCGGCGGAGGAGATCAATTTCTGTCTGGATATGGTGTGTTTCCTGCAGCAGGGCTATGCTGGTGGATCTCCATTGTAGATATGAATATATGGAGTATCTGCATATAGGCGTGTGCATTCCCCTCACATTCCATGTAAGAATGTTTGGCTGTGCCATGGTTGAGAGATATTATCTCTGTTGTAGGGGGAGAGTGGATATGTGGCAGGGGTCCAGGTGGTCATTTAAAGCTCCTTGGGGTGTCAAAAGTAAAATTGGAACAGGGGGTTCAACTGCATTCTGCATAACTGTATGAGGGCGAACTCTTAGTCGATGTTCGTCCAAACTAAGAATGCCCAACCGTGGCAACTACTGTGCTGGTTTGTGTCTAGCTAGCTATGGGGGTGTGCGGTGTGAACCTATGCTTTCTTGCCGCCCCTCGATGTTCCGTTAAAGTGTCAAGTAATCCCATCTGAGTTGTAGATGTGGGTGCGCACGTGGCCTGATTAATGGGAGTGCCGGGTCTTGTTCAAGCCTTGCATCCGGTCATGTGTTGGATAACCTTCCTGTGTACTATGTATGTATCTAGCAGGGTAAATAGTGAAGACAAGACAGTGCAGCATTTACATAGTGTACAGTATTGCTGATGAATGTTCAGATAAATGTCATCTGGGGTGTGACATCTGGTAGTTGCAGGGAATCCAGGTCTTGGGATCTTGCGGGCATCGACCCTGCCACGCTCAAGAATGGTTGAATCTTGCTTCATGATCAGAGTTCTGTGATGCAGATTGGATTGCTGCAGCCAAGTGTATAGTCTCCTGTCTTTCCATTAGTCTTTGTTCCAGGTCAGGGACCGCTGTCTGTGGCATTGTGTGATTGGGGCTCCTTCCCCTGCCGCGGTGGCAGTTTCTCCTACCTCGCCGGGGTGACATAGAGTCAGTGGTTGGTTTGGGTCCTGTCAGCAGGCCTGATTCCTCCAGCCAGTCCCAAATGTCGGAGGGTGTATCGAAGAAGCGTGCGGCACCTTTCGTGGCTACCTGCAGTCGGGGCGGGAACATCAGAGAGTAGCGAATGTATAATTTTCTGAGCTGGTGCTACACTGCCTTAAAAGATCCTCGTCATCTCAGCACTTGCGCAGTGTGGTCTGGGAATAGCATGATTTGATTGTTTTGGATCCTAATATCGGATAGTTTACGTGTTTCCCTCAGAACAGTGTCCCTGTAATTTAATAGTTCAAACAGAATTGGTCTTGGTCTGGCTCCTGAGGCGATAATGCATCTTCCGGGAGCAGCTTCCTTAGCCAGTGTGTACGTAGACTACAGGGTCCTGTCCCTCCTCTCCTTCAGGAAGGCCTACCACACGGACATTGCTGTGGCGCGAGTGTCCCTCCGCATCTTTCAGTCTGTCCTCTAGCGTGTTCACTCGGTCCAGGAGATCCTCTAGAGCTGCTGAATGGGTATGGGTGGTTGGTTTCAGATCGGATAGGGCTAGTTCGTTGGCCTGGACCTTGTCTCCCAGTTTGCGATGGTCGGCTAGTAGTAGCGTGAAGTCGGACGTGACCTTGACTATTTTGGTCTCTAGAGATGTCTGTGTTTGAATTAATGCAGTGCCTATTTTCTCAACCGCAGCCAGAACAGAGTCAAGTGTGGTGGAGAGTGCTGAGTGTGGAGCTTCATTTGCGCCTTCATCCTCCGCATGTGGGGCCTCATGGATTTCCGAGCGTGTGGTTGATTGTTGCGTATTTGTTCGTAGTTGGCCCATGGCCAGTTTTTGTGCTGAGGATATACAGAGGGCATTGAGGGCGTCCTCCTGGGATCTGCAAGCTTTGTTAGCTTTGCTAGGTCTGGGATGAAGGGATGACTGATTTTGTTGTTGCCAGTGGTTGCTTCAGATGCCGGTTGAGTCTCTTTTCTTCGGCTGGGTCTTCGGCAGTTGATGACGGGCAGTGTTCTTGGGGTCTATGCACAAGCTCTGCAGATCCAGTGTGGTGAGGCTTTTTCCCCCAATCCAGGCCTGCACACAGAATGATCACTTGGGTCTCTCTCCGGTTCTGTGAGTGAGTTTTAGGGTGTCATCTCGGTAGCACACTGATACTATGTGTGTGGGGTGCCTCCTCCTGCCAGAGATAGGAAAGGGAGTGGAGAGGCAGATAGGTACCTCGGGTGCACTCCGATGTTCCCTCACTGCACCTGCTTCGGTTGTTCGGAGGTCTGGGCCCGGGCCGACCCTCATATCTCTTAGGGGCATGGTAGGCCTCAATGCGTACACATGCGGCGTGCTGCCTGTGGGTGTGGGCCAGGTGAGGCTTTACCCGTCTTTACCTGTCTTTTGGATTTTCATGACATAGTTGCCCTGATCCTGGTACTTAAGGGCATGAGCTTTGTCTTGCCTTTCACGTGTTTTCTATCTTGGAGGGCCCAGATCCGTATCGGCCTCCATATCATGGCCCAATGTCTCCCCGTTGGGCCTGCCTCACATCCGATGCCCACATCCCATCCCAGGTTCAAGTTTTGAGGCTCACCTCACAGGGGTCGCGGATCACTTCCCCATTCAGGGTTGCCGGGCTGGTGCCAGTAGCATTGGGTGCATGCTTTCTTCATTGTGGGATCTGGCCCCCACTCCTCGCAGCTCTCTCAGGACCGCTCCGCATGCACTCCAGTTGGGTGTTGTCCTTCACGGCAGGGCCAGGTCGGGGCGGTCTATTTCTTTCATACCTGGGGACTGGGGTAGTCGATCTCACCCAACCAGCCCGGGGGCAATATCACTCACTGCTGTGTAGTCACGGCTCTGCTGTGGAGCCCCACCCGGCCCTCAGCATCGCTGCCGGTCTCAAACTTCCCCATCACTGCCTTCGGGGTCGGACATCAGCTCCTGTGTCCTCTCCTCTCCGGGATTGCGCAGCATCTTTGTCGGCTCCAAGCCGGTCTCTACTAGCGGCTCCAGCTTTGGGCGGGTGCTACATGAATGAGGCCGTCGGCCCTTCCCCACTGCAATCCAGCAACCACACTCGCCAGACTGAAGCTTCCGGCACACCGGAGACAGGTGTGATACAATCTGTGGGCTGATGGCGCGGGATTACATTATATTATCAGGATAATCGAGGGTATGCGTGTGGAGCATTAAGAGCTCGCATCCACCATCTTGGCTGGTTGGACACGCCACCCCATCAATGGTCCCTTGATAAGCGTAATCTGAAGTCTGAGGTTAAAATAAGATTTCATAGTTTCTCAATATGACAGCTGAGAAACAGAGTTCCACATCTAAAAGTTGGAGACGATGGAATCATACATTAAATGAGCTGAACCAAAGGTATGCAACAGGAAACATAGGAATTGTGACCTCCAATAAGCGTAAAAGCAACAAAAAACAAAATGCACCAGTGTTTGTTTAGTAGCGCTATCACAAGGTCAGCAGGGTGGTAATGTATGAAACCAGGTGCCCTGCTGGGGATGGGCTACCAGAATGTACAAGGTGCTTTATCTAAAACAGGTCAGATAAAATCTATGTTCAGAGTTCAAAACCCACAAAAGATATGGTTCTGTTCCCTCTACATGCGTTAAGTCTAGATAACAGGAAACGGTGGTCATGGATTGCCATTTAGCAAGTCTAGCTTGATTTCTGTAGTGAAGAAAGAGGGATTTCACCATATTGTTGGAGCAACTATCAATTTCATTTGTGGAATAGGAGAGGTTTGACAGGCCAAGGTCAGAGAGTATCTTTTTGACATACACTAGCCATGGGATAGAGTTCTCGTGATCTTGTCTAAGGCGATCTTCAATAACTATTTGAGTAAATGAAGTGTGAGGTGAGAACCAAATCTTAAGCCAGAGTATCAACTGAGCAGCCTGAACTATGTACCCCAAGAAAGAGAGACCAGCTTCCAAATGGATGATAAGGCTAGCCTTGCTCCTAGGCGTTGTTAACAGCCTACATAAAAATGTATTTTCGATCCTTTGAAGAGTACCAGGGGGAGTGTAACCCTATACGCTGGCCCCATACATCCCCAAAGAGAGGCATTTACTCTTGTACTGGGTGGTTAGTTCCTTGATGGGCTTATGTCCAAGTTTCTTGGATAACCTGCAGATTGCATCTATGGCCCCTTCAAGTTTACAGGCTCTCTGGGTCAGATGTTTGTCCCAACTCAGATCGTCCATCAACAAAACCCAGAGTAAGTTAAAACTCTGTACTTTTGAAATAGGAATCCCATCTAGAATGTGAGGGTGTGAACGGGTCTTTTTAGGACCACCTATCATTATGTGTGACTTCTGGTGATTTATTTTAAAATTTAGCTCCCCCAAAAAATCGTTAAAAATGTTGAGGAGCAACTGAAGACTATTAGCTGTATGGGCAATTAGGACATTGTCATCCGTGTAAGGTAAAAGAGGGACTACGCGGTTCCTGACTCAGGGAAGATCTTTTCCTTTCGTCACCAGCTCCGACTCAAGAGCATTTATATAAAAAAAAAAAAAAAGGGAGCTAAAATACAATTCTACCTTACGTCCTTGTTGGAATAAAAAGAGGGGGTACAATCTCCATTTGTGCCAAAACGGATCTGGGTCTTTGTTTCATAGTGCAGACGTTTTAGTAGATAAATCAAGGCAGGGTCAATCTGCTTTCCCCACCATGGACCATAGCTTGCCCCTATCCACCAGGTCAAAAGCGCTTGAATGGGCCATAAGGGCCGTATGGAGGTCCCCACCCCTGGCATGGACATATTTCCCTGAAATCAAAAGGAGATTCAGAGTTTGCTCGACTGTACCCACCCCTGGGCGAAAGCCTTATTGTGCCTCAGAGAAAAGCTGATTGTCGGCTGCCCCAGTCTTCCAATATTTGGAGGACTGCCCGCCATAGGATCTTAATGGGGGAGTCCAAGAGGGAGATGGGTCTGTAACATGAGGGTTGATTTCAATTTCCTATTTTGAAAATGGGGACTGTAGTAGACTCCTTCCAGGAGTTGGGAATGTAGTCTCTTACCACAGCGTGAAAAACATTTGTCGACAGAGGAGCCCAGAAAGAGGGATCGTGTATAAAAACATTGATGGGTGCCCCATCTGGCCAAGGACCCTTTCTGGCAGATGATTTTAAAATTGCTCTAGATACTGCACTAACTTCAATGGAATTGCTTAGGGCAAGGGTTTCAGCAGGGAAGGGGGTTGGAACCTCCGCTATAGGTTGAGGTAACAGATCTTTACTAAAGAAATGCGACATTCTATTTTAGATTGATTGTCATCTGAGAAGTAGGACCTATTAATAACTTCCCAGAAAGCTCTTGAGTCCCTAAGGGCAATGCCCACTTGCAGATCATCCTTACCTCCTGTTTTCTTATTTCTATAGTGGATTTGTAAAGGTACCTGAGAAGTGGGGACTCATTTAGGGACTCTTTTAACTGTTTTAATGCTGCAGTGCACGTCAAATTGAACCATTTAAAAGGACAGAGATCCTGTTGCTGCATGGGCTAGATGTAGATTTACAGATAGCATCAAAGCTCTCCCCAAGATCCTCAACTTTTGTCTCTCCAACATCCTCAACTTTTGCCTCCTCAGATAAACAGGTCATAACATCGTCTTGTTTCTGGGAAATGAAATTTTCCAAAAATGTTCTGTGGTCTACATTTTCCCATCTTAGGGGTCGATTGCGATGCCGTTCAGATGGGCTCCGAATTGGATTCGGAATGCTTGTTTCCGACCGAATCGAAAACCTTTCCGATCGAGCAATTACGATGTTCGTGCTTTCCGAATCGGTTTCGAATCCGAACCGAACGGCATTCAGAAAGTCCGAGTCATTCAGAGCCAAAACGTGTGAGTCTACGGCCCGCGTTTCCGAACTACTCAGAAGCTTTCCGAACGAGCAATTACAATGGCAAATTCGGACAGCCCTTCCGAATCGGTTGTTCTGACTCGGATCGGCTGTCGGAAGCTGACTTTGGGGGCCCGTAGCATGCCCCCCTTTACCCGGGACCTTTCAAATCGGGCCCATGGGGGTACCCAAGGGACCCCCTTTTCCTATCAGGCACAGTGTGGCAGGCACCAAGGGGTGCCCGCAAGAGGGTGCACGATTTTCCCCAGCCACCCTATTCTTTAATGGGAGCCTGTGTATTTGTTCACAACACAGGCTCCTATTGAATGCAGTGGGATTCCGACCGAATCGCATCCGCAAGCATCCAGATGCATCGTAATCGGTCGCTCGGACTCCCTGGATCCGAGTCAGTCGGAAACCATTCCGAGAGTGATTCGGTCGGAATGCTTTCCGACCAAGATCGTAATCGACCCCTAGAAGGGATACCCTTATTTTTGGAGAACTGGAGGGCAGGGGGACAACTATGCATTTGCAGTTTATGCCTGGGACATGTTAAAGCAACGACATTAGGGTTGTGATCACTTATATTGGAGGGGAGAATATAGGAATCATGTATGTATGGGACAATGTGGGAAGAAAACAAAATGAAATCAATTGTGGAGCTCTTGCCTTTACCAGTAAAAGTGGGCAGAATGGGATCACCTTCTTTAAAAAAGTCTGAGCTAAAAAAATAGATTAAACTTCATAGCACTCTGCTTCGGGGCAATCCCATTTGGGTGTGAAGAAAGTGTGTTAGATTTAACTCTTGCCAGGCAGGGACCCTACAGATCCGATCCCCTTTGAGAGGAAAAAAAGAAATGTTAAAGTCACCCATACAGAGGATGGCCCATCTATCCGGATGTCTCATACAATAGTCCGTTGAATTGGTCAAGTTCCCTTACCAGGCCAGTGGGATGATTAACAAAATAATTAAAAGAATAGTTAATTAATAAAATATCCTGGATACCTGGGGTTGTCAGGCGCAAAATTGGGGAACAGGATATAAACAACAAGGGCCTTTTTACAATGTCAGTCACCGTCGCAGTCTCTGGACTGACTGACCTCCGGTCGGCGGTTCCAACACCGCAATTACAATGTGACCGCACATGGTGCGGTCGCATTCTCCCATTTCTCAATGACAGCTCGTGCTACGGCCATAGCATAAGCTCCCATTGAGGAATGGGAGATTGTAGTCATCCCTGCACTGCGTGGCAGGCCTCTCAAGGTGCCTGTGATGCGGTGCAGTGATCAACAGGGGGGCACCATAGGTGCCCCGTCATCCTCCAACCGGAGGCCGCAAGAAGAAGGGGGCCATGCTAGGGCCCCCGAAACTCACTTTTCAGCAGGCTTTCCATGTCTGAAAGTCCAGCATGGAAAGCCTTTGGGAAACCGAGCATCGTAATCCCAACGGCGGAAACGCTGTCCATTGGGATTACAGGCTGGTCTCTGATTGGTCGATGGGCTCCGGTTTCAATTCCGACCGCCTAAATTGCAATCAAGCGTTCGGAAGTGAAACCGACAATGAGTGTAGGAAAAGCCTCCGACCTGAGGTCGGAGGCTTTCCGACACTCATCATAATCAGCCCCTAAGTTTTCAAATTTCAGGTTACCATTCCTTAGGGAAATAAGAACCTCTATTTCCCCCTTGGTCTGCCTGATGAGGATGGTGAAGCAGCTAAACAGAAGGTTTGAAACCGTCTATGTGAAAGTCCTCAAGGGCCCTAGTCTCTTGGCAGCACACTATATGGCACTCCTTGATTATCTCCAACCAGTCATTGTTCCCCAGTTTATTCTTTATGCCTGCAATATTACAGGACAATAAACAAAGGCTGTCTGATTTGGTAGCACCATCCAACTTGAGCAGTTTGCTGGAAGCTTCTACCGCATAAAGTTCAGGGCTGGCACCAGATGCCAAAGGAGACCTGACCATAAGTTTGTCCAGTCATTCTACCCCTGACATAACCGTGAGAGCCGCAAAATGGTTCTCATGGGAAAAGAGAGCAGAGGGAGTGGGCCTTGACCCGGGGGGCTTGTAAGGCAGTGATGTAACTGAGGAAGGTTGATAGTTAGATCAGTCAAACAATTATTTAAAATCAAAATGTTAATAAAGACTGTTATAATAAAATGATATGCAAATTATTTAAAAAATATATAACCATCATCAACCAAGATAGTTGAAAGCAAACTCAATCCATCACATAAAATAATTGCAACACATAAACCAAACAATTCCAGATAATCACATAATTTTGACATAAACAATATATTATCACATTTCCCACCCAAAAGAAGAGAAAGAAAGAAAACTTACTGTTTTGCAGCTGCAATCTTTCTCAGTATACCCATGATAAAAAAATAATCCACCAAAAATGAGGCAAATAATATCCAAAAACCCACTCCCAAAAATGCAAAAATATAACAAATCCAAAAGAAATCCCTCAGAGCAATCCAAAGAATCTAGGATCCATAAAAAGCCTGTAAAAGTGTTTTAAAAATAACAACACTCCAGGGAACCTGAAAAAAATGTAATCAAAGTAAAAACCATTGGTTTATTGTTAACCAAAACTAATTTCCTTAAAAAGAAAATGTAAACTCCAAATGCCCATAGGACATGTTTGTAGATAAAAAGTTTAAAAACCTGTGAAGTAAATAATAAAAAACCCACCCGCTAAAACATATTACATTCCCAAAAATATAGATACATGACAGTTAATCATCAAAATATAACTAACATCACACAATTTAACATAACATAATGATACATTACTAGAATAGATTACAAAAATGCAAAATTACAAACTAGCGAAAACACAAGCAGTAATACATCTCAATATACAAAAAACCCACAAACAGAACTAGGGAAATAGACAAAAAAATAACACAAACAGATGAGGAAATTGAAGGTAGCGGTAAAACAAAATGGGCACTAAATGAAACTAAAAAAAAGACTACCTCCCCATAGAAATGAATGGGAATTTTTTTTAAAAATGTAAACTAAAAGTTTAAAAAAATAATAATAATTAAAGATGTAAAACGTATCAAACAATGATATAAAAAAATATGAAAAGCATAAAGTATAAATTGCACAATAGTATAAAATATATACTAATTTTTAATGTTTACTAAATAAATATGTTAAAATAATGTTTAAAATATGTATATAAAAAAGTAAAAAAATGTTACAATTTGTTCAACAATGGAAAATAAAAGTTGAAAATGTACAATATACAAATGTAAATAAATACAATTTACATTTTTATTAATAACAGATGTTAGTTACTTACATTTATGTAATTATTTTTTACTTGAAGTTTATAAGATTAAAAATGTAAAAATATACAATAAATAGAAATTAAAAATAGAAATAAAAATAGAAATATCCATGGCATCTCTTTATTTTACAAAAATTTTGTTAATAATATTCTCAGTTACAAATATACAACTATTTTTAAAAATATTTCTAATCACCAACAATAATAATAAAATAACATAAATCATTTCTACTATGGACAAATAATTTTTTTTTTTTTTTGAATAAAATTATAAAATTACTCAAACATAAATCATTAAAAAAAATTGTTAGGAATATTCCCATTCCAATCTAAACAAATTTGAGGAAGGTGTTGGACACTAAAGGAGTGACATTTACTATTCCCACTCCAATGTACATCAATTTGGGCAAGGTGATGGACACTAAGGGGGTGACATTTAGGCGTCGATTCCGATTCGGGCCGGAAAAAGCACCGACCGACTCGG